>CP092863.1:63603596-63695633 GCA_030710605.1 Cordylochernes scorpioides
CGTGGTCTGTAGAGGCTGTTTCTCTTGGAGCTTTGGTGTTGTGGATTGGATGGTTGGTGCATTCTTTGAATGAGTGTCAACAGATACCTCTGTTGGTACAGCAGCGGTCGAGGAAAGCGCTGGCAGAGACGGCACCGGTACAGAAGGCTCAGCGGATGGAGTCTTCTGGGGAGTGACGGAACAGTTCGCCGAGGCAGGGCTGGAAAGTAGCAAGGGGGTCTTCTGGATGGTGTCAGAACTATTCACAGCCGATGTAAGTGCTGCGGAATTTGTGAAGGGCGTGTGCTCTTAAAAACTCAACAATTTTCGGAACGAAAAGGAGGGCAAATCTGGATGATTTAATCAACGAAATTAAAAAAAAAATAGATGTTTAAAATACTTAAAACCTTTTTATCCTATATTTACATGCAATCGATATTTGAAGAATGCGGTGTATTTTTCTTTTGGAATTTAAAAAAAGAAGCTCTATTTAGCGGGTATCGATTTTTCAATTATTCAAAGTGAAATATTTGATGTATAAATACCTTTTTTTCACAATTACTGAATAATTATCAATAAGTGTTTATAAGCTCTATCACATCATTTATATTGTACTAAAACACATTGAATAATTCCAAAAGATTCGTTGTTGTTTTCATTTTACAAAGATTTATAAATTTAATTGCCATTTATATAATATAAATACAAATTTTAACAATTACACACACACACACACAAAAGCCTTTATTAGGGACTTGCCCCATACAGATTCTCCCAATTTGTAGGTAAGGTAATAATCATCTTGTGTTATTTACATAGAATTAGAACTGGCTTTACTGTTCGTCTCAAAGTCATTCACTTGTTAACTGGTCCTTACATAATGATGATCTAAAAAAATTATATTAAGCTATTGCCTTAGATTTGTTTGCTGATATTTTTGAAAGCAATACGTAGGGTGAAGTGTTGGTACATTTAATTTGTTGATATAGGGCCTTCCTCTCTGCATGAAGGGCTGTACAATTAAGCAGATAATGGGGGAGTTCTTCAGTAATTTCCTTGTCACACAGTGTACATATTAAGTTTTTGGCCTTAAACGTCAGAACGTTTGACTGGTAAAGGGAAATCATCGGTTAGGTAGCATTCTATTTCTATTGACGTATGGAAATGTTTATAATGTGGATAAAGTTTTGAATCTCTTATTCTTGATTGGTGTTCTTGTATTGATTGATCTGACATTGTCCTAATAATCAAAGCAATATAACTTTGCAATATATTGTGATCCGAGCATCCAATAAGCCATGAGAAGCCGGCCGTATTTAGTATATCAAATTTTAACAATTATATTTACTGGCAATTTGTTTCTATCATCAAATATCTATATATATAAAAATGAATGTTTGTATGTTTGTCTGTTGGTTGGTTGGTTGGTTTGTATGTCCGGTATACAAATTCGCAGTAGTTCACTAATTCAAACCAAAATTTCCATACATAGGTAAAAAATAACGAGGATGACGATAGGCTATTTTAAAACATATATAAATCAATTATTAAAACTATATATTCAAATTATTCTAAATAGCTCATCTAGAACGCGGTTAGAACTGATGGCGGGCCGCGCCCATTGGCCGCCTGCGACACATGGCTTCCCTGTGCGCGCGCATGCGCCGGGAAGCCACTCTCACGCCGGCGGCCGACGGGAGCAGTCGCTTGCTCACCGGGAGTCAACGGGCGCGCGCATGCGCCGGGAAGCCACTCCCACGCCGGCAGCCGACGGGAGCAGTCGCTTGCTCGCCGGGCAGTCAACGGGCGCCGACAACCCTAGGAAGCAAGGTGTATTCGCACTCGGGTAAAACCCGGGCGTTGCCCGGGCCATTCGTCTAGTTATCTATACAGACCTTGCTGCAATCTTAAAAGTTATTGAATGTGAGGGCTTAGCTCATTAGTGATGAAACCTCTCAGCGGTTTCACCAAATTAATCTCCAGACTGCTCTACTATTGTATTGGTTTGGTTTTGTTAAGCTACCTTTCATTGTAAAAAATGCAGGGTATATAACAAAACCAATCCAATACAATAGTAGAGCAGTCTGGAGATCAATTTGGCGAAACCACTGAGAAAGTTCACCACTAATGAGCCAAGCCCTCTCATTTTATCATTTCAGTAAGGTCTATAGAGATAATAATTTATGCTATTATTGAAAATCAAAGAATTTAAAATATCAGGAATCACTTTTGCAAATAATTTTAGAAAGAAAAAACTTGAGAGATCTAGAGATTAATTTGGCGAAACCGCTGAGAGGGTTCACCACTGATGAACCAAGCCCTCTCATTCAATAACTTATATCATTCGATTAAGATCTGTAGAGATAATATTTGATTATATTAGTAAGATGAAACACTTTTCCAGTAAACTTAATCTTTACAAATACAAAGATTTACTTTTCTACTGTTTTTAAAAGGTTTGATAGAAAGTGTTATATATATTGTTGCATCATGATTAATGCGCGTATTTTAAAAAATATTTATAATATTATTTTTAATATATTTAAAATTTAAATTATATATTTATTTATTTTTATAAAAACAGATTGTTACTATAAAATATTATGTACTATAAAACATTTGTATTTTGATACACTAAATACCCCACCTGCTTTAAACTTAGATGTGATAAATAAAGAGATATTCGAGGTGTTACCTAAAATAATAGTTGTCTTATTATTGACTGGTTTAACCTTGTAGGATGGTTGAGACACGTTCTGGAAAGATGTAAGACGGGTCTGAGGAGAGAATCAAGACTTAGGAATCTGTCAAACCGCAGCCTGGTGCAACAATATGTATATGTTATGTGGGTAATAGTGGCCTAGAAATTATTCGAAAAAGAAAGAACAAACAATATTAAGGTAAAGGGTTTCTTTTAATTTTGATTTTCGCAAATTTTCGAGCAAAATTTGTGCTCTTCAACGGGCATATACTTCTGTATACAATATCTAGATGTTATTGTATATAGAAGTATATGCCCGTTGAAGAGCACAAATTTGCTCGAAAACTTGCGAAAATCAAAATTAAAAGAAACCCTTTACCTTAATATTGTTTGTTCTTTCTTTTTCGAATATATTATAGTAATAATTAAGAAAAAGGCATCTCCTTATCGTGCAACTGAAAGTTGCTGATGGCTTGCGCCATCTATCGGAATAAATATCAACTATTCTCGTTGATTTTTAATTATTCCAGAATTGGCCAAATACCCATTCTTGATTAATCAAGAAAAGCTAACCACGGACGCGTTTCGGGCTGTTGGCCCTCATCAGCGTGGTGCAAGCTGTACCTCAACGACCAAAAAAAAAATTGGTCATTAAGGCATCCTGAAAAATCATGAAACGGGTAGTTAAAGCCAGAATTGCGTGAGAACGCTACACAATGTGAAAAAATAGTACAAATGTAATATTGTACTGGGATAAGGTGCATAAATTAAGAAAAAGGCATCTCCTTATCGTGCAACTGAATGCGCAAGCCATCAACAACTTTCAGTTGCACGATAAGGAGATGCCTTTTTCTTAATTTATGCACCTTATCCCAGTAAAATATCACATTTGTACTATTTTTTATATTAATAATCATTAAAAATATTTTAAAAAGAGCTGGTGAAGACTATTGACTGGTTTATTCGCTGTAACCTATAGTCAAAGTTTTACAAATTAACAGTAATAGAAAGTTGAGGCATCTTAAATGTAGATTACCTAACTTAACTAAAAATATGGCCAATTTACATGATTATAAAAAAAAATAAACAAGCCTAACTCTTTCACTCTCTCTAGCAAAAACAAAAATTGATCTTTTTATCTACACAGCGCCATCTGGACTTCTCGACATCACAGAGTTCATCTATGAAAAAAAAAGCATTATTCATAAAAATAAAATTCACATAGAAAATAAAATGGCGAAAAAAATATTTACAATATATATTATATGAAAAAACAATAGAAAAAATTAAAAATAAGTGGGTCAGGTGTTGATATTAAAAATAAATAAGGCATCTCCTGACCACGAGCACATGTGCTTTTTGGTCGAAGTGGCTACAGCCTACTCCACGCTGACAAGCGCCAACAGCGCGAAACGCCTTCGTGGATGGTTTTTCTTGATTTATCAAGAAATTGGGTTGGCCAAATATCACGGAGCAAGCTAAATAAACGTTTAGTTTATTTTTGCTCTACTAGATGGCGCTCTGCCATCTAAAAAGCACATGTGCTCGTGGTCGGGAGATGCCTTCTTTATTTTTAATATATATATATTCACTTATGGGTCAGAAGTTGATATTAAAAATAAAGAAAGTTTATCCTCGTGATCGTGGTCAGGATATGCTATCTTTATTTTTAATATACATATTATATATATATACAGGGTGATCCAAAAGTCCCGCACAACTTTAAAAATTAATAACTCTGCGAATATTTGCGCTAGAGCATTGCGATAAACACCATTATGTTCAGGATGCAATGGGATTTTTTATGGCAAATAATGAAAAATTCGAAATTGATTTTAGTTACAACTTTATTTGCTAGATGGCGCTCTACCAGAATCAGCGATTCAGCGGCCAAATTGTTTGATAAATTGAAAAATATAACTGAACGACACGTATTTTTCCTTTTTGAATACCAGGAGAGAACCCTAATAATATAAAATAACAAATTAATAAAACACCACTTCGCCAAAAGTTAGAAGAAATGGTTAACGATTTTTAAATACAATCTGAGATATGTAAAATATGTCTATGCAAATTAAAACATGTAGCAAAAAACTCTCTCTCAGTATCGATTATATTTATTTTAATTCATTTGAAAAATATTTATCTATCTCTGATTATTTATTTTACTCTGGAATGCCGTTGTTGTTTTTGTCGTGTCCAATAAAGAGCCTCAGATGTCTCCATGCATCCCTATCACAGCAGCAGCAGCATTGTCCACTATCTTGGGTGTGTAAAGCAGCTGCTCTGGGTCAATGTCAATTTTCTGCAAGGCTGCGGGCATGAGAATATGTGGGTAGGTGTTCCACACCAGGACAGTTGTTGCATGTTCTATAGGTTCTTGTGCCATCTGGATGCATTGTCATTCCTTTATAATGTTTTGTTCTAAATCTTGTTATAGTTTTGTCATTTTTCTCTCAGAGTTTATTTCACATTTTGATCTTTTCTTATTTTTTGTTTAATTATCTTGTATTTTGCAAAAGCATTAGCGTCAAATAATGACATTTGTTCTTTCCTTTGGCTCGACTTTCTGGCTTCCTTTGCAAATTCAACTGCCATTTCATTACCCCCGATCCAAACACTGGCATGAATCCATTGTAGAATGCAGTTATTCTCCAATGATATCAGTTGAGTAAGTAACGAGTGTATTTTCTGTGTGATTTTAGTATTTCCCTTCTGAATTGCTTCTAGATCGGATATGAAGTCGGTGTATATTATAATTCCTTCTGCTTGATGCAGGGATGGTTGGTTAAGGCATACATCAAGAGCTTTCCAGATAGCTGTCAGTTCACAAGTGAAGTTTGACGAAATCTTTCTTGCTCCTTCTTTGATTTTGATGTATGTTCCATCTTGCAGTATTATGTTAATTGCAGCCCCTCCGTTACTTATAGTAAGGTCTGATGATCCATCTGTATATGCTGTTAAATAATTTATCTGATCGCATAAACCAATTGTGTCAAGTCCTTTCTTTTTAAGTATGTTTTTGTTCTCTTTTTTCATTGCAGGGTTCATTCAGGTTAATATTGATGATTACATTTGATGGAAATGCGGTGGGAAATATTGGTTATTCTCGAATTTGAAATTCATTATGTTTCATATTTATGCCCTTTCTAATATTTTTGTCGTACTGAAGTGTTGAAGATCTTTTGAGCCTTTCTTTTTGTGTCCAGTTCAAATAGGTTCTATGGGATATGTGTTCGGTTTCTTTAGTTTTTAAGCTATTGGTGAATTTTATTGTTTTTAATTGTCTTCTGCTTTCAAGTAGGTCTAGACCACATTCTCTCTGAATTTTCTCATTGTTTGTATTTGAAACAGAACCAGTGATTAATTTGGCCGCTTTTCCTTGAATACTGTCTAGTCTTCTTTTTAGTGATGAACTTGAGGGAGCCCAGACAGGTGTTGCATATTCCATTATTGGCCTTATTAAGGTGATATATGTTGTTCTGAGAATTTTGGGTTTTACTCCCCAATTTGTTCCACATAGCCTTCTCAGAATGTTTAGGTTTCTGGTAGCTCTTTTTGAGGTGCTTATTATGTGTTCTGTAAATCGCAATTCCTCATCAAGTATCACACCTAGGTATTTTGGAGATCTAATTTTATCAATTATATGGTTGTTTATGCTTATTTTGGAGTTAAATTCATGCTTTTTTTTCCTGTCAGTGAAGAGAACCTATAGGTTTGTGTTTATTGGGTTTATGGTCATTTTGAGTTTCATTGCCCACTTCTCCAGTCCTCTCATTGATGTGTTCAGTATTTTTCTGATATTTCTATACTGCTACTTGTGTGCCATATGGCTATATAATCTGCATAACAGGCAACTGTTGCGTCTTCAGTGAGGTAAGGATGGATGTTGTTAAGGTTGTGTCGTAATTAGATATACAACAACTCAAACTTGACTATGACTCTTTTTTTAGCTCTTATTCTTTTCGTTTGGCCAACAAAAAAATGTTCAATTTATATACACATATATTCTTACATAATGAGACTTTGAAGAATGCAAATAATCTTAATCTATTTACATACACAACACATCTCCCCCCTTAATAATACTCCAGTCGGTCTGGGGATTTCCTGGCTCTCTGAGGTCTAGGACTGCGGACGGGCACTTGCACAGCGGCAGGCTCCGGTTTAGGAGTGCAAGAGGGCACGTGCAAAGCAGCAGGCCCCGGTCTAGGAGTGCAAGAGGGTACGTGCACAGAAGCATCCTCTTCCTTGTTTCCTGATGTAACCTCTGGAACCTCCTCTTCACTTTCATTCTGACTTTTACCTACAGGCTTCTCTCCTGATGTTCGAGGAAGTATCAAATTTCTTGTCTCCACTTGTTTCTTTCTCACAGGTCACAATTGATTGATATGCCTCTTATACACGAGGCCCTCGCAACTTATAAGGTAGTGACGGTAGCTCAATAATTTCAAAATGGTACCTTTTTACCGTTTAGGTCCAGTTGCCTAGTTGCGGAAATAAACCTCGCAACTTGTAGTAAACTGCTCCTGCCTTCTTACGGCCTCATGAAATACCTCTCGCGGATTTCCCATCTTGGTATTAAATTCGAGAATCTTGATCTTAAACTTCTCTTCATTAGCAGTTCCGCGGGGGAATTCCTTTATTACAGTTTGGGGGAATGCTCTATGAGCAAATAAGAATCTTTGTAGATTCGTCTCTAAATCATCCTTCCCATTATTCTTTCTCAAAAGGTTTTTAAACTCTCTTACATATCTCTCAGCTAAACCATTTGTACTAGGATTATACGGTCTGGTCTTAGTGTGCCGTATATAATTCTTTTTGGTAAATTTCTCGAATTCACCGAAGACAAACTGTCTTCCGTTATCTGTAACCAAAAATTCGGGCAATCCAAATCTGGCGAAAATTTCTCTAAGATGATTTATAATCGTTTTGCTGGTGATATCTTTGATAAAAATTTCTATCCACTTTGAGTATGCGTCCACGAGAACCAAAAACATTCTTCCCATGAACGGACCCGCTAGATCAAGATGAAGTCGATGCCACGGTTTTTCGGGCAAGTCCATTCCGAGATGGTAGCCGGGGGCATGCTTGCCGATTCTTGGCATACTCTACATTCTTTAGTTAACTCCTCGATGTTACTGTCTATGCCTGGCCACCTGAAAATACCGTCTGGCAATCATCTTCCTTTTAACAATCCCCCATCTGTATTTCATGCAAGTCATTTAAAATTAAAGATCTTATTTTTGGGGAATTACCACTCTTTCACGCCATTGAAGACAACCAAACTCCAAACTTAATTCCTCATTGATCTTATAATGAGGAGCTAGTGGGTTATCTCTCGGTACCCTTCTGAATTTACACACAGTTGCCTTCTCTAACATTCCTTAATACTATAGACAGTATTTTATCTTAGGGCGTCTCATATGCCACCTCCATAAAAGAGAACAGTACCTCATTCAACTTCCTGAGAAGTACCTGGTCTTCATCAAGAGACTTCCTGACACTCGATTCTATAGGAAGACGTGACAATGCATCAACATTGGAATTATCACTAGTTTATAGAAATTCCACAGTATAATTAAATGCAGCTAATTTTAAGGACCCTCTTTTAATTCTGGATGATGCACATATGGGAATTGGTTTCTGAGGTGAAAATATATGAATTAAGGGTCGGTTGTCTGTGACCAATACAAATTTTCGTCCCAGTAAGTATTGTCTGAATTTTTCAACGCCATAAGTTATGCTCAACGCTTTCTTTTCTAGTTGAGGGAAACGCTTTTCCGCTTCAGTTAATGTTCTAGAAACAAAAGCTATAGGGCATTCTTCCTTTCTATCATTTCAATGACTCAGAATTACGCCTAGTCCATAATAGTCCCTAGTCCATTAATAATGATTTACAATTTTTAAATAACATTCGATATTCTTTCGTCCAATTCCATCTACAATTTTTATTCAAAAGTTGATAGAATAGCGCTAAAATGTTTGCTATATTCTTTATGAATCTATAAAAATAAATTAAGAGTCCTATGAAAGATCTTAATTGCGAAACATTTTTTAGGTTCAGGCGCCTCTATCACTGCTTTAATTTTATTTTCTAAGAGATGCAGTCCATATATATCCATTTTAACCATAAATAATCCACCGATTTATTTTTAAATTTACATTTATATCTGTTTAACTTTAAACCTTTTTCTAGCAATCATCTAAACACTAGATCCAACTTTTGTTCATGATCTTCAAAGTCTTTTCCTGCAACCAAAATATCATCTGTGTAGCAGGCCACACCCGGCAAATCAGCAAATAGACCTTCCATAATCCTCTGAAATTTATTTGGTGCTACCGCTACGCCATATGGTAGTCTTTTATAAGAAAACAACCTCTTTGTTGTGGTTATATCAACAACAGCTTTGGCTTCTTCCGCTAAGATTACTTGTAAGTAAGCCTGTGATAGGTCTAGAGTCGAAAGTACGGTGCTTGTAGATAATTTTGAAAAGATCTCATCGATCGATGGAATGGGATACCTATCTAATTCTATTGCTTTATTAGCTGTACATCTAAAATCACCATATATCCTTCTCTTACACTACTATCCTTTTTAATACTGGTACTATTGGAGCGGTCCAATATGCATGAACTACCATATGGTATAGGGTATAAAATGCAAGAATTCACTAAACGATCAAATTCATTCTCTACTTTGTTTTTTAGAGAGAAAGGTAAACTTCTGACCTTACAAAACACAGGAGTCACATCCTTTTTTAAATTAAAATTTATTCTAACATCCTTTAGACAGCCCAAATCTTTGTTAAACAAATCTGCATATCTATCAATCAAACTATTTCTATTAGATTCATTATTTAAATTTTTAATGCTAAACAATCTAGAATAATCAATTTTTAACTGTTTAAGGCATTCTCTTTCTAACAAAATCACCTGGATTTTTCATTTACAACTATTAATCGTAAATATTGGTTGGCTTCTTTTACAAAAACATTTCTTTGCCCTATAATCTCTATTGATTTACCACAAAAGGATTTTAATCTTAAATTTGTTGGAAATAATTTTTTACCTTGCCAATAAATATTATAAATATCTTTAGGTATTAACGTAACTGGACTTCCTGTATCTATTGTAAAGCACAAAAAATAATCATCTACTGTTAAAGTTATTGTGGCATCAGTTTCGCCCTGTACAGAATATATAGAGTCCTCTTGTATAAATTTACATCCCCACATTTTTAACTAGCTTTGGAGACCTTACTTAAATGATCCAGTTTTTTTACATTTTAAAACAAGTCTTTGTTCTATGAGGCAAAACAGAGGCCACGTGTGAATGTCTTTCACCACATCTATAACACATTATTTCTCCCCTTTGCCTGAAAGGCCTATGCTGCACCATACTATTATTGTACTCACCCTTTTTATCTTTTCCATTCACAGGGATATCTTGGCCACTAATTTAACTTGTAATTCTCTTGTATTTATCCCGCCAGTTCGAACGAGATCGCCACTGCAAATATTTTATCCAAGGTGACATCGTCGTCCTCTTGTAGTAGCTTCTTTTGCAGGCTTTCCAACTTTATTCCAGCCACAAAACGGTCTCACAACATGGTTCCCAACATATCGCCGAAATTACAATTTATTGCTAAATGTTTCAATTCTCTAAGATATTTCGAAATTGATTCTCTTTCCTGTTGAATTCTCTTCAAAAATCTGCATAGCTGTGGTGTCACTTTATTCTTTGGATCCAAATGCTGCCTAATTCTTTGAATGATAGTATCATAGGGTTGATCTTTCATTAGTCCAGGAATAAAATGTCGTTTCCCAGCTTCAAAGTTTCAGAATCAGGTAGAGAGTTAAAAATCAGCACTTTAATCTCCTCCTTCAAATGCCAAAAAGAAAGCCTCAAATTTTTGTACAAAAAGATCGAAGTGTCCTCCACTGGGCTATAGCATCTAAAAGGTACTATTAACTTTGAACTTGTCATGCTGATCTTTTCTACTCCTTTGTTTTCTTGATCCAGATAGTTTAAAAGATGTAGTTGGTATAATTGCGTAGACGCCGTTTTCCTCAGGTTTTTACTGGCTCTGTAGATCGCGCATCTTCGTCGCCACTTTTGTTGTGTCGTAATTAGACGTACAAGAGCTCAAACTTGACCATGGCCAACAACAAATGTCCAATTTATATATACATATATTTTTACATAATGAGGCTTTAAATAATACAAATAATATTCATCTATTTACATACACAACAGTTAATATATAGCGAGAAGAGTAGAGGACTGAGCACAGATCCCTGAGGTACACCAGCCCATGTTCTTCGGTCCATGGAAAATGTTTCATTGACCCGAACCTTTATCCTTCTTCCCCTTAAGAAGTCTGCAATCCAGATTAAGGTTTTTCCTCTTACTCCGATGTTGTGCAGCCATTCAAATAATTTCTCCCTCTACACTCGATCAAAAGCTGAGGTCATATCCAGGAATACGGCCGTTGTCTTCTTTGGCTGTTTTTCCTGGAAAGAATCTATTATTGATTGGCAGAAGTAGAACAGTTGATCAGTTGTACAGTGTCTGGATCTTTAGGTAGTTTGGTAGTAGTTTATTTTATTATTGTTAGTGAGCCAGACTATGAGCCTAGAGTGGATAATTCATTCTGTTATTTTACAAAGTATGCTGGTAAGAGCAATTGGCAGATAGTTCTTGCATTCCTTGGCATCTTTGTTTGGTTTCAGTATTGGGACTATAATTGATATCTTCCAATTCTTTGGTAGTTTACCAGTTTGCCATGAAATGTTCAGTATTCGTAGGAGTTGATTTTTAGCTTCGTCTCCAAAGTGTTTGATCATTTGACCAAAGATTAGAGCATCTCCAGGTGACATCTTGGATTTAACTTTTCTATTGATAAGTTTATCACATTCAGTTTGAAGTCTCTCGAGTAAATATCTTGTTGATGGTAATTTCTTGCTTGTTTAACTAACTTGTTTATTGGAGGATTAGTGTTGGTTTTGATTGTTTTATAACACTAATTATATTCCAGTGATGGCTTTCCTTTTTTGGATCCTTTTTTTTCGCAGAATTCTGCCCATTTTTCTCTCTCTCTCTCTCTCTCTTGTTTGAAATCCAAATTTCTTGTTCTATTTTGTGACTAATTTCAATGAGTTCCTTTATGATTTCTTCTGTTTTATTTGTTTTAAGAAGTTCATTGATATTGTCTCTCTCTGCAATCATTGCCTCGATATTGTGGTCCTTCCAGTAATGTATTCACAGGTTTTTACGTCTAACTCTAGGTATCGATACTTTTGCAGCTTTGGATATGTTCGAAGAGAATTTTTCAATTTTTTGTCAATCGTTCTGTGATTTAATTCTTCGTTGCACAGTTCTTCAAGCTTTTCTGTGATTTTTTTCCAGTGTTCTTTTATTCTGTTGGACATTCTCAATTTTGAATTTTAGGGTTGTTAAAATTGGTCTGTGGTCACTGATTGCACTTTTCAGAATTTTCCATTGTGTTGTGGGTGCGCGATGTTGTAATTTATTGCTGTGATGTCTATTGCGGATTCTGTGCCTGTGGACTTCTATCCAAGTCAATTTCGTTATTTAACGGTGTAAGGTCGAGGTCGGTTAGCATCTCCTCAACCTGCTGACCTTTGTTATCCGGAACAGGTGATCCCCAAGTTTGTCTTTCGGCGTTAAAATCACCAAGTATGATTGCGATATCCGAAGACGCTTCACTTAATGTCTCTATCAGGCCTGTATTGATGCTAGTATTATCGTGGTGATAAAAATTTATGATTGTTATTGTTATTTCTGGGAGGTAGATTTATATTGCCTGAGCTTCTGTTGTGCTTTCTGTAGGCTTACCCTGATTATAGGCGATTTCCTTAAATTTGATTTCTAGAGTTTTAATCAAAACGGCAAGTCCTCCTCCGAATTTTCCCTGTCTGTCCTTTCGTAGTGTTATATAATCTTTGATATTGAATCTCAGATTCTGATTCAATTTTTTTTCCTGAGGACAAGCAATATGTACATTGTTGTCAGAGAGAAGACAGGTCAGCTCTTTATTTTCCTCTGGGTACCATTTATATTGAGTTGTAGTAGATTGAATTGTGTCCTCGTAGTAGATTTCTCGTCATGAGCTCGAGCTGCAGCTCCTGACGCGGCGGTTACCCCGGACGCGGTAGCATTACTGGAGATATCAGTTTTGCTCTTCATTTGAAAATGGGTGTCGTTGCAACGTTAATCACCTTGGAAACGAACCAGAATTTGGTCAAATATTCCAAGGATCCAGGGAGGACCGCAAGGAGGTGTGGTCGGACTTCTCCCCTTCCCCCAGGAATGCCGTCACTACAGGATAAAGCACTCTTGGTGAATTTTTTAAATTGTGATTCAGAATCTGCCACTGAAGCTTTACGAGCGTTTCGTTCCTTTAAAGATATTCGAAGCGGTAAAGGACCAATGAGTTGCTACTCTCTAAAGCGATTGATTAAAAGTTTTGAGGAAACTTGATCTCTGGAAGCAAAACCTCGGAGTGGAAGACCATCGACATGCAAGTCAGTGGCTGTTACGGTTTTGCATAATGCTGAAGCTATTGAAACGTTAACCACGTATGGAGAAGTAAGTGCTAGACAAGTTTCTCGACAAACGGCGATTTCGTATGGAACAGTTTAGAGAGAACACACATTTAGAAATTTTCTATAAAAATACCCTAACAAAATTCAAAGTTTTCACGAGTTGAAAGTCTGCGATTTTGAGAAGCGTCAAGAATTCGCTGCATGGGTTTTCCGGCAAATTGATATTGATGAAAACTGACTGTCAAATGTTCTAAGAACAGATGATGCTCACTTTAATCTAAAGGGAGAATTTAACATTCAAAACTGCCTCATTTTGGCAACAGAAAACCCTAGGATTTTTACAGAAATACCACTCCATCAGCCCAGAGTTACAGTTTTGTGTGGGTTCACTTCCTTTTTTATTATTGAGCCATTTTTGTTTGAAAAATTCAATGGAAGAACTTTTAAAACCGTTTTTGTAACTGGTGAACGTTATGTTCAACTTTTGAGAGAAAAGGTTATTCCCGTATTGCAGGACAGACAAACACTAAGCGAAATAACATTCATGCAAGATGGTAGACCTCCTCATATCTCCCGCGGTGCCAAACAATTGCTGAAGGATACGTTCGGTGAAAATCGTGGGATAAGTCGCCACTTTATATACCAGTGGCCCCCAATATCACCAGACTTGACGCCTTACAATTTCGGTTATGGGGGTACATTAATTCGCGTTTTTATCGATGCCGGCCTACCACATTGGCCATTTTGAAGGCTTCTATCAGATGGCACGTTTTATAAATTTCAACTATTTAATTGTGACTTTCTGTCATCTATCGTCTGCAGGCGGTGTTTGAGAATGAAGGGCGCCACATTGAGCAAGGATTGTGACCTAATACAAGAGAGATGGCAGTTACCTCATGTGTTATATTTTGCAGATCTTTGTTTTGGGTTATGGGAATAATACATGCTGTCCTCACATCTTGACTCTTTTTTTTTCTGTGAACAGTAATATTTTTGTTTGTCATTTGCCCACATCTTATATTATGTCGTGCAGGCCAAAGTGTTATAACTTCTCGAATAACACTGGTACATACAATTTTACCCCTTATGTTTAGTTTATCGCTTTTCGCTCATTAGAAGAAATAGTATAAGGAATATTCTCCGTATCCCCCCCCCCCCCCAACTTTAGAAATTTTGCGCAAAAAATAATACAAAATGATTTTACTACCACGTTTTTCAACGCAAAAGGTCGATTTAAAAATGATTTTTTTAGGGCATCTATTTTCAAAATATGTACAGTATAATAAACAATGATAACATTTGACAAACCCATAGGATATTTGGAATAAAGTACAACAAATAGATTTTGTCACCCCCCTCTATATTTCATTTTTGGATCATGACAAATATCCAGTTAAATAGTCTAGTGTCGCCAATCAGTCAAGAAACTACTAATTCCTTATAGCAAGAAATCCTAATAATAGTGCCATCATAATTTTTGGTACTTTATTAACATTTCAAAAATCGTGTATTGATATCAGCAGTGTTTTTCAAACATTCAAACTTTCACAAAACTCCATCTAAAATATAAATATTTTTTGCTACATGTTTTAATTTGCATATACCTATTTTACATATCTCAGATTGTATTTAAAAATCGTCAGCCAATTCTTATAACCTTTGGCGAAATGGTGTTTTATTAATTTATCATTTGATATTATTAGGGTTCTTTCCTGGTATTCAAAAAGGAAAAATACGTGTCGTTCAGTTATATTTTTCAATTTATCAAACAATTTGGCCGCTGAATCGCTGATTCTGGTAGAGCGCCATCTAGCAAATAAAGTTGTAACTAAAATCAATTTCGAATTTTTCATTATTTGCCATAAAGAATCCCATTGCATCCTTAACACAATGGTGTTTACCGCATTGCTCTAGCGCAAATATTCTCGGAGTTATTAATTTTTAAAGTTGTGCGCGACTTTTGGATCACCCTGTATTATATAAAAACAAATGAGATTTTCTGCTTGATTTTTGATCATGTTGAGGATTATGTTAATGCAGTCGTGGTTAAAATCCTTAAAGTATGATAATGAAAAATAGTTTTGATCATTAATTTAATTGAGTTAAAGGGATATAAAAAAGACATAATTTGATAAAAGTACTGCCTGGCTTAAGGCGAGTAGAATAAGGAAAACAAAAGTTTATTTACATAATGTACAAAAGTTTTGAGCCGGCCATCGAGAAACAACAACAACGAGTTTTTATAGGGGAAGCATGACCTCTGGCGGTCGATTTAACAATATTTTAATCTATGAAATTATAATTTGAAATAAAATAATATTTATATATAACATATATATATTATAAAAAGGTTTTCTGCTGTTTTTGTGAAATATTATTCATATATATAGATTTATTGATCATTTGCTTGATCCCGGAATCCATGAGTATGTGACACTGTAGTCGTGGCTATAATACTAAAAACAGCTTAGATCATGTTATGTACTCTTCTCGACCCTTGGAATATTCGACCAAATTCTGGTTCGTTTCGAAGGTGACTAACGTGGCAACGGCACCCATTTTCCAATGAAGAGCAAGATAGTGGATATTGCTGCTGCTGTGTTGGAGATGCATGGAGACATCTGAGACTCTTCTTTGGACACGACAACAACAACAACCTAATATTCAATAAACTTAGGCAGTGTAGTTTCTATTAAAAGATATTGTATGTTATATATTTGTATAATATTATTACATAATTATCATAAGAACTAAAAACATAAATATCTCACGCTATATATTGATTACATCACATAACAACAACCAAGTCCTTGGTCAAAACCATATATACATATTATATATTAAAGATCAGAATTAGCTTTAATTGAGCTTATGGAATATTTAAAAAACAGAATTTGATAAAGTACTGCCTGACTTAAGGCGAGTAGAATAAGAAAAAACAAAACTTATTTACATAATTACAAAATATTTGAGCCGGCCAACGGGAAACAACAACAATAGATTTATATAGTGAAATCGTGACATCTTGCGGTAGATCTAACAGAGTAATTTGATCTATAAATTATAATTTTGAAATTGTTTAATTTTTATATAACTTATATATTTTTCATTAATTAATTGTTACCACAAAGTATGGGTAAGATCACAAGTAAATAGGCGCTAACCAATAAGAAAAAAATAAGTTCATTTGTTTGGAATATTAGTTTCACTATTTTACTATCTCTTATGAATCAATAAATATTGTAACTAAGTATTTAATATTTTACACACACACAAGCATTTATTATTTTACACTAGTATTAACAGAATATCATTTTTTATGTTTATATTTTACTACTCTGTAAACTTCCCTCATTGCTTATATTTTGTTTATCATTCATAGTTTGTTCTTGCCTTAAATAAATTGCTGTGTCATCCTGAAGTTTGTCTTTTCTAATTTTCCACGTGGCAATATAATGTTTGATTAATATTCTTGGAATCAGTTTTATTAAAAATACAAAGCAATTTCAACAGAAATAATCCATTCTAGCAGATTTTTAGAATGCACCTTAGAACACCAGAAATGTTATAGGTGAATTTTGAAGCTATCGTTATCGAAAAATGTTAAACTTTCTTGAAATATATTAAATTATATTCAAATATATATTGTAAATACAAAAATAAACGTTTATTTAACTTGTTCTGTGATATTTGGCCAACCATTATATTGCCACGTGGAAAATTAGGGAAGACCAACTTCGGAATGACACAGCACTTTATTTCGGGCAAGAACAAACTAAGAATGATAAACAAAAGATAAGCAAAAGATGGAAGTTTACAGAGTAGCAAGGTATAATAATCAAAAATGATACTCTGTTAATAAAATATTACATAATTTGCGACAATATTTAAATTCCTTTTTCAAATAATTTCTGGGTAACTAATACTGTCCCATAGATATAGGCACTCTTCTATATATAACACAATAGTTCACGAATTTACTAAATTTAATTTGAAATCTCGAGATATCATTCAACCAGCACGTATCATCCACCATGCATGTATATTTTCAAAATTTTGTTTTTCACACACAAAGAATGTGATTAAAAATAAAGAAGGCATTTCCTGACCACGAGCGCATGTGCTTTTTAGATGGCAGAGCGCTATCTAGTGGAACAAAAATAAACTAAACGTTTATTTAGCTTGCTCCGTGATATGTGGCCAACCCAATTTCTTGATAAATTAAGAAAAGCCATCCACGAACGCGTTTCGCACTGTTGGCACTCCTCAAACGTGGAGTAGGCTGTACCACTGCGAACAAAAAATAATTTCTGTCCCAGAGGCTTTTTGAGAAGCCAAGAAATGGATATTTAAGGCCAAATTTCGTAAATACGCTTAACACATGAGAAAATAATAGAAAAAATAAAAGATAAGTGGGTCAGGTGTTGATATTAAAAATAAAGAAAGCATTTCCTGACCACGAGCACATGTGCTTTTTAGATGGCAGAGCGCCATCTAGTGAAGCAAAGAATGTAATATATTTTTATCTCCCTTTCAATATCATAAATATTTAAAATATGTAAATAACAATTTTTATATAAATATAGTATTTATCATTAACGTGATACTCCTGTTGAAGGACTGACACAAGTTTGAAAACTTAAAAATAAAAAGTTGTACAAGAAACTTAACCCTGGAAGCTTTATTTATTTTATAATAAATATATAATTAAAATCAAAAAAGGTGCATTCTGACCCCTCACATAAGCATTTCTAGATGGCAGAGTACCAACTAGTGGAACAAAAATAAACGTTTATTTAAATTGTTCCGTGATATTTGGTCAACCATTATATTTAAATTCCCTTTTCAAATAAATTTCTGGGTAGCTATTATTCACATAAAATAAATAATAATATATCAAACGATAGTGTAATAAATTTATGCGCTAAATGTTCGAAAGTATAAATATTCCGATATCCAAAACCAATGAAATTAGATTGTTCCAAAGGCAAATAGGATGAAGCTGTTAAAGCAGACGGTTACTAGAACCAGTAAATAACTTCCCGCCTTGCAACTTTCAAATAACAGCCGACGATTAAGATCTCCCAAGCTAATTTTAAAATTGCAGCAGACGACTTCCCGATAAGCCTTCTTTGATTAAATGGCGCGCTTCTCTTCCTTTCGGCTGGATCGATTGGCCCAGTGGCTTCTTTGCTTAGGTCGTGGCTTGTTACATCGTTAGATCTGAGAGGTAAAGGAAAATCCAAATTGAAGATTTACTTTTTGAGTTGAAATTGCCTTTATTGTTCTTTTTACCATGTAGATGGCTCCTCGCTGGATTTTCTTATGAATATTTGCTGAATATTATAAAGGGATATCTGTCAACTTTTTTTTATTATTATTATCCTTAGTACATGTGGTACAGGCCACGATAATCATGGTGGGTAGTTAGCAACTGCTTTTACTGTAAGTGCACCACATGTCTATACATGTGAAAAGCAGTTCGACTTTGCACTTACAAATGTGCCAGAGCTCCGTTTGGTTACTTTCACTCGCTGGTGGAGTTGGACTTTTGCAAGAATCGGGGGCCATTGGAGCATTTTTTTAATCTGAAAAAAAGTGCCCAATGCGGGAATAGAACCCGGGTCGTAGCGGTCGAAAACCAACGGTTTAGACTAGACCATCCTTTCATCGGCCCCTATCAATTATCTGCTTATTGAATATGTCCAATCTTCCAGAACTACAGAAATCGGGAAGACATTAAAGGATCTTTTGATGTTTATAAATAGTGTAACAAAGTATTTGTACAGATTAATATTTTTTTTTATATTTTCAGTTATCTAAAAATCACATGTGCTCCTGGTCAGAATATGCCTTCTTTATTTTTAATATCAACACCTAACCTTTTTATTTTTCCTATTATTTTTTCACATGTTCAGCGTATTTACTGCCTGCGTAGTTTGGCCTTAAATACCAATTTATTGTTTTCTCAAGAAGCCTCTAGGACCAAAAAAATATTTTTGGTCGCAGTGGTACAACCAGCTTCACGCTGACGAGCGCCAAAAGCGGGAAACGCTTTCGTGGATGGCTTTTCTTGATTTATCAAGTAAATGGGTTGGCCAAATTCAGGGAACAGTTTAAATCAATGTTTAATGGATTTCTGTTCCACTAGATGGCGCTCTGCCATCTAAAAAGCACATATGCCCCTGGTCAGATTATGTGTCTTCTTTAATATTGATATTTATATTTTCTGTTACCCTGGAAACTTCCCTCATTGCTTAACTTGTATCTTATAAATGTTGATATTGTTTTAGCTTTAAATAAATTGCTGTGTCATCCTGAAGTTTGTCTTTCCTAACCTTCTACGTTACAATAGAAAGAACTCTCATATTTAAAATTAGAATATTCTGTAAATATATCTATGATTTTCTCTCTTGGTTAAAAAAAACCGTAATTGCTAAATTATGTATTTGTATTTATTTCATTGGTTGTTCCTAGGTAGGGTGTAAAATCAGCATGATTTTAATGTCTTTTCTTCTTTAAACTTCTACTCAAACTTTTTAATTCACCAATTGTTTATGTAAAATAGTATCTAAATTTAGGGTTGTTGCTTGATGCAAACATCCCTTGTGGGGATATCACACCTGATTTGATGATAATAAATAAATAATAATAATTCTGTTATTAACGGATGTGTACATTAAAATATTTATTTTGATGATACTGTAGGCAAATATTTATTTTTATGAACAGATAATTAATTTTGATATTTATATTTTAGATACTCTGTATAATTCCCTTTTATTTGCTTTTTTTCATTTTTATAAATTTTAGTTTGTGCTTGTTCCTTAAATAAATTGCTGAGTCAACTAGAAGTTTGACTTTCCTAATTTTCTATGTGACATTTGGTGAAGATGCTGGGTAAATTATGGAAGACAAACTGAAGATCGACGAGAAGACCTTGAAGCAATGGGTGCTGTGATCTACATTTTCATCTAATGACTCCAGGATTCCACCGCCGTGTTAAAGCCAAGACTTCCCTCCAAGATGACGATGACCCTATAGATGATACGGCGACAAAGCTTGCTCTTCACGCCGCAAGAAGTAGGACGTTAAAATACTAGGGACAAAGTTCCAAGACTCCGAGGAAATTCTTGGCAGAAATACGTCAGATTCATGTTGGTAGCAACAAGATTTGCAAGCTGTGAGTCACAGTATCCATAGGGAAGAAGAAGCTATGTAGCAAAATATGGCAACTTTGGTGCTTTTAATGTTTTATTTTGTTATATAAATATCATAATTCACCATGCTTTCCCGTCTTAGAACAGGCCATCTACGTCCAATGATTTTCACAAGTGGATCCAAAACCTTCCCGAATTGCACCAAATGTCAGGATTCTCCAGCGAGCCCAGAACACATCACATCGGGCATTGCCGAACAGACATCTACACCAGCTGTGGTCATAGAGGCGATAAAGAGGCCTTCAGGATCTGGTCTAGACTTGAATTCCAGACCTGGGACAAGAAAAAAATATATAAATAGATAATTATTTAATGCGAACTAAAATCGAGGATTTATAGAAATAAATTTCCACAGGGTAGAGAGGGAAGAAATCAACGTCTACGAATTATTTTAAAGTCTTCGTTAAATTTTAAATTATATTCTTTTTATATACATTCTCAATTACTCTATTTAATTTTAAATTCTTTCTTCTCAATTTTTATTAGAAAAATTCAAATTTCTATTTTAAAAAAGCCAAATTTGGTTTCTTTTATTAATATTTTTAAGAAGGAAATCTGTAAGGGTTTTTGTTCTCGTTGAGATTTCCATACCAAACGATATAAACACAATGACTCGTTTGTTTATCGATCCGCCATTTTGTTTGAGTTTGAATGAATTACCCTGGAGAGTTGGGTACAATCATTTATTTAGAAATTTCTATGAAAGCCTTTTGTTGTGTTGAAGAATTAGATGAGTCATTCACTTTCACATTGACTTTTTCAATTATCCGAGACAGTAGTTCCCGCGCGACACTATTTATTTAAAACTCATTTCAAAGTTTTAAAAAAAGTGAGCTTTTATCAACATCTTTTACTTGTTGGAATATTTTACTTCTAATCTGGAAGCTCCGCCTTTGCCGGTCCCAAGTCCGGATGTAAAAGGAGGAGCAGTAACAAGCTCACTAAAAAACCTGGGCTCATCTGATAGTACCCTGTAAGGGCTCCTGATTTAAGGGATTCTGGGTGATCTGTACTCCATGTTAGGAGCGGCTGTACATGGTGTCTGTTCCTCATGACAGAGGTGGCCATTTCATATTGGAGCTAAGTCGGCCTGCTACTGAGTAGTGCTCCCAGTCTTAATCGCAAAGGCAGACACTTTCTACTTCACCCAAAGTCTCAAAGATTGATAACCTCATATGATTGAGTTGAGATAAGAAGAATAAGAAGACTTCTACTGAAGAATACATTTTCTACCATTGCCACCTGAATCTTTTGAATTTTAACAGATGGTCAGGTTACGACATATATATATATATTTTTTTTTTGTTTGTTTGTTTGTTTGTTTTTATTAATATATATTTCCAGTTATATTTGAAGATGAATATATCTCAATTAAATTATATTCAAATTATAATAACAATATTCATTTTATGGTATTTTTGGCACGAAATATATTTTGAAGAAAAATGCTATCCAGTTCCGATAGTACATTGATTCAATCTTAATTGATCCTTTTAAATTATAGTATCTTCTTTCTCAAAAGCAAGATGAATTATTTTATGACCCACAAAACTCTCTTTGGACTTGAAATAATGAATCAAATGAATTCTCAATAGCATAACATAATGAAAAGATGACAATTTATATTTAAAAATAAAATAAGATTAAACCTCTATATATTTTATTTTTCGAGAGATTTGTTTTGTCGAGAGAGAAATTGTTAGCTTGTTCTTTTGAGTATATGAGTACAAAATGGTATTTTCTTACAGTATATTACCATTTTATGGTATTGTATTCGTGGTAAAATTAATAAAAATAGTTTTATTCACAATTTACTCTAATTGATATGATAACAAATTTAAGAATGATATATAACCTGACTTAAGGTTTGAAGAATAGATAAAATAATATATTACATACGTATTTACATAATTACAAATTATTGAGCTGGCCAACGGGAAACAACAACAATAGGTTTATATAGAGAAATCGGCAACATCTGGTGATCGACTTTACAAAGTAGTTTGTTTTAACGAATATTAGTTTGGGATTTATTATATATTGTTCGGTTCTTCGCGACGACGCCGCTTCTTCCTTCGTGGATCACCTACCCTGTGCTCCCGTTGCTCTCCTCTGCAGCTCTACCCTACAGGAAACCCAAAACCCTTCTGAGAACCTCCACTCAGGTGGATCCCATTTCCTCTGGCAGTATCTCTCGGCTTTATTACTGGTGGGGGGACACGAGAAACCTACCAGAAGCTACTGTGATGTTGGAGAGGGGGAGTCATAACAGTAACCGGTAACAAGACTTCAAACACTCCTCCTTTATTGTCATTTCTACTACACATTACATATAACTAGAATAACTATCAACGGGTATTTAAATTACGTTACCTCCTAGGGCCAATATAAACGTGTATTTACCAACATTTTACCAGGAAACAGGACCACAGCAGTCAGCGATTCCCACATTATTTCCAGACCGTAAATAGGCGAAATCTATTGGCGTAGGCTTTAGGTGTTTTGAAGGCTCATATACGCAACAATATTTAATTTATTTATTATTTTCTGTAAAATCATTCGAGGTTGAAGCTATAACATTTATTCCTTCGCTTGATCTCGTAACGTTTCTTCTCTCTGTCTACTCCTTTCAGAGAATTCCCTGCAGTTGACAACTGTCTCCTATGGGCGTCTTTCCACATCTCAAATACCTACCTATATATAAGGTTAATCCTGACCTTAATATTTATTTTTACTACTTTTTTAGATTTCAAAATTATTTTGATTTATGTCATACTGAAAGTATGACTAATAAAAGTAATCTCATACCCTATGCAGACACAGAAATATATGATTTGTCTTCAATGCTAGATAATCGCATAGAAGATGAAACAAAAAAGAGGATTGGTAGAAGGAATTAGAAATTGATTTAACCTGTTCCTTGATATTTGGCTAACCCATTGGTTTAGTTTATTTCTGTTCCCCTAGATGGTGCTCTGCCATCTAAAAAGCATATGTGCTCTTGGTCAGGATATACCTTTTTTATTTTAATATCAATACCTGACCTTGTTTTTTATTATTTTTTTATTTTTTTTTTCACATAAGGATAATATGAAAAATAATGTCTTACGAATATAAGGGATTTTATTTTCAAATAAGAAGTATTTATAAAGATAAAAATCACCTTTCCCATCAAAATAAACTGTCATTTGCCCGATACCATGTTCTCTAGGTGGACACTTTTCAGTTTGTCAAAGCTGTGAAGCAACTGTCCTGGTGTGGAGCTAAAACCTACCCACATATTCTCATGTCCAGCAATGGCCGCAGCCTTGCAGAAAATTGATATGGGACTCAGAGCAGCAGCTTTACACACCCAAGATAGAGGACATTGCGACTGCTGTGATAGAGATGCATGGAGAAATCTGAGGCTCTTCATTGGACACGACAACAACAACAGAAAATTGATATGGACCCAGAGCAGCAGCTTTACATACCCAAGATAATGGACATTGTGACTGCGGTGATAGAGATGTATGGAGACATCTAAAGCTCTTCATTGGACACGACAACAACAACAGAATGTTGACATGGACCCAGAACTGCAGCTTCACACACCCAAGATAATGGACATTGCTGATGCTGTGATAGAGATGCATGGAGACATCTGAGGCTCTTCATTGGACACGACAACAACAACAAAGCTGGTATTGTGGCTTTGTCACCTATCTGAGACCGCTATTTTGCGGTGATGGTCAATAGATGGCGTCTAGTTTTGACGTCTATTTTGATGAGAGAGGTGACCATTGTCTTTTTTAGATCAATATCCTTCCTTAAAAATTTTAACTATTTGAAGAATTTTGTGATATTTGATATGCTTTTTTTTAAAATAAGTATGAAAACAAAATATTTAAAGGGAAACCCATCTTTAAAGTTAATTTCGTTAAACAACAGTATGGTAACCTAAAAGAATCTGTGTTAGAAATTCGATTTCAGAACAAAAATTCGGACAATCTTTGCCTTCAACTCAAAACTACAATTTTAAAACTTCGTGACAAAAGCTAATTATTAAGATATTTATCAAAGAGAGACTTCAAGAGAATAAAAAAGCAGAAGAATAATTTATTGATTATTTAAAACACATTTTTGAGAATCATCAAACTTTATAAAATAACTTGAAATTTGGGCGGCGCGGTATGGAAGAAATTGGTAAAGAAATTTATCGAAGCTTGATTTGTTCTGAGCAATCAGGAATCTAATTATAGAAAATGTTGCCAACTGGCTCGCCTTTATTGCTGAAGGAAAACAATAACTGGATTTAATTGGCTCAACTTCGTCTGGCAGTAATTGTCTTGAGACCTTTCACTTCGTAACAATAACCTATTGTATTAAGTCAGAGCCTTGAACTATAACATCATCGCTAGAGAAGAAAATCGATGCATTTGAGATGTATTGTTGGCAAATAATGCTTCGTATATCTTGGATATATTAACATCAATGTTATTCAAATGGATAGAATGTCTTGAAATTTCCTATTTAAAAAATATCAAAAGACATTTCACTGTTTTCTAAAATGTTGTATTATAAAATAAGAGATGTTGAGAATTCGTCAAATTATTGACGTTAAAACTGAATGCTATCTATTGACAGGCTACGCAAACTAACGTACTCAGGTCGGTGACAGAACAACACAAACTTTGGTAAATTTAGGTCACCAACCAGAAGACCATGGGCTTCGTATACCTTGGACAGCGTGTAGGACATCAATACAATCACAACTATCTATTTCGGAAGATGACCGACTTCTTTATACAACGGAATTGTTTGAGGTTCTTCGGTCACATCGCACGACACAGGGGAATGGAGTACATCATACTGACTGGAAAGATGTCTGGGCGATGTATAACTGGACACCCGCTGACACGCTTCATGGACCAATTAAAGGAACTCACTGGTTTAACGGTCACCGAGATGGTACATCGAGCTCAAGACAGAGATGTCTGGTGTCACATCGTGTTTGGGATGTAATACGTACAGTGGGCCACAACGTTCGATCGTAAATAAAATGATTTATACTATGAACATAGTCTTCGTGGACCAATTAAAGGAACTCACTGGTTTAACGGTCGCCGAGATGGTACATTGAGCTCAAGACAGAGATGTCTGGTGTCACATCGTGTTTGGTATGTAATACATACTGTGGGCCACAACGTTCGATCGCGAATAAAATGATTTTTTTCTTATTGAATCATAGAGGCGACGATATTGTATTAAAACAATATTTCAATATATGAGATGAAAATGTTATAATAATATGATATATCATTCTTTTTTACAGTTTACTGAACATACAGCAACCCCTGATTGTTGGTGAGAATATTTTAGAAAAGTTTAGGAATAGAGATTATAAATATTTAATATTTTTCTTCCAAAATATACCAAAAGATATAGTCATCTACGCCTGATATCATCTCCTTTGGTTTTAGATTTGCCCGTTGAAGAGAAGGTTTTTGCTCGAAAACTCGTAGCAACTCAAATTAAAGAAACTTTGCCCCTAATTTTTGCTTATATCTTACACACATATTGTGGATTTTATAAATATTATCCAAAGTGTTTGTGAATAGAGAATAGATTAAATATATACAGTACAATCTTCCTGTAAAAGACACCTAATTGCAAAGCCAAACTGTCCTTTAGGGAGAGGTATTACCTTACCGGAGAGTCGCTAAATTGTAAAAATGGTAATTTTGCAAATGAAAGCTGTCGTTTATAGAGAGGTGTCCTCTCATGGAGGTTCTACTCTATTTATTTAAAAAATATATTTATAAGTAATTATCCAACTTTTCTTTTGCTGGCGTCAACCAAATGAATAAAGAAGGAATAAAGTCCAGAATTTGGTTTCACTATAACGGCAGGTCCAGCTGGAAGAAAGTCCGTGGAGATTCAAGGTCCATCAATCTCACACCAAATAAATCAGAGTCCTCGAACCTCTTTGTCACCAAAAGCTATCTCAATGATGTGGCCCAATTGATTTTTCTCAGCCACTTTGATTCAAACAGCAAGATTCTTTCTCAATCTCTTCTAGTACCTCACTATCATGATTCTTAGACATGCGTCACTTTGAAGAAAGAAACATCCATTAAGGATATAATATAAATTAAGTGAAAGCATACTTATTCTTGGACATCTTCTTCTTCCTTCTTATCTCCACTCAATCATATTAGGGCATGAAGTTGCGACCCTTAATGGTGTCTGTTTGATAACGATCATGACTGGGTGAAGTAGAATGCGTCTGCCTTTGTCATTAAGACTGGGAGCACTACTCAGTGGTAGGCCAACTTAGATCCAAAAGAAATGACCGCCTCTGACACGAGGAACAGATACCATGTGAAGCCACTCCTTACATGGAGTACAAACGCTGCTCATCCTGTATCCCTGGATTAGGAGCGCTTACAGGGTACTATCAGCCGGGTCTGATGAGCCCAGGTTTTTTAGTGAGATTGTTACTGCTCCCCCTCCTCCTTTTTCATCTGGGCTTGGGACCGGAAAAGGCGGAGTTATTCTTGGACATTGCGGCAGAGAATTAACTTTATTAAGATCCTATAACACGATACCCAAACTCAGGGATATTTGCGTCAATACATTTCTTAACATCATATCAAATTGGCTATATACAAGGAGAAATTATGTCAGAGAAGGTTAAATGAAAGGTGTTGGGAGCTAAGACTTTCCTATTCTAACATCGAGCAGAGTAATCACCAACACCTCGAAGAAATTAATACTTTTAATTTACTTTCTTAACTAACTAATTTACATCATTTCTAAAATCAAATATATACATGCAAAGTAACCTGGTCATCTGGTCAAAAATACAAATATATTAATCTATGAAAAAACAACTTATAAAAATTCTAAAAAAAGGTTTTCATTTATTTAGCTCATATATTATAAGGATTAAGACATACCTGTACTAACAAGTGAACTACTTAATAATAGTTATTATCTTAATTATTTTTTCGAACGACTGTGCACTATCGAATACTATTACAGAATTTTAAAAATATATATAAAAGTCGCCTCTCCCGTCATAATGAATGTCAAAACTAGACGCCATCTATTGACCTTCGCCACAAACTAGCGGCCTCAGCTCGGTCACAAAGCCACAACACCAGCTTTGGCAAGCTGAGAAATGTCCACTTAGAGACCATGGTTTCAGTCTAATGACCCTCTTTAGTCTATGGTGGACTTTATTCTATGAGAGAGAGAGATTCACAAGGAATCAAATGGAATCTTCACAATCTGCCAAAGAAGTGTTTAGCTGGCAAAGTGGAGCTAAGCCAAATCTATCGCAAAAATATAGATGGAAATATTTTGATGGGAGGATATTGATCTATAAAAATTGACCTTAATTTTATAGTATTTATTATTTTATTAACATATTTTCAATTAAATATTTATATTTTGCTACTATCTAAGCTTACCTCAATGCTTATCTTTTAGATATCATATATAATTTGTATTTGTCGATAATAAATTGCCGTGTCATCCTGATGTTTCTTTCCTTATTTACTACGTGACATTTTGGTGGAGATGCTGAGTAAATTAGAGAAGACAAACTGAAGATCGCCGAGAAGATCTAGAAGCCATGGGTGCTGTGATCTACATTTTCAAAGACTGGCTCCAGGATTCCACCGCCGTGTCAGAGCCAAGTCTTCCCTCCAAGATGACGATGTCCCAATAGACGATACGACGACAAAGCCGCTCTTCATGCCGCAAGAAATAGGACGTAAATCTACTAGAGACAAAGTTCCAAGAATTCGATGGAATCCTTGGCAGAAGCACGTCAGATCCATGTCAGTATCTACAATATTTGCAAGCTGCGGGTCACAGCTCCCATATGAAAGGACCTATGTAGCAAAATATTTATTATTTTTATTAACATATTATCAATTTTTATATTAATATTTTGCTACTCTCTAAGCTTTCCTAATTGCTTATCTTTTTTTTTTAAACATACACCAATACCTCGCTTTGCGTCATTTCGTTTTGCGTTTTTTCGAAGTTGCTTCGCTGCTTAATTTTTACTGATTTTCACTGTGCGTCGTTAGATTTTCGAAGTTGCGTTGTTTTGGATTCGAGTCTAATTTTTTTTCTAAAATATGGCAACACCTTTGTTTTTGATTGTGCCATGACATCAAAATTTGGGGATTCCCTTTCAAACTAAAAATCAACTCAAATTTAATACAATTTTTCTATAGAAAATTTATTTTCACTTTGCGTCGTTTCAATTTGCGTCGTGTTTTTTTTTTTTTTTTGGAACGTAACCCCGACGCAAAGCGAGGTATGGGTGTATATAATTTATATTTGCCTATAATAAATTGCTGTGCTATCCTGAAGTTTGTCTTCCCTAATTTTCCAAGTGGCAATATATATGTGCCAAACGCTTTCTTATATCCTTATTTTAATAATCAATTTTATAAAAAAAAATTATTCGAAGGTTTTCAACCAACGACTATTGATAAAGGATCCAGCACTCTTTGAATAAAGAGAATAAATGAATGGATATGCAACACTTATTTCTAAACAAGTAATTTAGCGCGTTGAATCAATATTTATTTTAATTAAAATTTAATATTATAGGTTAAAAATATAAATTAATAACCTTCTTAAATAGGTTTTGTATTTATAAATATTTTAGAAACCTTTCAGAATTAATTTTAATACGTAAATATATTAAGCGTTGAAAATTAGTTGCACATAAATGAGTTTGAATATTTAAAGTTTTAAAAATATCGTTAATAAATAATTTTATATTTTAGAGTAAAATATAAAAATATCGATACAACTTATTAATTAATTAATAAGATTTTCCCCCTAATTTTTTTTTATTACCAGTTGTAAATAAGACACGCTATATCCGATCTGGATAATAGCGCGTGAAACTATTTACAATATAAAAAAATAGTGCAAATGTGATATTGTACTGGGATAAGGTGCATAAATTATGAAAAAGGCATCTCCTTATCGTGCAACTGAAAGTTGATGATGGCTTGCGCCATCTATCGGAATAAATATAAACTATTCTCGTTGATTTTCAATTATTCCAGGATTGGCCAATCCTGGAATAATTAAAAATCAACGAGAATAGTTTATATTTATTCCGATAGATGGCCCAAGCCATCAGCAACTTACAATATTTACAATAATTCATATTGTAGTAGAGTAGATAACAAAAAGAAAATACACAATTAAGAAAAAGAGCATTGAATAAACATATACATTAAACAAATAAGCAACAACATAAGCAGATAGAAGAAATCGCAAGGTAGTTATTTACAATATGTTAAGCAATGATGGAAGTTGATTTAATGAAGTTATCTGTAATAATTAGTATCGTGGAGAGAGAAAGTTGATCAAGTTGAGCTATTTACAATGAGTTATGTTCTAAAGTAACTTATTAATTATTTACATTGATGATCATTCTAAATTAAGTTAATAGTCTATGCAATTTTTCAATATAAATTTATTGTTATATTATATGCATCCCAGACGAACCCTCTTTTTCATCCCCTGGCCACCCATCCTCAGGCCCCTCCAACAGTACAATGTACATAGTGCTTTGTATATATTCCGCTTTATGTGTCCTTCGGGGCTCAAAATCATCCATTATGGTTAACAGCCCCGTAAATAAAGATATTTCAATTTATCATACAATATAATGCGACTTATGATTGTAGAACGACATTTGAAAATTATCCCGCATGTGTTACTTTTAAACGAAAAATCGAAATTTATTTTAAGGAGAAATAACGATTATTTCTAACCTTAGGGATGAAGTATGAAAGGATGAATTGTGAAGAGTAATGATAAACGGCAAAATAAAATGTCCAGGGATGGGAAACGAACCCATAGTGTTCCGCTTACCGGGGCAGATGCCATGTCCACTAGGCTACCCTGGACATATTTTTCCGTTCGTAAATATTATATAATGTAATTAAGGTGAAGTTCCCATCCCTGGACCTTTTATTTTTCCGTTTATCATTACTTTTCATCCTTTCATACTTCATCCCTAAGGTTAGAAATAATCGCTATTTCTCCTTTAAATAAATTTCGATTTTTCGTTTAAAAGAAATACATGCGGGATAATTTTCGATTGTTACATTATACATAGTGAAGAAAATATATTAGAACTAATTGGTTGTGGTGTCTGGTCCATGGAGCAGATCAGATCGGTCCATGCACCCTGATCACAATACCGGCCAACTGAGGTTCCTTGTCCGTATGGATGTTCTCTTCTGGATTGATGTCTGCCATATAGAGGGCTGCAAGGATGGCCGGGTATATATGGTCCGGAGTGAGTTGGGTGTTGTGACAGTTATTGCAGTTACTGTTGGATCTAGTCATGTCTGGGTTAATCTTCATTACTTTAAAATGTCCTGTTCTGATTCTGGATATTGTTACCGTTAATTCTCTGTTAATGTTGAGGTTACATTTTGCTTTTGCTATTGGTTAGAACTAATTTGGCAGCCTATTATAAACAATATATTTATATACGTAAAAAAAAATAATTTAAAAAGTCAGGTGTTGGTATTAAAATAAAAAGGGCATATCCTGGCTACGAGCAAAAAAGCTTTTTAGATGGCAGAGCGCCATCTAGTGGAACAGAAATCAATGCCTTCTGCCATCTAAAAAGCTCATGTGATCGATGGAAGGATGGTCTAAACCGCTACCGGCCGCTACGACCCGGGTTCGATTCCCGCATTGAGCACTTTTTTCTGATAAAAAAAAATTGTCCCAATGGCCCCCGATTCTTGCAAAAGTCCAACTCCACCAGCGAGTGCAAGTAACCAAACGGAGCTCTGGCACATTTGTAAGTGCAAAGTCGAACTGCTTTTCACATGTGTAGACATGTGGTGCACTTACAGTAAAAGCAGTCGCCTTCTTTTACCCACTATGATTATCATGGTCTGTACCAAGTGTACTAGGGATAAGCAACAATAGCTCATGTTATCATGGTAAGGATATGCCTTTTTGATATTTATATATATATAATACCATTAAAAGATAAATATAAACTATAAATATTTGTTAGCAAATATAAAACATAAGAAGGGGGATTATAATAATTAATAAAAGTTTAGATAAATTGAAATAGAGAAAACACTCCAGCGAGGAACTTCGGCATTTACACGTCATATGCTGGGTAGAAAAAGGAATAAGCGAAGAGAGATTGTTTATAGAAAAGAGCAAAGACAGAACAATGATAATATTTTTCTAATAATCAAATATAAGCTAAGATGAAGAAATATTTTTTTTTTCTTATCTTCTCTCTTGAAGAGTAATGATGATTTTTTAATTTATATTTTTAAATTTTGATTTTTGTGGTTTTGAAGTTATACTAATAACAAATAGGCTTATTAATGTAAAAGGTAACATTATGTGAAATGGATGCTCATTTCCTTTTTTGTTTGACAAGATATTCGAGAGGCAAAGATCCCAGGGTGAAGTTGTGGAAAGATAAGCTCCAGCTACGGGAGGATGGCCCATGTGTATGTGTGACAATTGACAATTAAAACATTTTTATTGACAACTCGGTCAATATTTACATTATGAAGAGATTAGGAAAGGATTATTTACAATGATGATGTTCTTCCCCACCGCGATAGGGTTCGCCTCCAGGCGGTGACGGGGTCCTCGATGGCTTCGCCCAGCCCGATCTGCACGAAGTGTCTATAAATTCTTGATTTAGCCTATGCGAGGATGGCCAGTTGGTCGTCCACCAGGCCATTCCCGAAGATCCAGGACTGGAGGTCAGGGGGCCTTCCTATGATATTGAATGTCTCCCGGACGAGGGGCCTGATGTGAGGGTAGCTCCAGTACCGATGGCACATGTGTGTGTGTGGGACAGGCGCCACGGGGTCAGGCGACAAAAATAGCATTATCGTATGAGGGACAAGAGGAGTCTGGTTACATCTACGGCGAGAAGACGTGGGAAGTTGCCTCCGGGCGTGTGGATGATCCTGCAAGACGGTGCGAGGAGAACCTGACATCGGAGTAACCTACAAGACAGTGTAGTCCAGGCTGGACATGTATAGTGGAGCGGAACGTTTCACAAGAGTGATATCTTCTGGATTCTTCTTATGGACTCTTATGGCCAAGGATTCTTCCGAGGGGAAGTTGAAGGCAAATCCTTACTTAATGTACTCCTTCTGTTTAGTGCGACGTATAATAAAGCGATAACTAATAAAGGTTTATTAATACCTTTTAGTCTTATACAGATTCTCCAAGAAAAAATATAGGATACATGCAAGAAAAACAGTAATAGTACTTTAATTATAATATGAAATTTATATACAGGAAAACTTAATTAATACAATCAAGCTAATAAATTAGATTAATCTTGGTAAATTGGAGGAAAATAAATCTATTATAAATGAATTTACCACGTAGTCTCTGCAAATGAAGATGATAAAAGTAAAAGCTAATTAAAATCAATATTTATAATGAAATTAATATACAAGGAAATATAATTATAGATCTGTTGTAATGTGTATGAGTTGTCTGAACAAACTCGCTACGACTTACAAGCTGAACTGAATGTTTATTCAATCTAGCAATCTTCTTATATACAAGATAGAGATAAAAAGGAAATAATTTACATAAGTTTAAAACAATTGACAAATGGAATAATTTTGCATAGCCAACAATAGGTAACAATTATAACACTTAACAAAGGTTATTTACATATCACAACATGTTTCCCCTCTGCCACAACAATTAAAGAATGTCACGAATCTAGACAACCATCAACAATCAGATCAGGTAAATCAAAAGGCGGTTGACATGCCTCCCCTCTGTTTAAAAACCAAATCTTTGTGGTTTTCTTAACTCTCTTCCAAACCTTGAAAACCGGGGCCTTCCGGATGGTTCTGGTGCAATCCCAGCGGATGTAGTCGCGCCTTCCCTCTGGTCAATATTGGTCTCTTCACTTGACCGCTGTATCGGGGCTGTGGATGACTCGCCCATCGTTGGACTGTAGCACTGCGGATGTTGAGCTTCTGGGGAGGCGGTAATTGGTTCTGAAGACAACTGGCTTTTCTCGTAGCCTCCATCCCTTGGCCTAATAAATTGTTGATTTCTTATCAACCTATTTCCCGATGGTGTCACAACTTCAAAGCTCTGAGGAGAATCAGCCTGCGCTGAAATCTTCACCGGTGTCCATGTCTCCCTTGGATGTATTTGACACCATGCATCCTCTCCTACATTGACCTTGGGATAGCTTTTACTATTTCTGTCATACTGCTCTTTCATTGAGCTCTGTCTTTTTCTTTTGGCATTCTCTATACTTCTCCAATTAGTTTGATAGGGTCTGTATAGCGGTGTAATTCTGGGGATCTGACATCGAAGGCTCCTCGATAAACATAACTGTGCGGGTGACGGTAGGTCATTTTTTGGTGTATTTCTATATGCCAGAATAGCCAGATATGGGTCGGACCCTTCATCTCTACATTTGATTAGTTGATTTTTTATTGTTTGAATGTTTCTCTCGGCCAGACCATTAGATCTATGAAGGTGTGGACTTGAAAATAGCTGTTTTATACCCCATCTTATACAGAAGTCAGTCATAATCTCTGAGCGAAACGGTGGTCCATTGTCGGACATCATGGTTTCCGGAATCCCGAATCGTGCAAATGTTTCTCTCAATTTATTTTTTACATTAATCGCCGTAGGTGGGTCCAATGTAAATACCTCCGGGTAGCCACTATATCTGTCGACCACTAACAAATGGGGCTTTTTCTGAATATAAAATATGTCCAATGATACTGTCTGCCATGGATAATCTGGAACTGGGAAAGGTTTTAACGGCTGCCGTATTTTTGATTTCTGATGTTTTTGACAAATTTCACAATTTTTTACTTTTTCAGCAATGTCGATGGACATTCTCGGCCAAAATAAAGATTCTCGCGCCAAACCCTGAATTGCAGATATCCCTTGGTGCGATTGGTGCAACAAATTAAGCATAGCATTCCTTTGTGTCTTCGGAATCACTATGGCCGATCCTATACATAATAGATCATTCCATAAATACAAACGGTGTCTGAAATCGAAAAATACTTTGGCATCTTCATCGACGTCTTCTCTGCATATAGGCCATCCCTCAATCACATAATCGATTACTTTAACCAAAGCAGGATCCTCTCGGGTATCTTTCTGCATCGCTACCAGTTTTTCGTCCGAGATATTAACACGTACCATCTTGACCATTCTTTTGTCTTCAAGAAAAGGCGTTGGTAGTTCGTCCATGGGGTGAGTATCCCTGGATAGGGTATCAGCCATAATCAAGTATTTTCCTGGTTTGTACTGCAATTTGAAGTCAAATGCTATAAACTTCATTACTAATCTTTGTAGACGCGGTGATATATCACTCAGCGGTTTTTTGACTAGAGGCAATAAGGGCTGGTGATCCGTCTGGACAACGAAAGTGTGTCCTGACAATAGATATTCGAACTTTTTGCATCCATAATAAACACTCAGTAACTCCTTCTCAATCTGAGAGTACTGTTTCTGCGAGTCGCTAAATGACGCGGATGCGAATGCTAGAGGTCGATCTTCCTGTAGCAGAGCAGTTCCCATTGCATCTTTGCTGGCATCACACTGCAAAATCAGCATCTTGCTTTTGTCAAAATGTGCCAACGAAGGAGCATTCCTCACGCATTCCTTAATATGATCGAATTCCCCATCCTGTTTAGGCCCCCAATGCCAGACAACATTCTTTCTTAATATTCCTCTTATATTGGATGTGGACGCAGCTAAATTTGGAATGAATTTTCCTAAGTAATTATAAAGACCCATGATTCTTTGCAGCGACTTTTTATCCTCTGGCCTTTTAAAGGTAATTAATTTATCAATCTTATTTGGCTCTGGATCAATTCCATTTTGTGATATCACATGGCCCAAGAAACGAACTTTCGTTAGACATATTTGAGCCTTTGTTAAATCAAATTTGATATTTTTTTCTTTTGCTTTTTCTAGAATTCCCTTTAATTTTTTATTGTGCTCTTGAATGGTATCCGCATATATCAGCAAATCGTCTACATATGTAATATTTTGAAAGCTATCCCTAAAGATATTCGTCATTTTCTCAACAAAAATTTGTGCCGATATTTTCAAACCAAATGGCAATCGGTTATATCTGAATTTGCCAAATGGCGTGGTCATCACCAACAGATCTCTGCATTCCTTTGCAACCGGAATATGCCAATAGGCTGATTTCACGTCTAACACGGTATAATACTTAGCTTTGGGTATCTCGTGCAATAGTTCAGCTGGAGCCGGAGTCTGGAAATGTCTTCCCACAAGGGCCTCATTTAATTTCCGAGGATCCAGGCATATTCTGATTTGACCAGATTTTTTTTTACAACGACCATAGGATGAGACCACTCTGTTTCATGATATATTTTTGTTACGATTCCTTGCTTCACCATCTTTTCCAATTCAGACTGAACTTCGGCTCCGAGGCTTGTTGGGATGCGCCTGGGAGGGACTTGCACAGGAGAATATTCAGGCTTTGTGTAAATCTTACATTCCGAGTTGATTAATCCTACTCCTTGAAATACTTCGTGGTATTGTTCGAGGATTTTTTGAGTTTCAGAACACAATTTCAATTCATCCGTGTTTATATGATTAATTCGCCTTAGTATTTCAAGCTTCTCGCAAATATCGCCCGTGATAAGTGTCTGCGCTTCTACATCGGCTACGATAAATTCAAACATTCCTTTCTTTTCACCATATTGGCATAGCACATTGCATTTGCCGACGATAGGTAATTCTGTATTTCCATATGCGAACGCCTTTAATGACGTGGGTCTGATTTCTGGTCTTGATGGCCATTGGTTTATTACTTTATGAGGAAGCACATTTATCTGTGCGCCAGTGTCCAAATGTACCGTGGTCTTCTTGCCATTAATTATTATTACCGCCGACCACTTGTCCGACCGAACAGTCTTTACAGCAACCTCATTAAGATTTATCTCGTCACAGGATTCTTCAGCTTCACTTTCCGCTAAGAGATTTCTTATACGTTTTGTTCGGCAAACTACTGAGAAATGATTGGTTTTTCCGCATGCATTATATTTCTTCCCATATGCTGGACACTTTCCATACTTGTGTCGTTGTCCACACCACTTACATGGTTCTATTATTCTTTCTCTTCTCGGGTTTATACCGCTTGGTCCTGCTTCTGCATTTTCCATTCGAATTGTATCTTTCACCCAATTACGTTTTTCAATTTTTTCAATCATTTTTTGCTCATTCAACGATGCTACTTGTGAACATGTTGACTCGGAGATCACAGCTATCGAAATTGCCCTTGGTAGTGTCAACTGTGGATCTTCTAACAATTTTCTTTTCACTTCTCGGTCAAGTATTCCAATTATAAGGCGATCCCTTATGAGAGATTCTGTTAAATTCTCGAATTCACATTCTTGTGCCAGATGCTTTAATTCTGTGACGAATTCCATGATTCCCTGCTTTTCCTTTTGTACACAGGTAAAAAATGCATTTCTCCTTTGAATCGTAATTTTGAAGGGCTTAAAATGGTTCGTAAGCATATCAAGCATTTCCTTTACATTTGGGTAGGTATCATTTTCACTTATGTGAAATGTTTTGTATATCATCACTGTTTTCTCACCAGCAATATGCTTCAAGATTGCTCGCTGACGCACCAGCGGCATGCTTTCTAAATTTACCGCTATTGCAAAAATTTCAAACGACTCTCTCCAGGTTTCCCATTTTTTCTCGTTGCTGTACGGGACAAATTCCGCCGGCGGCTTGATTCCTTCCATTCTACTCAATGTTGAATTAATCTGTTTTAATTCGATACTTTTGTCGGCTGCGCCATGTTGTAATGTGTATGAGTTGTCTGAACAAACTCGCTACGACTTACAAGCTGAACTGAATGTTTATTCAATCTAGCAATCTTCTTATATACAAGATAGAGATAAAAAGGAAATAATTTACATAAGTTTAAAACAATTGACAAATGGAATAATTTTGCATAGCCAACAATAGGTAACAATTATAACACTTAACAAAGGTTATTTACATATCACAACAAGATCGTTGAAATATCTTGCAATAGAAAAGCAGCTTATTTTTGATCGAATAAGTGACAAGCTAAACTGTGTATTCATTGCATGATATATTGTTGCACCAAGTTGCTGCTTTGCAGGGTCGTCGACCTTGGTTTCCTCCTTCTTGGTGTTATACACCTTTCTCGATCGGGTTTCCATACTCAAAGCAAATAAATAAATGTAAATAAAAATAAATTACATTTTAAATTTATTGCGTTTATTCATTCGTTGTCTTCCTCGTAGGACGTGATCCGCAGTCTTGGTCTAGGTCCTCTCTCGCTCCAATAACCAATCAAGATACATGTACAATAACAATATTACAAAAGGAATGAAACTATAAAAAGGAATGATGATAAATTAAATAATCTGTTTTAAATAAATTTTAAATATCATAGAATATTTTGAATAGATGTAGGGCGCATTAAAATTGATGTAACAATATATACAATCCGTGTTCCTGCTTTCTTCAGAATTTCGAAAAAGCATCAAATCCTGAATGTATCGTAATAATGAGGATAAATTACTCCAGTAATGTCACTCTATGTCTAATATATATATTCAGTCTCTATAACAATAATTAATCCATCATCGGCAGGACCTGCAGTCCTGGATCTTTCCAGTTGGTCTCGAGGACCACGCCATCTCCTCAGCGGCGAAGTACACAATCTACGTATTCTTCGTAGATCGCGAAATACGTGGTGTCGCTGAAGACCCACTGGCGATTCTCCACCAAACTCTGCAGCGCTGGCAGAGGCGCCATATTCATTGTACATAGTGTATATAATACATATTATCTTTTTTTTTTAAATAGTACAGACTGTGTACTTTGCAGGTATTGACAAGTTGTCAATAAAATTATTTTAATGGTCAATTGTCTATAACAATAATAAATATGGAAAATAGTACAAATGTGAAATTGTACTGGGAATAAAGAAAAGACATATCCTTTATATAACGAATGAAAACATTAAGACGCGAATGTTTCTTTCAACAAATAAATCAAACTTCTACTGTCCTTACCGCGATGAAAAAATATTGGGAGGGTTTGACCTTTCAGTGGTGAACCCTCCCAGCGTTTTCACCAATTTAATCTACCAGACCGCTTTTTTAGAGCTCTAATACTGTATTGGATCATTCTGTTTATATATGCTACACTGAAGGATGGAATCTTATAAATTGTATTTAAGCAAACTATGGACATAATATTTTAGGACAGTAGAATTACATATACATATCGTGCCGCTTAAAGTTGCTGATGGCTTGCGCCATCAATTCGTTGATTTCTAATTATTCCGGAATTGGCCAAATACCCATTCTTGATTAATCAAGAAAAGCTAATTACGTACGCGTTACGGGCTGTTGGCCCTTGTCACCGTGGTTCAAGCTGTACTTCAACGACAAAAGAACTGGTCATTCAGGCATCCTGAAAAATAATGAAATGGGTAGTTAAGGCCAGAAGTGCGTGAGAACGCGGATGCAATGTGAAAAAGAATTGTACAAAGGTGAATTATTACTTTTTTTTGCCAATTTTGGAAATAATTAAAAATCAACGAATAGTTGATAATCATTCCGATAGATGGCACAAGCCATCAGAAACTTTCAGTTGCACGATAAAGAGATGCCTTTTTCTTAATAATAAGAACAATTTTGGTTCCGAGGTATTCAAGACGGCAAGGCAACTAGAGAAGAACAATTTTCAACGCCTTGCTAAATGCTTTTTTTTTATTTCTCCTGACGAAGACAAAATATTTTTGTTAAAACGTTGAGAAAATAAAATTTTAACTGACCGAAGTGTCTATTTTTTAAAGAAATACATTTTTGATTAGGTTTATGAATGTATTTCATTAGAATTAAAATCTCTTTGATATTTTCAGAATTCGGAACCCAGTTTTATTTTGCATCTTTTATTCTGTTAATGACCTCTTAAAAGAATTATTCCAGACCATTAGTGTTTGAAGAGAGATTGAGTAGACAAAGATGAATGGAATAAGAAATCAATCTCTACAAATGTAATGTAATTTAGCGGAAAATCGTTTTGTTGTTTGGTAGGATGCTCAATCTTGTTATGAGAGACAATTGAAGAGACAAAGATTCACAGTAAAGAGTGCTTCTCTCAGTGTGTTTATTATCCCTACTACACATGGTACAGGCCATGATAATAATGTAAGGACACCAGATGTCTACACATGTAAAAAGTATTTCTATGAAAAATAGACACTTCGGCCAGTTAGAATTTTCTTATTTTCTCAACGTTTCCTCAAAAGTATTTTGTATTTGTCAAGATTTTTGTCTAAATGTTGAGAAAATAAAAAACTATTACTGGCCGAAGTATCTATTTTTCGTAGAAATATGAATGCTGGCCAGGCAACCTCTATCTTTACGATGTGAAAAGCATTTCGACTTTTGCCTTTACAAATATGTCATAGTCCCGTTTGGTTACTTGTTGGTGGGGTTGGTCTTCTGCAAGGGACATTATAGCATTTTTTTAATCAGAAAAAAAAAGTGTTCAAATGCGGGATTCAATCCTGGGTTGTAGTAGTCGAAACCCAATGGTTTAGAACATCCTTCCACCAACCCCCTCTCTCTGTAGAATATATGAATCACAGCTAGAAATTCATATTTGGCTTTCTATAATGCTATAATTGAGAATTATTTCTTTTTAATAACCACGCATAATTACACTCATGGATAGTACTTAAGGAAGTTTCCTATTTTGATTTCTGTGGTCATACCTCTGTTTTTATAAGTAGACGATCAATTTTGTTCACACTTGGTTATCTCATGTGTCTTCAATAAAGATCACTATGTATCAAGTATCTTTCAGAGCTATTGTCTGAATCCCAATATACATGCTAAAAGGTACAACTTCCTTGAGTTTTGTCCATGAATGTGTCTTCAATAAAGGTCACTGTAATATCTTTCAGAGTTATTGTCTGAATCCCGATATACATGATAAAAGGTACAGCTTCCTTAAGTTTTGTCCATAAGTGTGTCTTCAATAAAGGCCACTGTAATATCTTTCAGAGTTATTGTCTGAATCCCGATATACATGCTAAAAGGTACAACTTCCTTAAGTTTTGTCCATGAGTGTGTCTTCAATAAAGGTCACTGTAATATCTTTCAGAGTTATTGTCTGAATCCCGATATACATGATAAAAGGTACAGCTTCCTTAAGTTTTATCCATAAGTGTGTCTTCAATAAAGGTCACTGTAATATCTTTCAGAGTTATTGTCTGAATCCCGATATACATGCTGAAAGGTTCAATTTACTTAAGTTTTGTCCATGAGTGTGTCTTCAATAAAGGTCACTGTTATATCTTTCAGAGGTATTGTCTGAATCCCGATATACATGCTTAAAAGGTACAACTTCCTTGAGTTTTGTCCATGAGTGTATCTTCAATAATGGTCACTGTAAAATCTTTCAGAAGTATTGTCTGAATCCCGATATACATGCTGAAAGGTACAACTTCCTTAAGTTCTGTCCATGAGTGTGTCTTCAATAAAGGTAACTGTGAATCTTTCAGAGTTATTGTCTGAATCCCGCTATACATGCTGAAAGGTACAACTTCCTTAAGTTTTGTCTATGAGTGTGTCTTCAAAAAAGGTACTGTAATATCTTTCAGAGTTATTGTTAAATCCTGATATACATGCTAAAAGGTACAACTTCCTTAAGTTTTGTCTATGAGTGTGTCTTCAAAAAAGGTACTGTAATATCTTTCAGAGTTATTGTCTGAATCCCGATATACATGCTGAAAGGTACAACTTCCTTAAGTTTTGTCCATGAGTGTGTCTTCAATAAAGGTCACTGTAATATCTTTCAGAGTTATTGTCTAAATCCTGATATACATGCTAAAAGGTACAACTTTCTTAAGTTTTGTCTATGAGTGTGTCTTCAAAAAAGTTACTGTAATATCTTTAGAGTTATTGTCTGAATCCCGATATACATGCTGAAAGGTACAACTTCCTTATGTTTTGTCTATGAGTGTGTCTTCAATAAAGGTAACTGTAAAATCTTTCAAAAGTTTTGTCTGAATCCCGATATACATGCTAAAAGGTAAAAATTTCCTTAAGTTCTGTCCATGAATGTGTCTTCAATAAAGGTCACTGTAATATATTTCAGAGTTATTGTCTGAATCCCGATATACATGCTTTAAGGTACAACATCCTTAAGTTCTGTCCATGAGTGTGTCTTCAAAAAAGGTCACTGTAATATCTTTCAGGGTTATTGTCTGAATCCCGAAATATACATGCTGAAAGGTACAACTTGCTTATGTTTTGTCCATAAGTGTATATTATTTTTTTCCTCCCTCAAAGATGATAATAAAATCAATATAAACATTAAATTTTCATTCTCATCCTAATAATTCATCGAAATTATATAAAATGTATTGTTTTGTTTTAAATACAAAGATTTCATTTACAGTTTTTTTATTAGACCGAAAAGGGATGCATAAAAAAAAACAGGTAGAGTAAGATAAAAAAATGCGGTATTTTTTTTTTTCACGATAAAAATCTATAAACTTCCAAAATTGTCTCTGAAAGTTTTTTTTTATAAAATCAATTTTATATGGTTTATTGGGGGGGGGGGGGGGGGGGGGGGGGGGGTGTAGAAAATAAATAAGAAATATCTACTGGCGACAATGATGACACTGTTTTCTTTTTATAGTGTCGCGTTTTCAACTTTGTTAGAGTAAGAGGGGATCTTTTTACCTCCCTCTAATTGTAGTTCGTTTAGAAAATCAATTTAGTTTATATTAGAGACAACAGTAAGACTTCCAACTTTTGAGCATATGTAGTAATTTCTCTTGAATTACTTTCTTTTTATTTTTAAGAGGAAAAATTCCGTAAATATGTATATCATATAAAAATGTTATTTTATTTTAAAATTATTTTTCTAGAACAAATTACTCTGTTTAAAATCGACCGCCAGATGTCACGACTTTCCTTTTATAAACCCGTTGTTGTTGTTTCCCGTTGTCCGCTCTGGCTGAAACAGAGCATTGCGGTCTGTCTGTTCTCCACGGTCACCCCTGGGCTCAATACTATTGGACCCGTCTCTGCCCCCCCCCCCCCCCTGATCTCCGCGGATCACCACCCTGCCCCCCCCCCCCCCCCCCCCCCTCCTCTACATCCCGGCTCTCCGGGCCTCACCCGACGATGATACCCTGGCCACCCATCCCCAGGCCTCTCCAACAGTGCTTTATCTATATTCCGCTTTATGCGTCCATCGGGGCTCAAAACTCATTCATTCTGGTTAGCAGCCCCATAAATAAAGATATTTCCGTTTCCCGTTGGCTGGCTCAAACCTTTTTTAATTATGTAAATAAGTGTTTTGTTTTTCTTATTCTACTCGCATTAAGTCAGGCAGTACTTCATCAAATTATGTTTTTTATATTCTTATTTAGCACAATTAAAGTAAATTTTAATTCAAAACTATTTTTAATATTCTGCTCACACGACTTCAAAACAATATCACAAATATATCTCAATAATATTCCAAATTCAATATATACATGGGGAATTGATTCAAGGCGCTGATTGATTTTATACAAGGCGGTGATACGTCCTATGTTAAGCTACGCGTATGCATCAAATATTTGGTTCCCTTTTATCAATGCAGCAAAGCGTTCAAAGTTAAATTCTATACAGTACCAAATTTTAATTAGGTGCATTCCTGCTTACAAAAGTTCATCTTCTTACATTACTCATATTCTGGCCAAAACTCCTATGCTGACCGACTACCTTGAATTATCACTAATTAGATACAATATGAAGAATTCTCTGGCAGACCAAACACTAAATAAGCCCCTTTCAAATGAATTGAATAAATTATATATCAATACAAAATTTAGATTTTATCTTTCTCAAACTAATGTAATGTTCAAGATTTTTTTTCTGAGAGATGTTCCAAGCTTCATTACTTCTGATAAATACACTACTTTGTTCTTCACAGCTAAATGACCCTTTTTAAGTTTTCTCTTTGACTTGAGAGTTATAAATGATCCAATATGTGAATGCTGTCTAGATGTTGAAACACCATCTTTTGTTGGCTTGCCCTCTGACTAACCAAACTGTACTTGCTTACTTTGATATAATGGCATCTTTCTGTATATACTCAATCTTATGAAAACTTTGGTAGGTTTAGAGCTTTTTGTACACAGATTTATAAATCGCTACTAATTCATCTTGTAAATAATTAAAGATATTTATGTATATATGTATATAGACAACGTATTGTACCGACAATGTATATGTAAATAATTCTGATATAACACAATATTCTGATAGACTTCGTGCTTCTGTAATAATTAAATGAAAAACATAGAAAATATTTTATAATATGTATATATTGCAATAGATAAAAGGAAAAATATGTTAATATAAACGGATAGATAAAAATCAAAAAAGGCATATCCTGACCACCAACACATGAGCTTTTTAGATGGCAGAGCGCCATCTAGTGGAAAATAAATCAATTTAACGTTGATTTAGCCTGATACTTGATATTTGTCTAACCCATTTTCTTGATAAATCAAGAAAAGCCAACCACCAACGTGTTTCGGGCTGTTGACCCTCGTCAGCGTGGTGCAGACTGTACCTCTACGACTGAAGAGAATATATAAATATATATATGTTATATAAAAATAATATTTCTGTTGTATTTAATTATCTTGAGGATTATGCTATGGTAGTGCAGTCGTGGTAAAAATCTTGAAATTATAACAATAAAAATAATGAAGATTAGAAATAGCTTTAATTGAGCTTATGGAATATACACTGCGTGACATTGAAAATGGAACACCAAGAAATAGTGGCCAGAAAGTGATCAAACTCGGCAGACAGAGAGAGACAGGGACGAACAATAAGTGATCTTTATTTCAAAATGATAGTCATAATACAGAGCGAGAACGGCGTCGGCTTAGTAGCAAGTAGGACCACCGCGGACGGCGATGCACGCAGCAACACGTCTAGGTAGAGAGTCAATCAGAGTACGGATGGCGTCCTGAGGGATGGCTCTCCATTCCCTCTCAACCATTTGCCACAGTTCGTCTTCTGAACGCGGCTGTGGCAAGGCATGCAAACGGCGTCCAATGATGTCCCAGACGTGCTCGATTGGTGAGAGATCAGGAGAGTACGGTGGCCAAGGAAGCATCTGTACATCTTGCAGAGCTTGTTGGCTAATGCGAGCAGTGTGCGGTCGGGCGTTATCCTGCTGATAAAGGGCATTGGGTACCCCCTGAAGGTAGGGGAGTGTCACCGGTCGCAGCACATCATCAACGTATCGTTGGGCCGTCATAGTGCCCTGAATACGAAGTACAGGTGACCTGGAATCATACGCGATTGCGCCCCAAACCATGATTCCACGTTGTCGCACGGTGGGGCGTTCCACAATTGCTGCCGGATTGGACCTTTCTCCACGTCGACGCCACACGCGTACACGGCGACTATCACTGGACAAGCAGAAACGCGACTCATCTGAGAACACGACCCTGTGCCATTCCGTCATCCACGTCGATCTAGCCCGGCACCATTCCAAACGTTGGCGCCTATTCGGTGGGGTCAATGGCAGTCTTCTTAGCGGACGGCATGAGTGCAAGCCATTAGCAACCAATCGACGGGAAATGGTTCTGGTCGAGATGGAATGATCTAGGGTGTCTTGCACATGTTGCAGGATGGCGGTACAAGTGGCTTGTGGGGCCGCCACTGCTTGTCGAAGGATACGCCGATCCACACGTGCTGACGTCACTCTGGTTGCACCGACATTCCTATTAATTGCCACATTTCCTTGTTCCAACCATCTTCTCCACAGTCGGTGCACCGTGGACGCACCAAGGTGTGTATCAGCTGCGATTTGACGTATGGACCAACCTGCCCTTTTCAGTCCGATCACCATGCCCCTCGTAAAAGCGTCTGTCTGCTTGAACTGCCTCCGTTTACGATGACCTGGCATTCTCTGTTATTACACGTGTCTTTTGACACAAGAACAAAATTTCTACAATGATTTTCCTTGAAGAAATAACGACACGAATACTGTCCTTTCTGCAAGTTCCTTCCCTTATATCTTACTCCATGTGCGCACGAGAGCTGCGCATTTTACATCATTTGCATAACTCGGTTAGGCGCGTCTACCCTGAAATTTGCATAATTTTCTGGCCACTATTTCTTGGTGTTCCATTTTCAATGTCACGCAGTGTATAAAAAACTTAATTTTATAAAAGTACTGCCTGTCTTGAGGCGTAAGAATAAAAGAATGGAAAACTTATTTACATAATGTACAAAAGGTTTGAGCCGGCCATCCGGGAAACAACAACAATGAGTTTTTTTTAGGGGAAGCGTGACCTCTGGCGGTCGATTTAACAGAGTATTTGTATCTATGAAATATAATTTTAAATAAAATGATATTTCATTATAACATATATATATTGAAGATTTGGCAATCCATAATATATGAAATATATTTGTATATAAAAGATAAAACTCAATTTATATTACATCATAAAACAAACACTAAATAAAATGATAAATATTTTCTTTGCCTATTTTAAAGATATTCAAACATAATATACAAGATATAAACAGTAGTTAAACAGTAGATTCATTTCGTTTATACTACTGTAGAAAGATTTGTAATACCTGAAAACGTGAGATTGTTTAAATAAAACAAGAAAGTGAATTCGTAAAGATAGAGGCTGTCTGGCTAGCATTCATTTTTCTTGAAAATAAAGATACTTCGATTTTAAACTGGTGAAACCGCTGCGAGGGTTTACCACTGATGAGCCAGATCCTCCCATTAATTTTTCCATTGCATTAAGGTCAGTAAAAATTGTTTTATTTTTAAAAGAATCATACGCGTCTATAATAGTTTCGGATTTTGACAAAAGATTTTTGTCGAAACGTCGAAGTAATAAAAAGATTTACTGACCGAAGTATCTTCGAAGTAAAAAGAGAATAAGAGTAAGTCACTGAAACGTCGAGTTGAAATAAACTATTTGTTAATGTGGCTGTGAGATACATTTCGTTGTCTCCTCCTGTAGTAGGGTATGTCTTCTTCTTTCTTATCTCCACTCAATCATATTTGGGTATCAAGTTGTGACCCTTGATGGTGTCTGTTTGACAACCATCATGACTGGGTGAAGTAGAATGCCTTTGTCATTAAGACTGGGAGCACTACTCAGTGGCAGGCTGACTTAGCTCCAAAATAAATGGCCGCCTCTGACATGAGGAACAGACGTCATGTGCAGCTGCTCCTAACACGGAGTACAAACGCTACTCATCCTGTATTCTTGGATTAGGAGCCCTTACAGGGTACTATCAGCATGGCCAGCTGAATCCTGGTTTTTTAGTGAGCTTGTTACTGCTCTTCCTCCTTTTTCATCTGGGCTTGGGACTGACAAAGGTGGAGTAGAATGGTTGGTAATATCCAAAAGCTTGAGATATCGTTTAAATTAAGCAAGAAACATATTCGGAAGTGTTAATACAATAGGATAGATTGAAAGAATAAAATTTCGTTTAGATATTGTTGCATCATGATTAATGCGCGTATTTTAAAAATTATTTTAAATATATTTAAAAATTATATTATATATTTATTTATTTAATAAAACACAGATTATTACTATAAAATATTATGTACAATAAAACATTTGTATTTTGATACACTAAAATACCCCACCTGCTTTAAATTTTGATGTGATAAATAAAGAGAGATTCTAGGTGCTACCTAAAAATATAGTTGTCTTATTATTGACTGGTTTAACCTTGTAGGATGGTTGAGACACGTTCTGAAAAGATGCAAGACGCGTCTGAGGAGAGAATCAAGACTGAAGAATCTGCCAAACCGCAGCCTGGTGCAACAATATGTTATAAAAAAATCTTGCAAAATGTAATTTTCATCAATAGTTGCTAGTAATCTAGCGTGGATCTGATGAGGTCAAATAAGACAATAAAAGAACTATTGTAAAATAAATTTTATAAAAAGCCTCTATTTCCAAGACATTGGCAGAAAGAGGATTGTTTAAAATCAGGGCTTCTTTGATTTAACCACGCTTCATTTGCTTGAATGAACTTTTATTGTCAATTGTGTTTCCTCTTTTCCTTATCCATTTCTTTTAGATTTTTCGTTGAATAATTCAAAATATATTTATCTCGGCGGCTGCTAAATTAAACGTAAAATAGTATAATAAAATAAACTAATATTATAACTTATTTTAATTTAGAAACAATTTCATAAATTGTTATTGAATGAATTTGTAAAAGATTTTCGGCTGGTTGATAAGGAACGCTTTGTAAATCCACTGTTTCTTTTTTTTTTCAAGTTATAAAATGCTTATTTTAATTTAAAAATATATAATTTCATATGTAATAAATAATGTGTTTATGAAGATATGATATATCCATTATCGTAATTCATCGACAACAATTAATGAAGTTGTACCTTATAAACATGTATATCGGGATTGAGACAATAACTCTGAAAAATATTACAGTGACCTTTATTGAAGACACACTCATGGACAAAACTTAAGGAAGTTGTACCTTTTAACATGTATAACGGTATTCAGACAATAACTCTGAAAGATATTACAGTGACCTTTATTGAAGACACACTCATGGACAAAACTTAAGGAAGTTGTACCTTATAAACATGTATATCGGGATTGAGACAATAACTCTGAAAAATATTACAGTGACCTTTATTGAAGACACACTCATGGACAAAACTTAAGGAAGTTGTACCTTTTAACATGTATAACGGTATTCAGACAATAACTCTGAAAAATATTACAGTGACCTTTATTGAAGACACACTCATGGACAAAACTTAAGGAAGTTGTACCTTTTAACATGTATAACGGTATTCAGACACTAACTCTGAAAGATATTACAGTGACCTTTATTGAAGACACACTCATGGACAAAACTTAAGGAAGTTGTACCTTATAAACATGTATATCGGGATTGAGACAATAACTCTGAAAAAAATTACAGTGACCTTTATTGAAGACACCCTCATAGACAAAACTTAAGGAAGTTGTACCTTTTAACATGTATAACGGTATTCAGACAATAACTCTGAAAGATATTACAGTGACCTTTATTGAAGACATACTCATGGACAAAACTTAAGGAAGCTGTACCTTTTAACATGTATAACGGTATTCAGACAATAACTCTGTAAGATATTACAGTGACCTTTATTGAAGACACACTCATGGACAAAACTTAAGGTAGTTGTACCTTTCGGCATGTATATCGGGATTGAGACAATAAATCTGAAAGATATTTGATACAAAGTGACCTTTATTAAAGACATACGGGATAACCAAGTGTGAACAAAATTACCTCTGCCTTCTTTAAAAAGGGAAAACCAGCTACATGTTGTCTGTATTGTGGAAATTCGATAGTATTGTACACCACGAACTTGTTCCAGATGGTAATGCGTTGATGTCGATCTCAGAACAACTTAGCCGAGTATATGAAGTTTTGAAGACTCGATACCCTGCTTTGATCAACCGAACGAGAGTACTCCTATAATATGACAACGCTCCAGCTCATCGTGTTAGGTCAACAACGAAAAGAATAAAAGTTTGGAGGGTATTGGAGTTCTACCTCACCCTGCTTATAGCCCGGGTATTGCGCCATTTGATTATGCATTATATCGGTCCATGGCTACATGGCTACAGTTGTGACGCCGAACAAGTATCACAAGCCCATGTTAACATTCTTTGTATCATTACTATAGTATTAATTGTACATGTATCACAGGAGCCATGGCAATCTTCTCAGTATCGTTCCTATTGCAGTAGTTTACGGCCGAACTGGTATCACAGGGGCCATGCTAATCATCTCTTTATCCTTCCCATTTTTGTAGTTGTACCGCTGGACAAGTATCACAGGGGCCATGCTAATATTCTCTGTATCGTTCCTATTGTAGTAGTTGTACCGCCGAACTAGTATCACAGGGGCCATGCTAATATTCTCTGTATCGTTCCTATTGTAGTAGTTGTACCACCGAACTGGTAATACAGGGGCCATGCTAATATTCTCTTTATCATTCCTATTGTAGTAGTTGTACCGCCGAACTGGTATCACAGGGGCCATGCTAATATTCTCTGTATCATTCCTTTTGTAGTAGTTGTACCGCCGAACTGGTATCACAGGGGCCATGCTAATCTTCTCTGTATCCTTCCTATTATAGTAGTTGTACCACCGAACAGGTATCACAGGGGCCATGCTAATCTTCTCTGTATCCTTCCTATTGTAGTAGTTGTACCGCCGAACTGGTATCACAGGGGTCATGCTAAGCTTCTCTGTATCGTTCCTATTGTAGTAGTTGTACCGCCGAACTGGAATCACAGGGGTCATGCTAATCTTCTCTGTATCGTTCCTATTGTAGTAGTTGTACCTCCGAACTGGTATCACAGGGGCCATGCTAATCTTCTCTGTATCGTTTCTATTGTAGTAGTTGTACCGCCGAACTGGTATCACCGGGGACATGTTAATAATCTCTGTATCATTCCTATTGTAGTAGTTGTACCGCCGAACAAGCGTTTACAAGATAACATATCCAATATATTAGAAGATAATCCCTCAATGCTTCTGATAGCTTAACCAAATCTATATAAGGCCAAGTAATAATAAATCTAACTAATAACAGGATTAATAAGCGAACGTGTTTTTCTTCGTGTTCCTTCAACAACTCTGACGCTCAAAAATTGGATGGAGCGGACTTTAAGCCGCGAGCAAAGAAAGGCAAATCCATGTCATCCATCAACTTGCGGTCCCTGCATTTCCATACTTTATCCTCTGGCCTGGCGAACGGCCATTCCGCTCCAACCGACCAGAAAGTCAACTTCTTGGGCAGTTTTCGAATTTATATTGTTGCACCAAGTTGCAGATTTGCAGGGTCATCGACCTTGGTTTCTTCCTTCTTGGTGTTATACACGTTTCCCGAGCGGGTTTCCATACTTGAAGTAAATAAATAAAAGTGAATAAAAGTAAATTACCTTTTAAAGTTATTGTGTTTATTTATATGTTCCCTTCTTCGTAGTTCTTGATCCTCAGTCTTCGTCTAGCTCCTCTTTTTCTTCAATAAACAATAACAAAATTACAAAAGAATGATACCATTGTATATAATCTGTTTTAAAAATATATTAAATAAATTGAATATTTTTAATAAATGTAGAGCTCATCAAAATTTATTAAACAATATTTATCTATTCTTTTTGATTTATTTGATTTTGTTGTTTTAAAATTTATCTTTTCTTGAATAGGCCCTACTCTCAAGTTGCGCCATACTTTTCTATCTTTCTTTTCAGCTTTTCTTATTATATTTTCATAACTTCTCATCCAGTTGATCAAATCCATTTCTTCTTATTTCAACATTTTTTTTGCATTCTTATCTTATTTTCAAGAATATATCTATTAATCTACTAGATGTGTTCTATCCAATTATTTTTCTGGTTATCTTTTCAAAATACCTTGTTCCTTTCTTAATCTCTTTAAGATTTCTATACTCTTGATCCCCTCTGTTATCCCATTATAATATTGACTATGTACCCTCATAAATGTATTAATACTAGCCGAATGACCCGGGCAATGCCCGTGTTTTACCCGATTGAATGTTTTGAATTAAATACTATTTGTTACACAATTATAAATTGGCGCCTTAAATAAATGCATATATTAGTTCATAACTATAGCCTATGTGCTTGGGAAAAAGAAAGAGAGGATTCCATTTGGTTATTAACTAATATATGCATTTATTAAAGGAGCGACCCGCTCCAACACAATAGTTACAAAAACCAAAAAGCGAGTGGGGGGGGGGGGGGGGGGGGCAAAGTCAAAAACAAAGTGTCTCGCGTAGTGGCGGCGCCATCGTAGCCACGTGATCGTAGCCAACCAATAGGAGAGCGCCATTCCAAAAAAAAAAAGCAAACGGTGACAGAGATGATGACGCTCGTAACTGTATATAGAATATATGACAATATACACTAGAATTTTATATGTATCACAATTATGAATAGTTCAACATCCCCAAAATGTAGATAAACCTTAACACGCCAGCTTGGCAATCATGTATTTACAAATAAGATAATGAAGTTTTATTGAGAGAGCCACGCCTCAGGCAAGGCGAAGTCCAGCCAAGTTCGTAAAGATTACGTCATTTCCTCCCCTGGAAACTTCAATATGTCGTTAGTGAGTTTCACGACCGGTAGTCCTGACAACAACAGATAATCTCGCCCACTCATGCAGATCACACCCTACTGGACCTTGACCGCGTCTTCGATCGCTGGCCTCTCTCAGATGACATCCAACCTGCCTCGTCTTTTATGTTACCCATAGATGCCTGAAACCACTTGGCCCCATGAATGCTCCATTTATGCTTCCTTTCTCCCTGTGTTGAATCTGTATAAGACTGGTGGACGTAATAAAGCTGTATGTTTGGATATACTGGTTTCCTGTACTTTTCAGTGATACCCTAACCTTAACATATGCATGGTTGAATCTGTGTCCACTGAACATGCCTCGTACCTGGATGCTCTTGGTGGATTCTGTGCTGCCTGGAGTATAGGAGCTCTATCTATACTTCCTTCCTGTGGCGAATCTGAATAAGACTGGTAGTCTTAATAAAGCTGTATGTTTATATTCAGAACAATTGTTGGGTTCTGTGCTGTCTGGAGTATAGGAGCTCTATCTATACTTCCTTCCTGTGGTGAATCTGAATAAGACTGGTAGTCTTAATAAAGCTGTATGTTTATATTCAGAACAATTGTTGGGTTCTGTGCTGTCTGGAGTATAGGAGCTCTATCTATGCTTACTTCCTGTGGTGAATCTGTATAAGACCGGTGGTCTTAATAAAGCTGTATATGTGTATATTAAGAACAATTGTTGGGTTCTGTGCTGCCTGGAGTATAGGAGCTCTATCTATGCTTCCTTCCTGCGGTGAATCTGTATAAGACTGGTGGTCTTAATAAAGCTGTATATGTGTATATTAAGAACAATTGTTGGGTTCTGTGCTGCCTGGAGTATAGGAGCTCCATCTATGTTTACTTCCTGCGGTGAATCTGTATAAGACTGGTGGTCTTAATAAAGCTGCATATGTGTATATTAAGAACAATTGTTGGGTTCTGTGCTGCCTGGAGTATAGGAGCTCCATCTATGCTTCCTTCCTGCGGTGAATCTGTATAAGACTGGTGGTCTTAATAAATATGTGTATTTTATGGCAATATGTTTCTTTTCATTTCTACAGACCTTACTGCAATGATATAAGTTATTGAATGAGAGGGCTTGGCTCATCAGTAGTGAACCGTCTCAGCGTTTTCACCACATTAATCTACAGACCGCTCTACTATTGTATTGGATTGATTTTCTTATATACCCTGTATTTACTATGGAAGACAGCTTAGGGGTGTTTAAGGAACCTATGGACATAAGTTTATAGGTCTGTAGAGGTGCATACATATAATTACAAGGAATGGCATATAGCATTGCTCATCCGCAAATATGGTTTAATATCAACTATAGAGACAAAAAAAAACACATTACCAAAAAATAATTCGAAACTATTATAGACGCGTATCATTTATTTTAAAAATTAAACAATTTCTACTGTCCTTACTGCAATGTAAAAATTAATGGGAGGTCCTGGCTTATCAGGGTGTTGAAACCTCCCAGCGGTTTCGCCAGTATCACCACTGATGAGCCAGGCCCTCCCATTAATTTTTTCATTTGAAGAAAGGACAGTAGATAAGTAGATATAATTTTATAAAATAAATAAAACTTCCAGGGTTAAGTATCTTGTGTAACTTTTATTTTCAAGATTTCGGATTTGTCAGTACTTCAACAGTAGATGTAATTATCAAAATTCGAAACTATTTTAAACGCGCAAGATTCTTTTTGAAAATAAACAATTTCTACTGCCCTTACTGGAATGGAAAAATTAAAGGCAGGGCCTGGCTCATCAGTGGTGAACCCTCCCAGCGGTTTCGCCAGTTTAATCTACCATACCGCTGTTATATTGCATTTTTGGAACTTGCTTTTATAGTGATACTGATGCTAGAGACTCTTGGAATAGGTATTTTAGAAAAACTATGGACATAAGCTTTGAGGACAGTAGATTTACATACAATTATAAATATATAATATGCTTCGAGCAATCGCTCTTCCATTTTTACATTGCAGTATGGGCAGTAGAAATTGTTTAATTTTAAAAAGAATCTTGCGCGTTTAAAATAGTTTCGAATTTTGATAACAGATGGCGCGCTAGTGTATCATACTATATAGTAGATATAATTGTTTAATTTTTAAAAAGAATCATAAGCGTCTATAATAGTTTCGAATTTTCATAACAGATGAGGCGCTAATGCATCAAAAAATAATTGTTGAAGATATCATCAATAGATGGCAATTAAATTTATAAAAGTTGTATGTCTGTACATGTATAAATTGTTTTATCTTACATTTTAACAAAAGAGTTTTAAAATTGATTATTTCATTCAAATTATAAATAGAAAGAGTTTCTTTCAACATTATTTCAACCAATAGCCATCTCAATAATTCACATAAAACTCTTTACCGGCAAACCTGGTGAGTCTATACCGAAAGGCCCTCACTTTCCTAAATTAAAAAAGGAAGGAAACAGCCATTGACTCTTTTGTGGCTCAAGACAATTTTTCTTAGGGTGGAATTCCTTTCACAAAGTTCGATAGGGGTTCTCTAAATGTCGCTTTTTATTTGGTGACGCTGGTTAAAATGATTATAAAGGTCGCACGCTCTAATTCAATATAGCAATGTTTGCCCAGCTCCTGGCCTGACGAGCTGGCCTTGATTGCCTGCTCTCGTCTGCTAACTAACGTCTTTTTAGTCGCAATAAATTCTTCTCTCTTTTTGTTTTATTTTTAAACATTTTCCTATTATTTATAAGGGGACTATCGTGCTATCTATATTGTTGTGTGTTGAAGCAAGAAGTTGAATATTCTTTGAGTATGAAAGCTTGTGAAAAATAGGAACTTACCCTCTATTATTAATTTTTTTTTTTTGCTTTGTCGTCTGTTTTGCACAAGTTGAATCTGGTTAGAACGATGTATAAAAATTAGATGAATCTTTTGTTGCCTTAAATACGAGATAATTAACTCGTTTCTATATATATATCAAAATATTTTTTAAGTTTTTTTAATAAATTAATTTTATAAAAAAAATCTGAGAGTCGTCTTGAAAAACGATTCAACATGTGTAAACAAATAGTCAACTGATGGTACATGTGACTGTGCAGATCTATATCAATTTGTAAATAGCAGATAATATTATCACAGATTTAACTATTTTTGTAAATATATGTATGATTATCTTTCTAACCTGAAAGGTTCAGGTTCCTAATATATATTATTGTTTTCTTTTTATTTTTAATTATTTTTTCTTGTATAATATGTTTATAACTGTTTCTGTTTTTAAAAAAAAATGTAAATCGATGCATTTATCATTAGCCGGGATATCGTGTTTTGTGTATTGAAATAAAGAAAATAAAATAGTACATGTAACCGTTAAAAATTATTTTAATTATTATTTTTTATTCAATTATTTTTTTATCAGAGAGAAACGGCATCATAGATAGGATGGGTATATATTGTATTTGACCATTGACCACTGTTTTACGGCAATGTGTTAAATACAATATGCCAGTAATAAATTAATCTTCGTCTTGTTTGGATTTCGACCTGGTGATTTATAAATGTCCAGCTACATCTCCAACCCCTCCTACAACCGGCCTGACAAGACCCCGAACATCATGATCTTCCTGGACTGGACCACAAGCCCAGCACTGCACCAAATAAACCTTCTGAGTAGTACATCCCCGCCTTTGTCTCATCACAATATATAAGAAATAAAAATAGTAAGGCACGAATGTTTCTTTTTAAATATAAATCAAACTTCTACTGTCCTTACTGCGATGTAAAAATATATTGGGAGGGTTTGACTCATCTGTGGTGAACTCTCCCAGCGGTTTCGCCAATTTAATCCACCAGATCGTTTCATTGAGCTCTAAAACTGTATTGGAGCATTCTGATTTTATATACTGCAATGAAGGGTGGAATCTGAAAAATGGTTTTCAAACAAACTATAGACATGAGCTTTCAGTACAGTAGAATTACTTATAAATATTTGCATCGAGCAATGCTCTTCCGCAAACAATAAGTACAAGACCAGTTAGGTATAGTTAATTATAAGGTGATAACATGTCATCTATATATAAGGAATGGAAGCATTAAATCACGAATGTTTCTTTTTATATATAAAACAAACTTCTAATGTCCTTATTGCGATGTGAAAAAATATTGGGAGGGCTTGGATCATCTGTGGTGAACTCTCCCAGCGGTTTCGTCAATTTAATCTACCAGACCACTTCTCTTAGAGCTCTAATACTGTATTGAACTTCATTGTAGCGTATATAATCAGAATCGTCCAATACAGTGTGGTCTTCATTTGTCTTCAGGCTAGTGCGCCTCCACTTCCGGCCTATGACTGCATATTGAATAAGGAGTCCACTGTGACGTTGTCGGCTCCGCTTATTTTTAAAACATATATATATATATATATATATTATATTAATTTTAAAAAAAGATTTTTGAGTTTCTGCTTGAATTTTGATCATGTTGAGGATTATGGTAATGGTGGTGCAGTCATGGTAGAACAATAATCTTGAAAAATATAATGTCTTGAATAGTGATTTCTTTATTGAGCTGAGGAATGAATACAGATGAAAAACATAATTTTGTACAAGTACTGCCTGGCTTAAGGCGTAAGAATAATTAAAACAAAATATTATTTACATAATTACAAAGTTTTGGGTCGGCCAGCGGGGAAGAACAACAACGAGTTTTATATTCAAAGTGTGACCTCTGGCGGTCGATTTAAACAGAGTATTTATATCTATGACATTATAATTTTAAATAAAATAACACTAACATAATTATAAATAAATTATTTTAATTGAACATTTTAAATAAATTATTTTAATATAACATATATATATATAATCAATTAGAACAAATAAACGTAATTAAATGTCAAAATAATGAATGCAATATTCATAGCCCATTCTGTGATATTATTTTTTAACTTTTGACTATTTTTATATTTATTAATGACAATTCTTTGTAATGATCCAATTATATACATCGTGTATAATAAGGATAATTTTTTTTTAATTTTTAAAAACATCGTAAAATGTAACGTAGAAAATTAGGAAAGACAAATTTCAGGATGACACAGCAATTTATTTAAGGCAAACACAAAGTCAACATTTATAAGATACTAGCGGATGTGTACCCGGCTTCGCCCGGGTTTTATCCGACTGAAAGTTTGCCTAACGAATATTATATATTATGAAGTATAATAAACAAGGTTAAAGATTAGTTTTAATTATTAATCAAGATTGTGTGTGAATATGTGAGAAAGATGTAATATCGTTGTTGTTTTCTTGGCCGACTGTTTTACATATGGTGTTACCTTAAAATTGCTTGTTTTGAATATTTTTTTAGATTGAGTTGAATGAATTGCTGAATTTTTTTTGTATTTATATATAAATAAAATTAACTCTGTTGAATTCTTTTGTATTTTATCGATAACAGCAAAGTTATGTATTTTAAAGTTAGGAAAAATATTTTGATGTTAAGCAAAACCTGCTCCATCTCGTTTTACATAAATGTTGAAAATTTGGTCGAAATTGATGCATTGTAACGAAAGTTTTTAGCGAACACCACTTATGAAATTTGCATTTTATTAATATAGATATAATATAAATGAGTAAATTAAATTTTATTGCCCTCTATCGTTAAAATTTTACACAAATAAATTTACTGGCAATGCGTTTCTTTTTTAAATCTCTACAGACCTTACTGCAATGATATGATTTAATGAATGAGAGGGCTTGGCTCATCAGTAGTGAACCCTCTCAGCGGTTTCGCCAAATTAATCTCTAGACCGCTCTACTATTGTATTGGACTGGTTTTGTTATATACCCTGCATTTTCTATGGAAGGCAGCTAAATGGTGTTTAGTGAACTATGGACATAAGCTTATAGGTCTGTAGAGGTACATACATATAAATTTCAAGGTATTGCATCGAGCAAAGCTCTTCCGCGCAAGACATGTTTTCATAACCATTATATATTAGTAAATAAAATTTAATTTACTAATATACACTGCGTGACATTGAAAATGGAACACCAAGAAATAGTGGCCAGAAAGTGATGAAACTCGGCAGACAGAGAGAGACAGGGACGAACAATAAGTGATCTTTATTTCAAAATGATAATTATAATACAGAGCGAGAACGGCGTCGGCTTAGTAGCAAGTAGGACCACCGCGGACGGCGATGCACGCAGCAACACGTCTAGGTAGAGAGTCAATCAGAGTACGGATGGCGTCCTGAGGGATGGCTCTCCATTCCCTCTCAACCATTTGCCACAGTTCGTCTTCTGAACGCGGCTGTGGCAAGGCATGCAAACGGCGTCCAATGATGTCCCAGACGTGCTCGATTGGTGAGAGATCAGGAGAGTACGGTGGCCAGGGAAGCATCTGTACATCTTGCAGAGCTTGTTGGCTAATGCGAGCAGTGTGCGGTCGGGCGTTATCCTGCTGATAAAGGGCATTGGGTACCCCCTGAAGGTAGGGGAGTGTCACCGGTCGCAGCACATCATCAACGTATCGTTGGGCCGTCATAGTGCCCTGAATACGAAGTAAAGGTGACCTGGAATCATACGCGATTGCGCCCCAAACCATGATTCCACGTTGTCGCACGGTGGGGCGTTCCACAATTACTGCCGGATTGGACCATTCTCCACGTCGATGCCACACGCGTACACGGCGACTATCACTGGACAAGCAGAAACGCGACTCATCTGAGAACACGACCCTGTGCCATTCCGTCATCCACGTCGATCTAGCCCGGCACCATTCCAAACGTTGGCGCCTATTCGGTGGGGTCAATGGCAGTCTTCTTAGCGGACGGCATGAGTGCAAGCCATTAGCAACCAATCGACGGGAAACGGTTCTGGTCGAGATGGAATGATCTAGGGTGTCTTGCACATGTTGCAGGATGGCGGTACAAGTGGCTTGTGGGGCCGCCACTGCTTGTCGAAGGATACGCCGATCCACACGTGCTGACGTCACTCTGGTTGCACCGACATTCCTATAAATTGCCACATTTCCTTGTTCCAACCATCTTCTCCACAGTCGGTGCACCGTGGACGCACCAAGGTGTGTACCAGCTGCGATTTGACGTATGGACCAACCTGCCCTTTTCAGTCCGATCACCATGCCCCTCGTAAAAGCGTCTGTCTGCTTGAAACTGCCTCCGTTTACGATGACCTGGCATTCTCTGTTATTACACGTGTCTTTTGACACAAGAACAAAATTTCTACAATGATTTTTCTTGAAGAAATAACGACACGAATACTGTCCTTTCTGCAAGTTCCTTCCCTTATATCTTACTACATGTGCGCACGAGAGCTGCGCATTTTACATCATTTGCATAACTCGGTTAGGCGCGTCTACCCTGAAATTTGCATAATTTTCTGGCCACTATTTCTTGGTGTTCCATTTTCAATGTCACGCAGTGTATAATGGTTATGAAAACATGTCTTGCGCGGAAGAGCTTTGCTCGATGCAATACCTTGAAATTTATATGTATGTACCTCTACAGACCTATAAGCTTATGTCCATAGTTCACTAAACACCATTTAGCTGCCTTCCATAGAAAATGCAGGGTATATAACAAAACCAGTCCAATACAATAGTAGAGCGGTCTAGAGATTAATTTGGCGAAACCGCTGAGAGGGTTCACTACTGATGAGCCAAGCCCTCTCATTCATTAAATCATATCATTGCAGTAAGGTCTGTAGAGATTTAAAAAAGAAACGCATTGCCAGTAAATTTATTTGTGTAAAATTTTAACGATAGAGGGCAATAAAATTTAATTTACTAATATATAATGGTTATGAAAACATGTCTTGCGCGGAAGAGCTTTGCTCGATGCAATACCTTGAAATTTATATGTATGTACCTCTACAGACCTATAAGCTTATGTCCATAGTTCACTAAACACCATTTAGCTGCCTTCCATAGAAAATGCAGGGTATATAACAAAACCAGTCCAATACAATAGTAGAGCGGTCTAGAGATTAATTTGGCGAAACCGCTGAGAGGGTTCACTACTGATGAACCAAGCCCTCTCATTCATTAAATCATATCATTGCAGTAAGGTCTGTAGAGATTTAAAAAAGAAACGCATTGCCAGTAAATTTATTTGTGTAAAATTTTAACGATAGAGGGCAATAAAATTTAATTTACTAATATATAATGGTTATGAAAACATGTCTTGCGCGGAAGAGCTTTGCTCGATGCAATACCTTGAAATTTATATGTATGTACCTCTACAGACCTATAAGCTTATGTCCATAGTTCACTAAACACCATTTAGCTGCCTTCCATAGAAAATGCAGGGTATATAACAAAACCAGTCCAATACAATAGTAGAGCGGTCTAGAGATTAATTTGGCGAAACCGCTGAGAGGGTTCACTACTGATGAGCCAAGCCCTCTCATTCATTAAATCATATCATTGCAGTAAGGTCTGTAGAGATTTAAAAAAGAAACGCATTGCCAGTAAATTTATTTGTGTAAAATTTTAACGATAGAGGGCAATAAAATTTAATTTACTAATATATAATGGTTATGAAAACATGTCTTGCGCGGAAGAGCTTTGCTCAATGCAATACCTTGAAATTTATATGTATGTACCTCTACAGACCTATAAGCTTATGTCCATAGTTCACTAAACACCATTTAGCTGCCTTCCATAGAAAATGCAGGGTATATAACAAAACCAGTCCAATACAATAGTAGAGCGGTCTAGAGATTAATTTGGCGAAACCGCTGAGAGGGTTCACTACTGATGAGCCAAGCCCTCTCATTCATTAAATCATATCATTGCAGTAAGGTCTGTAGAGATTTAAAAAAGAAACGCATTGCCAGTAAATTTATTTGTGTAAAATTTTAACGATAGAGGGCAATAAAAATTTAATTTACTAATATATAATGGTTATGAAAACATGTCTTGCGCGGAAGAGCTTTGCTCGATGCAATACCTTGAAATTTATATGTATGTACCTCTACAGACCTATAAGCTTATGTCCATAGTTCACTAAACACCATTTAGCTGCCTTCCATAGAAAATGCAGGGTATATAACAAAACCAGTCCAATACAATAGTAGAGCGGTCTAGAGATTAATTTGGCGAAACCGCTGAGAGGGTTCACTACTGATGAGCCAAGCCCTCTCATTCATTAAATCATATCATTGCAGTAAGGTCTGTAGAGATTTAAAAAAGAAACGCATTGCCAGTAAATTTATTTGTGTAAAATTTTAACGATAGAGGGCAATAAAATTTAATTTACTAATATATAATGGTTATGAAAACATGTCTTGCGCGGAAGAGCTTTGCTCGATGCAATACCTTGAAATTTATATGTATGTACCTCTACAGACCTATAAGCTTATGTCCATAGTTCACTAAACACCATTTAGCTGCCTTCCATAGAAAATGCAGGGTATATAACAAAACCAGTCCAATACAATAGTAGAGCGGTCTAGAGATTAATTTGGCGAAACCGCTGAGAGGGTTCACTACTGATGAGCCAAGCCCTCTCATTCATTAAATCATATCATTGCAGTAAGGTCTGTAGAGATTTAAAAAAGAAACGCATTGCCAGTAAATTTATTTGTGTAAAATTTTAACGATAGAGGGCAATAAAATTTAATTTACTAATATATAATGGTTATGAAAACATGTCTTGCGCGGAAGAGCTTTGCTCGATGCAATACCTTGAAATTTATATGTATGTACCTCTACAGACCTATAAGCTTATGTCCATAGTTCACTAAACACCATTTAGCTGCCTTCCATAGAAAATGCAGGGTATATAACAAAACCAGTCCAATACAATAGTAGAGCGGTCTAGAGATTAATTTGGCGAAACCGCTGAGAGGGTTCACTACTGATGAGCCAAGCCCTCTCATTCATTAAATCATATCATTGCAGTAAGGTCTGTAGAGATTTAAAAAAGAAACGCATTGCCAGTAAATTTATTTGTGTAAAATTTTAACGATAGAGGGCAATAAAATTTAATTTACTAATATATAATGGTTATGAAAACATGTCTTGCGCGGAAGAGCTTTGCTCGATGCAACACCTTGAAATTTATATGTATGTACCTCTACAGACCTATAAGCTTATGTCCATAGTTCACTAAACACCATTTAGCTGCCTTCCATAGAAAATGCAGGGTATATAACAAAACCAGTCCAATACAATAGTAGAGCGGTCTAGAGATTAATTTGGCGAAACCGCTGAGAGGGTTCACTACTGATGAGCCAAGCCCTCTCATTCATTAAATCATATCATTGCAGTAAGGTCTGTAGAGATTTAAAAAAGAAACGCATTGCCAGTAAATTTATTTGTGTAAAATTTTAATAATATAAATGAGTTTTAAAAATTGTTAAAAAAAAAAATGCATCGGCCGGGAATCGAACCCTGGCCGCCCGCGTGGCAGGCGAGCATTCTACCACTGAACCACCGATGCTTTAAAAAAATCAAATTCATTTATCGTTGCGACCAGTGCTGCGCCCTAGCGGTAAAAGACTGGAACTAACGCTTTTTGGTTTTTTATTTATAAAAAAAAGTACATTAACTTTTTTAGTTTTTTGAATAGCCTATATGTTAAACGAAATCTTCAGCTACCTACATGCGAAATTCCATAATGATTGAGTCAGTAGAATTTGCGTGATGCGATAACAAACATCGATTTCGCATTTCATTTTTATACATATATATATATATATCTATATATATAAAAATGAATGTATGTCTGTTTGTTTGTTTGTTTGTTTGTTTGTTTGTCCTTTATGCCTGACCAAACCACTCATTGGATCGCCATGAAACTTTGGGAAGTTATTTAGTATAGTACTGGGAAGGTTTCTAGCAAATAAAATTTTTGAAATAACTTTTCGCCTAGAAATAATCAAGATAAATATTATAATTTATCTGTTATAATTCAACAATCTGCTCTAAATATTATCATGATGATACGATGATTTTGTAATGTAGAAAATTAGGAAAGACAAAATTCAGGATGACACGGCAATTTATTTGAGACAAGAATAATGATACAATTCAAAGGCACTATTCCTTTAACTTCCAATTACCGAGGGAACCAATTAATATTGATTTTATTCAACTTATCGAGTATTTTTCAAGGGACCGGGAAAAAAATGTTCACTTTATCGAGAGATTCGTTAGACAAACTTTTACTCGGGTAAAACCCGGGCGAATCTTAAATATTATTTATCAAAAGTAAGATTATCTCAACAATGAAGAATGAATGTAAGATAAAAAGCCAACAATAAAGAGTGAATGTAAGATAAAAAGCCAACAATGAATAGTAAATGTAATATAAAAAGCCAACAATGAAGAATGAATGTAAGATAAAAAGCCAACAATGAAGAGTAAATATAATATAAAAAGCCAACAATGAAGAATGAATGTAAGATAAAAAGCCAACAATGAAGAGTAAATATAATATAAAAAGCCAACAATGAAGAGTGAATGTGAGATAAAAAGCCAACAATGAAGAGTGAATGTAATATAAAAAGCCAACAATGAAGAATGAATGTAAGATAAAAAGCCAACAATGAAGAGTAAATCTCTATCTATCTATATATATAAAATTGAAATAATATTATCATGCATATAGAAAAAAATGATTATATGCCTCTTCTTTATGCCGGACCAAACTACTCATTTCATCGACATTTTTGAAAGTAAAACAGTGTAAACGGTATTAAATATGTATAATGGAACAATGGCTTAAAATATAATAGAAAGTGAGCTGAATGAAGACAAAAAAAAATGTTAAGAATTCCCTATGAATTGAAATGAAGTGATTTTGGATATCTATATATATAAAAATGAATGTATGTCTGTTTGTTTGTTTGTTTGTTTGTTTGTTTGTCCTTTATGCCTGACCAAACCACTCATTGGATCGCCATGAAACTTTGGGAAGTTATTTAGTATAGTACTGGGAAGGTTTCTAGCAAATAAAATTTTTGAAATAACTTTTCGCCTAGAAATCTATATATATAAAAATGAATGTATGTCTGTTTGTTTGTTTGTTTGTTTGTTTGTTTGTCCTTTATGCCTGACCAAACCACTCATTGGATCGCCATGAAACTTTGGGAAGTTATTTAGTATAGTACTGGGAAGGTTTCTAGCAAATAAAATTTTTGAAATAACTTTTCGCCTAGAAATAATCAAGATAAATATTATAATTTATCTGTTATAATTCAACAATCTGCTCTAAATATTATCATGATGATACGATGATTTTGTAATGTAGAAAATTAGGAAAGACAAAATTCAGGATGACACGGCAATTTATTTGAGACAAGAATAATGATACAATTCAAAGGCACTATTCCTTTAACTTCCAATTACCGAGGGAACCAATTAATATTGATTTTATTCAACTTATCGAGTATTTTTCAAGGGACCGGGAAAAAAATGTTCACTTTATCGAGAGATTCGTTAGACAAACTTTTACTCGGGTAAAACCCGGGCGAATCTTAAATATTATTTATCAAAAGTAAGATTATCTCAACAATGAAGAATGAATGTAAGATAAAAAGCCAACAATAAAGAGTGAATGTAAGATAAAAAGCCAACAATGAATAGTAAATGTAATATAAAAAGCCAACAATGAAGAATGAATGTAAGATAAAAAGCCAACAATGAAGAGTAAATATAATATAAAAAGCCAACAATGAAGAATGAATGTAAGATAAAAAGCCAACAATGAAGAGTAAATATAATATAAAAAGCCAACAATGAAGAGTGAATGTGAGATAAAAAGCCAACAATGAAGAGTGAATGTAATATAAAAAGCCAACAATGAAGAATGAATGTAAGATAAAAAGCCAACAATGAAGAGTAAATCTCTATCTATCTATATATATAAAATTGAAATAATATTATCATGCATATAGAAAAAAATGATTATATGCCTCTTCTTTATGCCGGACCAAACTACTCATTTCATCGACATTTTTGAAAGTAAAACAGTGTAAACGGTATTAAATATGTATAATGGAACAATGGCTTAAAATATAATAGAAAGTGAGCTGAATGAAGACAAAAAAAAATGTTAAGAATTCCCTATGAATTGAAATGAAGTGATTTTGGATATAAAATATAAAAAAAAAACTCGATTGATACACATTTAAAATGGTTAAAATGGCATTTATTAAGCCAAACAGTGTGAAAAAGTAGATACAGTAGAGCTTCCATTGAGAGGATGCCTAAAATCGTAGCTTAAACCGTCTCTCCGAGAGGCAGTCTCTTATTAAAGGTCTATTAGAGATTCTTTAATATCAATTAGAACCTCCAATGAGAGACCACCTACAGGAGAAACAAGTTGAGTCATGTTTTTAGGTGGTCTTTCTTAAGAGACTCTATTTACATATATTAAAATCAACATTTTCTTACTGTTACGTTTAATTACTGCTAATCTATATATATAAATTTGAATGTCTGTCTGTACTCTATAGATTCAAAAACCATACATCCAATCGCCGTGAAATTTTGGAATATTATTAGGTATATCACCGGGAAGGTTTTTGAAAAATAATTTCATGAATATCTTGAATATCCTTAGAGTTATTTGCAGATTTGTAGATTTAACTCGCAAGCAGCGCCCCCATTGTGACGATGATAACAAGTTTTCTTATCGCTAAGTTTGTTATCTTAAATATTATTTATCAAAAGTAAGATTATCTCAGGATGACACGGCAATTTATTTGCGACAAGAATAATGATACAATTCCAAGGCGAAGATACTATTCCTTTAACTTCCAATTACCGAGGGAACCAATTAATATTGATTTTATTCAACTTATCGAGTATTTCTCAAGGGACCGGGAAAAAATGTTCACTAGATAAAACTATGATTTTCTAATGTAGAAAATTAGGAAAGACAAAATTCAGGATGACAAGGCACACAGGGACCGGGAAAAAATGTTCACTTTATCGAGAGATTCAAATTTACGAGTTTCAAATTATCAAATATATCTTTTTTATTTTTTAATAAGTTTTTAGATAATTGTTTTAACAAATGTTCGCTAGACAAACCTTTACTCGGGTAAAACCCCGGGCGAAGCCGAGTACGTTTTATAAGTTTAAAGAGAATTGTTTTAACAAATGTTCGTTAGACAAACATTCACTCGGGTAAAACCCGGGCGAAGCCGGGCGGGTCCGCTAGTATATATAATATAATATAATATATAATATAATAAAGGAATTACATTGTATGTGATGATGATAACAAAAATGAATTTTTAAATTAATATATATATAATTCATTGAGAAAAAAAGAAATAATTAATTATCAAATTCACAAAAGTGACAATATCATATTCAAAACTAGCGGATGTACCCGGCTTCGCCCGGGTTTTACCCGAGTAAAGGTTTGTCTAACGAATCTCTCGATAAAGTGAACATTTTTTCCCGGTCCCTTGAAAAATACTCGATAAGTTGAATAAAATCAATATTAATTGGTTCCCTCGGTAATTGGAAGTTAAAGGAATAATATCTTGCCTTGGAATTGTATCATTATTCTTGTATAGATGTACCCGGCTTCGCCCGGGATTTACCCGAGTAAAGGTTTGTCTAATGAATCTATCGATAAAGTGAACATTTTTTCCCGCTCCCTTGAAAAATACTCGATAAGTTGAATAAAATCAATATTAATTGGTTCCCTCGGTAATTGGAATTTAAAGGAATAGTATCTTGCCTTTGAATTGTATCATTATTCTTGTCTCAAATAAATTGCCGTGTCATCCTGAATTTTGTCTTTCCTAATTTTCTAAATTACAAAATCATCGTATCATCATGATAATATTTAGAGCAGATTGTTGAATTATAACAGATAAATTAGAATATTTATCTTGATTATTTCTAGGCGAAAAGTTATTTCAAAATTTTTTTTGCTAGAAACCTGTTGGAATAATCAATTACAACATTCTACTCTTCTTTTATTTGTTTTTGACCAGTTGACCGCCATGTATATAAATTATTTCTATCATTGTCGTATTGGAGTATGTAAAGCAAGCTGCTTTAACTTTATGTAAAATTAGAGCATAACTTAATAAAACTTTCTATCTTTAAAGACAATTTCCCGGCATTCTCCTTCCTATTTTTTCAACAGGTTATGGGCCCAGAACTGATTGCCTAAGAAAATTAAGAATCAAGCATGTCCAGTCTATATCAAATTGAGAAGTTGAATAAGCAAAACTTTGAGACATGGAGGCTTCAAATGCAAATGATTCTTGTTCACTCTGATCTGTGGATTTATGTTAATGAAGCCAATGTCAAACCTGAACCCGGTAACCAAGAGTTTACTAATTGGCAAAATAAGGATCAGAAGGCTCTTGCTACAATTGTATTGAGCTTGAATCCATCAGAACTAATACATGTTAAGAACTGCAAGACTGCCGAGGAGGCCTGGAAAAAGATAGAAGAAGTTTATCGACCTAAAGGACCTGCGACGAGAGTTTCCCTGACCAAAAGGCTAATACAGATGAAAATGAGGCCTAAAGATGATTTGAAAGATTACCTGAGTAAATTTACCTCATTAGTGGACAATCTAGGTGAAATTGGGGCTCAAGTACACGAAGACCTTTTAGTTATACTCTTGCTGTGTAGTCTTCCAGAATCGTATGAAGGATTCAGGACTGCAATAGAAACCAGAGATGAGCTCCCAAAACTTGAAACTTTAAAGGTCAAGATCATAGAAGAAGATCAAAGACAACGTGAAATGGAGGGAACTTCGTCTGGAGAACAGAATGCATTTTTTGGAAATCCAGAAAGAAAAACTACCAATTCCACTAAACCACCAAATCGGAAGGAGTTCAAACTTAACTGCTATTACTGTGGAAAGAAAGGCCACAAAGCGGCTGACTGCTGGTCAAAAAGGAACTCTAAAAGAAACAATACGCGAATGGCTGCTTCTCTAGGAATTCGAGATGAAAATATTCTTGATGTTAACGAGTGGTGCCTGGATAGCGGCGCAACTGCACACATGTGCTGCTTAAGAGGCGCATTTTCAGATTTAAGAGAAACAGAGCCAATACCCGTTAAATTAGCGAACGACCAAAGCATAGAAGCTTTAGGTACAGGAACGGTAGAATTGGAAGTTTTCGAACATGGTGAACCATTTTTATTAAAATTAGAAAATGTGTTGTTTGTCCCAGGACTGAAGGGAAATTTGATTTCGGTCAGCACCTGCACAGAAAAATCATTTTTTGTAAAATTTATGAGAGGAAAAGCGGAAATTGTGAATCCATTGAGGAAAATTTGCATAGAAGCTTACAAAAGAAACGGACTTTACATATTGCGTCAAACTAAATATGCAAAAACGCAATTTACCAGAATGTGTATAGACAAAAATAGCAGTGAAATTTGGCATAATAGGTTTGGTCATCTTAATTTTGATGACCTCAAGAAATTGCAGAGAGAGAATTTAGTCAATGGATTACCCAAGGGTGAATTTAAAAGTATAACAAGTTGTGAAACTTGTATTAAGGGTAAACAGACTCGATTACCATTCCCAGAAGTCTCTCTGACAAAGTCAACAGAGCCACTGCAACTTATTCATTCTGACATATGTGGACCGATGAGAACAAAGTCATATGGCGGTGCATTGTACTTCGCAACTTTCATTGACGATTTCTCACGAATGATATTCACTTTTGTTATGAAACGAAAAAGTGAAATTTTCAAAGGATTTAAAGTATTTAAAAGATTTGCTGAGAAACAAACTGGCAAGAAAATTAAAGCAATTAGAAGTGACAATGCTGCAGAGTATTTGAGTTCAGATTTTAAAGAATATTTATCGGAGGAAGGAATTATACATCAGCTCTCAGTTGAATATTCTCCGCAACAAAATGGAGTTGCTGAAAGAGCGAACAGAACTCTGGTAGAAATGACTAGATGTTTCATAATTCAAGCGAACCTCCCAGATCCACTTTGGGCTGAACTTGTGCATACATCTACATACATCAGAAACAGATGCCCAAGAATAAATGAAAGTCGAACTCCGTATGAAATATTTACAGGAAGAAAACCAACCGTTTCTCATTTAAGAATGATAGGATGTAAATGTTTCGCTGTTGACAACCGTCCAAGAAGAGGAAAATTCGCTCCTCGCAGTGAAGAATACCGACTGATTGGCTATTCTCCCGAATCAAAGGCGTACAGATTATGGAAGCCTGGAACAGGCATGATGATAAAAAGTCGAGATGTACGTTTCCTCGAATCTGAAAACTCTACCTCTAGGAATGACGTGGTGCAAATTGAAGCTATACCACAGAAAAAGGTAGATATACCATTGGAGGAGGAAAGTCTTCAGGATGATGAAAACACTTTGCCCGGAACTGATTCGGAGTTTTTAGGCGAACCATCAGAAACAATGGAAGTCATCTCGCAGAGAGGAAGAGGAAGACCAAGGTATATTAGAACGGGAAAACCTGGCCGACCAAGAAAGGAATATCCTACGGCAAATTTATCCACGCAAGAATTTTCAGAAGTGAAGTACTCCCCAGATCCAAAAGACGCAGAGGAAGCGCTGTCTGGAAAAGATTCTTATTTTTGGAGGAAAGCAATGAAGGAGGAGTTTGATTCATTGATTGAAAACAAAACTTGGGAACTGGTTGATCCCCCTAAGGGCCAAAACGTAATTGGAAGCAAATGGGTATTCAGGAGAAAGTATAGTAGTGATGGTTCTCTTGAACGGTATAAGGCTCGACTTGTAGCAAAAGGTTATTCCCAAAAATACGGTATTGATTATGAGGAAACCTTTGCACCAGTTGTACGCCACAGTACGATCAGAACAGTTTTAGCCTTGGCCGTTGAATATGATTTGCTGGTCCATCAAATGGATGTTCAGTCTGCCTTCTTGAATGGTGATGTCAAAGAAGAAATTTACATGACACAACCAGAAAATTTCGAGTCAAAGAAATATCCAAGAAGGGTATGTAAACTAAAGAAGGCTATATATGGTCTGAAACCGGCTGGAATGACTTGGCATGCAAAGCTCGATTCAGTATTAAAAGAAATGGGCCTAGAACAGATGAAAACTGATAACTGTGTCTACATTAAAAGAGAAGAAGGAGTTCTTCTGGTCGCAATCTATGTTGATGATTTGATAATTGCAGCTGAAAGAGAAGACACGTTGATATCCTTTAAAGAAAGTATGAAGAAGATATTCAAAATAAAGGATCTTGGAAAGATAAATTATTGTTTGGGTATAAGAATACAAACGGAAAAGGATGGTTCAATATCCATAGATCAAGAGAAATATATTGAAGAACTTCTGGCGAAATATAGAATGAAGGAGGCCAAGCCGATTTCTACACCCATGGACTCGAACTCCAAGTTAACAAAGATTTCATCTATAGAGGGTGAGAATGAGCCAGTAAAAAAGGAAGAATACCAATCACTGATTGGATCGTTAATATATCTTTCAGTGTCGACAAGGCCTGATATAGCCTATGCGGTTAGTGCTTTGGGACAATTCAGCAATGATCCTAGGAGACAGCACTGGAATGCGGCCAAGCGTGTCCTCCGCTATCTAAAGGGCACTTTATGTTTGAAAATAACTTACGAGAAAACTAATGAGACCCTTTATGGTTGTGTCGACGCTGATTGGGGTGGAAACCTCGCGGATAGAAAATCTCAAACGGGACTTGTTTTCTTCTTAGCAGGAGGTCCAATAGCTTGGGAATCGAAGAAGCAGCAGACTGTCGCTCTTTCGAGCACGGAATCAGAGTACATAGCACTTTGTGAAGCGGGAAAGGAGGCAGTCTATCTTAGAGCGCTGTTGGATGAGATGGGATTTGGTGAATTATTGAATGAACCTACGGTTTTAAAGACTGATAACCAGGGCGCTCAACAGCTGGCGAGAAATCCAGTCCAACATGCCAGAACTAAACACATTGACATCAAATGGCATTATATTAGAAGCATTTGCAGCGATGGTCTTATCGAGGTCGTTCACATACCAACACAGGAAAATGTTGCCGACATCCTTACTAAAGGTCTGCCAAGAGTCTTGTATGATAAACATGTTGCTGGATTGGGAATGTAGAAATTGAGGGAGGGTGTTGGAATAATCAATTTCAACATTCTACTCTTCTTTTATTTGTTTTTGACCAGTTGACCGCCATGTATATAAATTATTTCTATCATTGTCGTATTGGAGTATGTAAAGCAAGCTGCTTTAACTTTATGTAAAATTAGAGCATAACTTAATAAAACTTTCTATCTTTAAAGACAATTTCCCGGCATTCTCCTTCCTATTTTTTCAACAAAACCTTCCCAGTACTATACTAAATAACTTCCCAAAGTTTCATGGCGATCCAATGAGTGATTTGGTCAGGCATAAAGGACAAACAAACAAACAGACACACATACATTCATTTTTATATATATAGACAAGTTAAGCAATAGGGGAAGTTTACAGAGTAACAATTTACATAAATGATATCAGAATATAAACGTTTATGGAGATAATAATCTTTATTTTGATCATCTCAAGCTTTCGGGCTTGTCTGCCCTTCCACAGGAGAACAATACATTAAGAATATAACGCCGCCTGATGCTAAAACTATTATGAATCTATATACATCTATTATATACATTTACACTAGGATATTTTTGCATAATATTTTACTTAAGATATGTTTTTATTTGATTAAGGTATTTACATATTTTACTATTGTTTGTTTTATTCTATGAGTTATCATATGGGTTGGGAATTCTATTATTTTATGTTAGTTTTATAACGGCTATTGGCTATTACGTATAAGTTACAACATGTTGTTGTTGATATTATTAGCTGTCACTAGGATATATTGTGTTATATATTTCGGGCAAGTCTTTTTTTCTATTGATGCTGTTGTGTTTTCTGGATAATAAAGATTCGATGATTAGTCTTTGATATTTGCTATTTATGTTGTTGTAATGTATTTTGGGTTCTTCTAATGCGAAAGTATGACCTGTTTCTTTGCAGTGTTGGAAAATTAGGGATCTATTGTCTTGGTTTATTATGTTGCGTTTATGTCCATATATTCTATTGCTGACTCTCCTTCCTGTCTCCCCCACGTATTTGAAATATGGCAGTTATTGCATTCTAAGGAATATATTGCTTCTTTTTTGTTAGTGGGTTTTGTGATATTAGATTTATTCTTAGATAATGGATTTTTAATGATGGAGCCAATGTTAGGGGAATTACTGTAATATGTTTGGATACCGAAGTTTTTTATGTAGTTGGCTATTGTTATAGATGCTTGTGAAAATGGAATGTAACATATTGCCCTGTAAATATCTGTGGTTTTGTTAATTGGGTTGTTGATAGTTTTCCATTTTCACAAGCATCTATAACAATAGCCAACTACATAAAAAACTTCGGTATCCAAACATATTACAGTAATTCCCCTAACATTGGCTCCATCATTAAAAATCCATTATCTAAGAATAAATCTAATATCATAAAACCCACTAACAAAAAAGAAGCAATATATTCCCTAGAATGCAATAACTGCCATATCAAATACGTGGGGGAGACAGGAAGGAGAGTCAGCATTAGAATATATGAACATAAACGCAACATAATAAACCAAGACAATAGATCCCTAATTTTCCAACATTGCAAAGAAACAGGTCATACTTTCGCATTAGAAGAACCCAAAATACATTACAACAACATAAATAGCAAATTTCAAAGACTAATCATCGAATCTTTATTATCCAGAAAACACAACAGCATCAATAGAAAAAAAGACTTGCCCGAAATATATAACACAATATATCCTAGTGACAGCTAATAATATCAACAACAACATGTTGTAACTTATACGTAATAGCCAATAGCCATTATAAAACTAACATAAAATAATAGAATTCCCAACCCATATGATAACTCATAGAATAAAACAAACAATAGTAAAATATGTAAATACCTTAATCAAATAAAAACATATCTTAAGTAAAATATTATGCAAAAATATCCTAGTGTAAATGTATATATTAGATGTATGTAGATTCATAATAGTTTTAGAATCAGGCGGCGTTATATTCTTAATGTATTGTTCTCCTGTGGAAGGGCAGACAAGCCCGAAAGCTTGAGATGATCAAAATAAAGATTCTTATCTCCATAAACGTTTATATTCTGATATCAGATATCCAAAGGAGATTTAAATTGTTTTAATATACATAAATATCAAGTATTAATAAATATGGGGGGGGAGAAGTCCGACCACACCTCCCTGCGGTCCCCCCTGGACCCTTGGAATATTCGACCAAATTCTGGTTCGTTTCCAAGGTGACTAACGTGGCAACGGCACCTATTTTGCAATGAAGAGCAAGATAGTGGATATTGCTGCTGCTGTGATGGAGATGCATGGAGACATCTAAGACTCTTCTTTGGACACGACAACAACAACAGCAACATTAATAATTATTAATCTATATATAAAATATAATAAATACTTTGGTATAATATCATCGCAAGATAACATCAAAAACATGACACAATTTTATAAATAATAAATATAATCGACTGGAATAAACTCTTCGAGTTAAAATAGAAAAATAAAACGGAGATTGAAGAGGAGTTTCTTGTGTGAATTTTATTAGCAAGCTTTCGGACGTCCTTCTACAGGCTTTACGATAACTAAACAAAAGACGAGATGAGTTTTAATAAGATATTTTTGCATACGCGAGAATATAGCATTTATAAAAATAAATAAAAAGGTGAAAACGTAAATTTCATTTCGTATTTTCGTAATTTCGTATTTACGTTTTCACCTTTTTATTTATTTTTATAAATGCTATATTTTTTCTCTCGTCTGCAAATACAAGGTGCGTTCATTAATTTCCAGGACTGCTCTGTATCTTTAAAAAATAAAACTATAAAAAAACTAATTTAATATTTTTCAAAATATGCTCCTCCTGCCTCAATACACCTGTTCCATCTTTTTTTTTTCAATTGTCGAAGCAGGAGATAAAATCAATTTTTGAGAGGTTCCTCAAAGTATCCAGTCATTGTTTTGCCATATTTCAGGTCTTTTAAGGCGCACTGCCTCCCTTAAGCGCCTCCTTATCCCCAAATAAACCTCTTGATTAATTGTACGTCCGAAAGGAATAATTTCATGGTGAACCAAACCATTAATTTCAAAAATTGTAACAAGCAATGTCTTGACTTTGGATTTTGTAAAGCTTGCCTTTTTGGGTTTCGATTCCCCTTTTTCAATCTATTGGCTGGATTGACGTTTGGTTTCCGGGTCATATTGATACACCCATGTCTCATCCCCAATAATGATTTTTTGCATCCATTCTGGATCGGTCCGAGTCATTTCAACCATGTTTTTGCAGACATCCATTCTAACCTCCTTTTGTTCCTCTGTTAGAATCCGGGGAACAAATTTTGAAGACCTCCGGATCATGTCCAAATCTTTTGTTACTATTTGATGACACATTCCTACAGATAGTCCAATCTCTGAAGTCTTTAATAGAAATTCTTCTGTTAAATTTAATTAATTCCTTTACTTTGAGCTTGTTTTCCTCGCAACGTAATGATCTTGGACGCCCAGTATGCTGATCATCGTTTACCTTTTCCCGCCCTTTTAGGAAGCGTGAAAACCATTCAAAAGTTCTTGAACGAGATAAAGGCTGCATCGCCAAAAGCTTCTTTAATCAATTCATACGTCTCAGTAGCACTTTTTTCAATTTTAAACAAAACTTAATGCAGATTCTCTGCTCTTCGAAAATGGCCATTTTAAAATTAGAAATGCGAACCTTACAAGGAAGTTGATTTGTTCTATTTTTAGATCGGCGCGTGCGCCACGAGACTCGTGCTTTCAGTCAGGTGTGGTCGAATGTCCAATATTTAACTCTGTATAAAAAATATTTCTTTAGCTTTTTATTTATTTTATTTTTTAACCAGTCCTGGAAATTAATGAACGCACCTTGTATAACTTATCTTATTGACACTCGTCTTTTGTTTAGTTATCAAAAAAGCCTGTAGAAGGACGTTCAAAAGCTTGCTAATAAAATTCACACAAGATACTCCTCTTCAATCTCCGTTTTATTTTTCTAATATCTATATATATAAAAATCAATGTTTGTATGTTTGTTTGTTTGTATGTCCGGTATACAAATTCGCAGTAGTTCACTAATTCAAACCAATATTTCCATACATAGGTAAGAAAATACGGGAAAGACGATAGGCTATTTTAAAAAATATATAAATCAATTATTAAAACTATATATTCAAATTATTCTACTTAGTTCACGAACAGCGCCCTCTATCAAAGATTAAATTAAATTATGCTGGTGCAAACAAATAGATAATGCTAATAACAAACAATTATTTTAAAAAATCTTATCTAAATATATATCACTCGGGTAGATATGCACACGGGTCAATCCTGGGGCGAAGCCCGGGTCACCCGTCTAGTACATAATAAAATCAAAATAAAAACACTTATTAAAAAGAGAATTTATATAAAAATACCCTCAAATATATATAAGAGTGGGATAAAAATGAACAGATAAAAACCATGTACAAAATATTAGTATGTGTTTATATTAAGTTAATTCGGGAATTCTAGTTTAGAGTGTTTGGAATGACGCAGTGACGTCTAACGACTAAAAAGATAAAAATTCCGAAGAGTCCAATTAAGACACCGTCTCTTAATTACGAGAAACGCAGCGTCTTCAAAAATTGCCCATTTACCGTTAGAAGAGCTGAGAAATTTGAAAGTTTGGGAAGTCAATATTTCCTTATTTATTGGAAGGATTTCTCAGCATCGATTCATTCCTTTCCTTCGAAATCTTTCTATAAAGTCAGAATGTCTTGATAAAAGGACATCCTTAGTTTGAATGAGTTGGAATTCATGTTTAGTAATTAGTTTTGAATTATTTTTACGATTTTCACTTTGAGAATGATATTGTGGAGAAGAAATAATTTATTATTTAATTTAATTATTTAATGAAAATATTTGGAAACAGATTTAAAATTTTACATTTTCTAAATCATCATTTAGTTACCTAGCTTGCTTGCTCTATATTCTCTAAGCTGTAGATAGTTTGGTTGGTTTGTTAATATTTGTCGACTGGTCGTGGTGACGTCATCAATAAATACTTTCACATCTCCAGATATAAAAAGACTTGATTTCTACGCTACAATATTAATCTTTATTTCGACTTAGAACGCTATATCCTCTTTAGAGACACTTGCACCTTAAAGATAAACAAACATTTTGAAAAAAAAAAGAAAGATAATTTAAATATGTACAAGAATTAGTATGCAAGTTAGTTAGATGAAAAGATAAAAAAATATCAACACAATTGATATATGTACAAAAGGTTGGTATGCAAATTTAGTTAAATGAAATCAAATTGTGTAAAGTATTGTGTAAAACAATATAATGCGGCTTATGATTGTTGAACGAAATTTGAAAATTATCCCGCATGTTTTTCTTTTGAACGAAAAATCAAAATTTATTTTAAGGAGAAATAACGATTATTTCTAACCTTAGGGAAGGAGTATGAAAGGATGAATTGTGAAGGGTAATGATAAACGGAAAAATAAAGTGTCTAGTTCCCATCCCTGGACACTTTTATTTTTTCATTTATCATTACTCTTCACAATTCATCCTTTCATACTTCATCCCTAAGGTTAGAAATAATCGTTATTTATCCTTAAAATAAATTCTGATTTTTCCTTCAAAAGAAACGCATGTGCAGGATAATTTTCAAATTTACATTGAAGTCGTTTTACATTGAAGAGAATACTTATTTTATCCTTAGTATACATAGTACAGGCCATGATAATTATGCTGGACAGTAGTTGTTGACTGATTTTACAGTAATTACACCACATACTAGGTGTGTTCAAAAGGTATCGCGACTTTTGTGTTTTTTCAAAAATTATTTATTTATTCATGAATACCTATTTTATCCCCTTCAAAGTAATCCCCATGAGACATTATACACTTGTGCCAACGGTTTTTACAATCTTCGAAGCACTTCAAAAAATCATTTTTTAAAATCTTTTTCAGCTCCTCCTTCGATGCCGTCTTTATCTCGTCAAGCGTAGCGTAACGTCGTCCTTTCATGGGCCTCTTCAGTTTAGGGAACAAGAAAAAGTCACAGGGGGCCAGATCTGGGGAATACGGTGGCTGCGGCATCAATAGTGTGTTGTTTTTGGCCAAAATGTCGCGCACAAGCAACGATGTGTGAGCAGGGGCGTTATCGTGGTGCAAAAGCCAATTTTTGTTCTTCCACAAATCCGGGCGTTTCTGGCGGCAAATTGCGCATAACTTGCAGGTAATATTCCTTATTGACCGTTCTACCCTGTGGCAAGAACTCATGATGCACCACGCCCCTGCAATCGAAGAAAACTGTCTGAAAAACTTTCACATTCGACCTAACTTGGCGCGCTTTTTTCGGTCTTGGTTCGTGCGGCAGCTTCCATTGAGATGATTGAGCTTTGGTTTCCATGACATAACCATAAACCCACGCTTCGTCAGCAGTTATGACCCTCTGGAGCAAATTTGGGTCGTCGCGGACAGAGTCCAACATCTCATTAGCAATGTTCATGCAATGCTGTTTTTGGTCGCAATTGAGCAATTTTGGTACGAATTTCGCGACGACCCGTCTCATGCCCAAATCATTGATAAAAATCGAATGGCACGAGCCAATCGATATGTTTAGGTCCTCAGCAACTTCTCTAACGGTGATTCGACGATTGGACAATATCATTTTCTCCACTTCATTAATTTTTTCGTCTGTTGTTGAAGTGCTCGGGCGTCCGGCACGCTCTTCGTCGTTCACATCTTCTCGGCCTTCTGAGAACATTTTGTACCACCGATAAACGTTGCTTCGGTCCAAGGTAGCTTCTCCGTATGCCACAATCAACATTCGGAATGCATCCGCGCACTTAATTTCGTTTTTCACACAAAATTTGATACAGGTTCTTTGATCCATTTTTTTAACAGGTAAAAATCGAAGACGATCCAAAACACCTGCAAGCAAAGCAGCTGTCAACAATTAAGTGAACATTCAAAATGGCCGAGCTTGTCGGCATAAGTGAGAGACATGAGTACCAACATAAAGCCACAAAAAGATCGAAATTCGAATATACGTAACCTGCGAAAATTCAAAATTCGCCATACTTCTTGAACACACCTCGTATCTACACATGTAGAAAGCAATTCGACATTGGCACTTACAAGTGTGCCTTAGAGATCCGTTTGTTACTTGTGTCAAATTATTTAACAAACATAAGCAGATTTAAGCTTCTCAGTGTTTGGAGTGAAGAATGTTGTTTGTTTGTTAAGTGAACTGATCTCCCATGTCATTGGACAAATGTGGTCATGGTTGTATATAAGAGGAGACCATAGGTATACGGGGAGGTCCTTCCCAGGAGTGAGTTGTGTGGAGACGCTTAAAGCGTTCTCTGTGTCCAGGTTTGGCGGTTTCCGGGCATACCTGTGTAACCCCGGTCCGCTCCTTATCAACGCTACAATAAAAGATAAGTACGGTTTTTTTTATATATATAACAAATCGTGATTTTTTACTTCCCTTTTGTTGTTGTTGTATTCTTAAGTGTACGCTTTTCTGTAAATTGTTACTTTCACTTTTGGCCCTAGTAAGTCTCACTTTGTGTGTTAACCCATAAAAGTTAATATTAGTTACTTACACTACTGGTAAGGTTTGTCTTTTACAAGAATCGGAGGCCATTGGAGCAATATTTTTAGATAGAAAAAGTACCCAATGCGGGATTCGATCCATATTCATAGCTGTCGAAAACCAATAGTTTATACCACTCGTTTACTATAAAAAATCGAATGAAAAAACTGTTTAATCGACAAATGGCAAGAATAGCGAAGTCAAAAATGAACAATTGACAGAAGATTCCTTTTAGGAAACCAAAATCATCATTAATTCTCAGTCAACAGAAAGCCAACCAGCTGCTAACACATTTTATAATGATTTCTACCTTCCTCCATTTTTCACTTCAGCATCGAGCCGTTACAAAGTTCAGAGATAGGTTTTTATGCCCCAAATTTGCTTTCTGATTCTTTTTACTGTACGAGATACCCATTCTCTTTATATTGTAGCTAAATATTATATTATATTATATATATATGTTATATAAAGGTATTATTTAAAATGTTATTTCATTTTAAATGTATTTCATAGATTCAAATATTCTGTTAAGTCGACCGCCAGAGGTCGCGCTTTCTGTTAATATAACCATTTGTTGTGGTTTCCCGATGGCCGACTCAAACCTCTTTTTGTAAATTATGTAAATATGTTTTTCATTTTTTAGATTTTTACGCCTTAAGCCAGGCATTACTTTTATCAAATATGTTTTTTTATATATTCCTTTAGTTCAATTAAAGCAATTTCTGATCAAACTATTTTTTATTAATATTATTGCCACGACTGCAGAACAATATCACATGCTCATGAATTCCGGGATCTAGCAAATGACCAATAATTCCTCCACAAGCAATTAATCTCATAAAAACAACAACAATCTCATTTTTATTTATAATATATATGTCGCATACCTCGAGATATTTGCATAGTATTGTTTTGTTTTATATATTTTTACATTTTGTTTCTTATGAAAGGTTGATATATTTGCATGTCCGCGAGAAGCGCGATGTATATATATAGGTAGGAAAAATAATAAAGTTAGAGTTTCTTTTGCTTAGAAATCTTCTCATGTCTCGTAAAACTCGTTCTTTTAAAATAGAACTTCACAATATGGCGCAGCCGACAGGATCCTCAAATTCGACCATTGAAAGCCTCATCAGGACGATGGCGAAGCAGCAACGCTTGATGATGGACTTACTTTTTGAAAATAAAAATAAAATGGTAGATGAAGAAGAAGAAGAAGAGGAAGAAGAAGAATAAGAAGAAGAAGAGGAAGAAAGTGAAAAAGCCGAAGTTGAGAAAAAAATCCGTTGAAGCAGATGAAAGTGAAAAGGCTGAAGTTGAAAAAAAGTCTGTTGAAGTTGAAGAAAGTGAAAAAGCTCAAGTTGATCAAAGTCAGTTATAGAAACTGAAAGTGCAGAGCCTCTTACGAAAGAGGTAGATGTTATTGCTGATAGTGGAATGGAGCCTAAAGATTCTACAGAACCTGATAATGGTGCGGAAGAAAAAGAACCTACTAAGGAGTCTGTTACTGGGGAACAAGGGCCTACTGAGGAGTCTGGTACTGGCGAAATAGAACCTACTAAGGAGTCTGGTACTGGCGAAAAGGAACCAAAGCCTGGTACCGGCGAAGAAGCACCTCCAAAGGAGTTGAGCCTCTCCACCCCCTGGAATAACAGAATCACCATCACCGGGTGGCTGGAGGACAATTGCATCCCTTACACTATGGAGCCTCTTCGGAAACCTGATAAAGTGAATTCTAAAGACGGAGATAAAGAAGATGGTAAAATCCATATAATTGAAGAAATTATTATAAAATATGATGAACTTCTTCCTGCATCTTATATTATTGATGGTCATGAATGTAGATGGAATGAAATCGAACGAAGCGATGTTTTTAAAAAGAAAATGGCAGGTATTGTTAGGAAAATGATATTTGACGAGCTCTTCTGGGGTAGAAAGTTAGTCCCTGTTGGAAAAGGCACATGGCCAAAATGTTTTTTTGAGGGATGTTACTGATAATGGCGGATCTTCTGTTTATAGAATTGAACAGATTTCTGAATATAGGAATCCAAATATTGATCATAGAAAAAATTGGTCTTATATTCTTCCTGGAACGATTAAAAAGGAAATAAATATTTTTGATGCTTTAAGGACCTTACAAGGTAGTGCTCAAGCCAATCTTTGTTATCCTAAAGATTTTTGGATTGTTCGTGATTTGAGATCTAAACATTTTTCAAATATTATTGAAGATAGTGAAAAGAATAATTTGGATTTGCATGATATGAATTTATCTCATTTTGTCGTTTTTCATCCTTAATATGGAGGGAAATCTCTAAAGAAAGTATTGGAAAATGGAAAACTTTTGCCAGAACAATTAATGAGCATTCTTTGTCAGATTTGTATTTTGATGGGTCATGCTGAGCAAAACATCGGGTTGGTTCACAATGATATAAGTCCCAGAAATATTCTGATACGACCGACTGCTCAAAAGGTTTTGAACTACGATATTGGAGGAGAGAATTATGAAATCCCAACCAACAACTGCATTGCCAAGTTGAAAGATTTTGAGATATCTCGACTTGTAAAGAATGATGATCCTAATCCGAATGTTTTTTACGAGAATGTTTCTCAGCTAATTTGGACCCATAATGAAATGCGAGAATTTAACTCTGCTTGTGAAATACATACTGAATTCATTGAGGAGACATCCACGCAGGATATAACCATCACCAAGTGGCCGGAGGACAATTTCATCATAGACCACCAGGAGTCCCATCACAGGAGTGATGAGAGGTCATGGAGGGGGAGTCTGTCGCATACCTCGAGATATTTGTATAGTATTGTTTTGTTTTATATATTTTTCATTTTGTTTCTTATGAAAGGTTGATATATTTGCATGTCCGCGAGAAGCGCGATGTATATATATAGGTAGGAAAAATAATAAAGTTAGAGTTTATTTTGCTTAGAAATCTTCTCATATCTCGTAAAACTCGTTATTTTAAAATAGAACTTCACAATATATATTAAACATTTCTATTTTTGAGATGTATATTTTCTAGAACAAACTACTCTGTAAAACGACCGCAAGATGTCGCCGCTTCATACATATTGTTGTTTTCTTTTGGCAGATACTTATTGTAAATATGTAAATAGGTAATTAAATCTTTTTTTCTTCTTCACGCCTGAAATAAGGTATTTCTTTATCGATATATTCAATATAAAATTATATTATATCATGATTATTTAATTAATATAAATCTACTACTTATGTATTTAATATAAAAATTGCTGGAAAAAGGTTCACGACTCCATAATACATTGACATAATACTCTCTTGTATTAAAACAAATCAATAACATTTATGAAAATTCGAAGCCATTATAGACGCGTAAGATTATTTTTAAAAATTAAACAATTTCTACTGCCCTTACTGCAATCTTTATTTCGACTTAAACGCTATGTCTCCCTAGAGACACTTGCACTTTAAAGATAAACAAAAATTTTGAAAGAAAAAAAAAAGAAAGATATTTTAAATATGTACAGAATTAGTATGCTAGTTACTGCAATGGAAAAAGTAATGGGAGTAAGGACAGTAGATATTTTTATTTTTCCTTTTATTTTTCCCTTTATCATTACTCTTCACAATTCATCCTTTCATACCTCATCTCTAAGGTTAGAAATAATCATTATGTCTCCTTAAAATGAATTTGGATTTTTCGTTGAAAAGAAATACATGCGGTATAATTTTAAAATGTCGTTTTTACAGTAGATATTGTCCTTATTTATTAAAAAGAATCAAACGCGTCTATAATAGTTTCGAATTTTTTCATAACAGATGGTTTGCTAATGCATAACAATAATATTTATCTGAAATATGTATATATTTACATATTGTCGAGTTGAAAAATAGTCGTGAGGAGAGGTAAGTGCAAACTAATTCATTCTTTGTAACTGTGTACTTCTAAAATTGTAGCTATGCACATTTATTCATGATGAAATTGTGAAAAACGTTTTAAAATTACAAAATATTTTCTTAAAATGAGTATCTTTTTATTTTAAAACGCAAGCTTTCAAGTGATAATCGCTCTTCAACGGGCTTAAAATATCGACTATATCTTACAATAAATATTTACAAATACAAAGGCGCAGCGTGAATATTTACAACTGAAATTTTATTGCTAACTTTATGCACATTTATATAGCTCTGTTTCAAGTCAAACCAAACCGGGTAATGAAAAGAAAGAAAAAAAAAGAATCTAGCTGGGTATCCTGAGCTCACTATTGGGAACGATATAGCGAGGAAGGATGTTTCCAGTTGGATTAATAAAAAAAAAATTCTGGCGAGCAAGAATCTCTTGAGGGGAATATATGGGATTGGGGAATGAAGAAAGGGAAGGTAGCTGCAAGGGTTGTTCTGTTGCCAATGATTGTTTCACCCGACTTGAATGGTAATAAAAAAAAAAGAAAAAATGATGATTGGTAATGATGAGCCGGGTGATGAGAAAAATAATCTAGCCGGGTATCCTGAACTCACTATTGGGAATGATATAGCGAGGAAAGATTTCTCAGTTGGATAAATAAATGAAAAAAAAAATTAAATGTTTGGCGAACAGGAAGCCCTTGTGGCAATGCATGAGAAGGTATGGGCAGGGGAGGTTAGGAGACGTCAACGATAAAATTAGAAAAACGAAATAGTTAAAATATATAAATTCAAAAATATCTTAACCTATTAGAAAATATTATTGACGTTGTCAATATATTAAAAGTTTTAAAATGATGAGAAAGATGGTTGAAGTTATAATATGTGTGTAATGAGCCTAGAGATGATGAAGATTACAATTTGAAGAAAAAAAATAAATAATTAGTTGTTGATGGCTGACGGCATTGCTAATGATGGTTAAATGAAACACAAAATAATAATAAAGAGAGATTAATATAATTGATTAATGAAATAGTAATGGGTCAGGTAAAATAATGACTTGATTAAATAATAATAATAATATTGCTATTGCTATAAAAATAGGGTATCGATTTAGTAGTAAATTTAGTACGGAAAAAATAAACTGAGATAGTGTTACATGAAGAGCGTTCTGTAGAGAAAATTCTCCTACCAGATGGATGTCTTGGATGGGTCTTGTGGAGTCGCTTGCGATGAGGCTTGGTGATCACTTTTTGCGGTGGTTGCCATGGGACATCGTCGATGCTGGTAAGCGGGGCGTAGCGAGGCTTTCTGGATGGATCATGTCTGCTTGTTCGAGCCGATGGAAGAAGGTTCTCGTGGCGCACGAGATGTCGATTGGGGCGATGATGACCTTCTCGGTGCGAGGTACAGCTAGTCCTCGCATGGCGTCTTTGAGATGGTCTACTGGATCGTCAAGGTGGAGGGAAAGTAGAAGGAGCATCCACACGAATGCGCCGTTGATCACCGGTGCCTCTGTCATCCTCTGCATGCCGATGTCCTCAGTTATCCTGTCGACTTTCTGTAATATTGTTGCAATGTGCCGATGTATGGATGAACTGGCAGTCGTGTACGTGAGGCGAGTGTTGATGATCTTCCCACACGCGGACAACAAAAAGCAGAGGCAGGGCTAGATGTTAGCACAAAGAGGGATCGGGGACAGCCCACGGGACAGAGGTAGAGGCCATGACACCAACTTTGATGTTTATCACCGAGACATGGAGGGAGAGTGTGTGTGAGAGAGAAAGGCTGAAGCGGACTGCTGAGAAACACCCCCTAGAACATCTGCCGACCCCCTGCCAAAACTTGTCCTGTTTTTGGGGGGTCTCTATAAGAATGTCCCTCGGGACCCCACATGGGCTGGGCGTTGCCTTTTTCCACCCCTCTGTTTCTGCTGCCACCAGCTGACCGCTCTCTTTTTGGATCTTTATTTTGACGTCACCAATTTTAGTTTATATACAAAAAGGGTGTACAGTTTATATTAATAAAGATATATCATATATACAAAATATGGGGGTGGTAGCAAATAGAAAGTGTCATTATTATACAGTTTTAAAATATACGATATATATATGTCATAATGTATGTTCTTCCAGGAATAATAAAGTAAACCTACAGTCAACCAGAGAGAGACGTAGATAAAAGGTAGCTAAAGTACAGCCATTTTGGGCCACTGGCCACATTCCGGGGGGGGGGGGGGGGGGGGGGGGGGGGGCTTTTCTTGGAACCTCAGGACTATTTTTGGACAGTCAGGGGGTGGTGTGCGACACAAACGGTCGTTCAGCGGTGATATAACCTCGCGCTCTCTTTCTCTCTCTCGCTGGTTGCCTGGAATTTCTCTTCCAAGCTTGTGGTTTCCTTATTTCTCTCTCCCCACATTATTATCATATTGCCACACTGAAAGTCGACAGGATAAGACCTGACCGGGAAACAAATCCCTCATATATCAGAGTATGAAGAAAACAAGAAGCAATACCACGATGATCGAACAAACCCACAACCAAGTTCCACAAGAACCAACGACCGACTCTACTGTAGCCGCTTCCCTTCGAACTCTCACCCTCTGTCTCGACCAACTTTTAAACCGTGAGCCTGAAGAAGCAATCACCTACGACGGAGATGAACCTGCCGCACACTTCTTCTCACAACTTGAGTCTTAGCCGAACTTCCACAACTTAGAGCCAGCACGCCAAGCTCGAAAGGCTCTATCATCACTCAGAGGCGAACCTCGCAAAATTGCACAAGACTTAGCTGTACTCAATAAGACTTATGAAGAGGTCAAGGAGTCACTCTGCGCCGTCTATCCCCGACGCCCTAGCTTCACTCTTCAAGAGTTCTATGAGCTTAAATGCACATCGATGGCCGAGATCGATACCTACTACAAGAACAAGGTCCGAATATGATTGGCGATCAATCTCCCTAAGAGTGCCATCGTGCTAGCACTACCCAACGGTGTGCCACGTAACTATGGCAACCTTTTAAAGATGCACAACCCTCGGAACCAGGAGAATGGTTGTACTTAGCCCAACAGCTGACCTACGAAGGGGATAACACCAGCACTAAAGCTACCCAACAACGATCACCGCGCCAGAGCAGAGCACCTTCTACCACCGTGGACAAGACCCCACCATATCCTTGCCGTTACTGTGGCGGACAACACTGGCACGCACAGTGTCAGCAGCGAGGGCCCTACCAGCGGACATTTCGGACCTTTACACCTGCGGTCCACAACGTCGAGCAACCCCAAAGATCGACTCACCCTGCAGGTGTCTACGAGACCGCAGCAACGACGAGCTCGGGAGAAACCAAGTAATGCCAACTTCGGCAGCAGAACTCCTCCGAAGCTCAATGAACCTACCTACACCCTAAACCAGCATACGCCTGTAAGTGCAATTATTTTAACCCCTATCATTCATTCTTTAAAGATGTCATTCCTAGTTGACTCTGGAGCCAATGTTTCCATAATTAGTTTAAATCAATTTGAATATATTAAAAATTTTAATAGTTTCATTTGTTCCACCCCTATTAACAATGATGTTATTATCCGTATTATATCTAGTCATGCCAAACCAATCGGATTAGTTACCTTACCAATACAATTTAATAATTTTAATTTTAATGAAACATTTTATATTTTAAATTCACCCCTTGAACTTTGGTATTTTATCTATTCATGTTATGCAATTCTTAAGTTTAACAATAGATTTTCATAATCAATTAATAACTTCAAAATAGTGTTCCAGTACCTAAACATTTGTACCATTTTGTATGTGACCTTCCCACGCGAATAATAACTTCTAACCCTAAACGACCCATAATTCACTCGGTTAACTTAGGCGTTGACGATTTTCAACCTCCACGTGAGCCTTGCTTACAAACAACCCTTAGTAATATTTATCAACCTTCCCCTGAATGCCCCTCTCACCCTTACAACCTTAATAACCTTCCTACCAGCCCATGCCCCTCTAGAGAATTAATAATTAAAGAATTTATCGAACAACGCCCAGAACTGCCTAGCCCTTATCAGCAATTATTGTATTCTTTTAAAGATATTTTCCCTATCAATAAATTCAATGTATTACCACTCAACATAACCCCTGTAAAGCTCAAAATTATTTCCGATAAGCTTATTTCCCTCCGACCATACCGAACTCCCTATGCCTACCAGAAGGAAATTCAGGACCAGGTATCTCAACTTCTAAAACATGACATAATCACCCCCTCCTCTAGCCCATATTCCTCCCCTGTGACACTCGTTCGCAAACGCGATAACACCATGCGTCTCTGCATTGACTTCCGTCGCGTGAACGAACTAGTACCCTCGGATTTGCATCCTTTGCCATTGATAGAAACGGTACTGGATAACCTGTCGAAAGCCAGAGTATTTAGCACCGTTTACATAAGCAATGCATACTATCAAATCCCCATCGCGGAGGAGAGTCAACCACTACTCTCTTTCGTGACTCAACAAGGGCAATATAATTTCAAACGCTTACCCTTTGGATTCAAATCAGCACCCCAAATTTTCGAACGTGTGATTACCCAGTTGATCCACAAACACCACCTCTCTTTCATAGCCCATTATTATGACGACTTCGTTATTTTTTCTGACTCCTCAGAACAACACCTTACGCACCTTCGACTTTTCTTTAAATTCTGTTTAGAGGAATATCTCCAGCTTAACCTTAAAAAATGTATTTTTTATCAAAATGAAATAGATTTTCTCGGCTACCACATCACCGCAGGGACTTACACATCTAATATTAAAAATACCGAAATCATCAACGCTATTAGAACCCCTATCAACATTAAAACTACAATCATTTTAGGGGCCGTCAACGTATATCATAAATTCATCCCAGAATATGCTAGACTTCGCCACCCCTTAAATCAATTACTAAAAAAGAACGCCAAATGGCTTTGGAGCCCGAATTGTCAACAAGCCTTTGATAAATTGAAGCAACACCTCGCAAAACAACCTGTGTTACATCTATTTCAAGAAGGGCTCCCATGACAGGTCTATTGCGACGCTTCCACGCAGGGCATCGCAGGTGTACTCAAACAAGTACATCCTGACGGTAACATCTACCCTGTACAATATTACAGTCGCGCGTTGCGTTCCTATGAGCGTAATTACACTATATCTGAACTGGAGTGCTTAGCCATTGTAGAGTGCGTTGACAAATTCTGAGTGTACCTCCTAGGTACAAGGTTTGTCATCTACTCGGATCATCACGCCTTACAATGGCTAAAGACCATAAAAGACCCCACCGGACGCCTCTTTCGTTGGAGCCTTCGACTCTCAGCTTACGACTATGAGGTCAAATACCTCAAGGGCTCGCGTCAGTACGAAGCGGACCTACTCTCCCGTAACCCTTTCCGCGGATTTCTATCCACAGGTCAAATAGAAGATCATCAGGGCGAATTACGGAGGGACACAAGGTATATCCTCAATGACAAGGACCTTATGACCATCACACGACGGGGTGTCACTAGAATAATTGTTCCACCATCACTCCGTAGCACCCTACTACAACGAGCCCATCGCGATTTCAATCACCCCGGCATTTCGCAGATGACCAGACTGATCGCAGCCCAATACTATTGGGACGGCATGACAAATGACATCAGGACACATGTAAGAACCTGTTCAGTATGCCAATTAGTCAAACCACCAAAAGGACCTATCTACGGAGAATTGGGACAACTCCCCCCAGCGGTCCTGCCGTACGAACTAGTGTCACTAGATACTATTTCTGGATTCGCGAAATATGGAAATTCTCAGACCTTCTTACATGTCGTAGTGGACCATGCCACACGGTACGCGTGGGCATTTCCATCGCGGTCCACCAGCATTCTCACCTATACCCAAGTGATTAAAAGGTGATGCAGTTTGGTTCTCCTAAACGACTTTTGACGGATAGAGCTCCTGCCTTCACCTCTCCGAAATTTCGTAGATTTTTGATTAGACATAACATTGGCCAACTTCTCACGACAAGCAACAACCCTCAGGCCAACGAATTAAGTGAACGACTAAACGCCACGATTACTGGCAAACTTAAACTGTTGCGCCTCCAACAACCTAAGACGGCCTGGACCAAACTACTACCTCAGGTTCTTCAGGCTTATAACCATACCCCAGATTCTGTGACCGGGTTTCCACCGTCATACCTTTTGTTAGGTAGTTTCCCGCTACAACTATCCGAGCATGTACAAAACTACCCGAAAATCGACGACGCCAGAGAATTGGCCTATCAAAGGACACACGAACGACACTTACGCGACAAAGCGAGATTCGACCAAACACATAGAGCTTCCGATTTTGAAGTAGGCGATCTCGTTTTGGCAAAAACATACCACCATCCAGACACCGGTAAACTGGCACCTTTCTTCTCAGGACCTTATGAAATACTGGAGATAATTTCCCCTCAAATCGTATGGATCAACCGCTCCAACCGACCTCTAAGTCGTGAGACAGATACAATTCATGTCAACAAATTAAAACACTATACGGAAAACGAACAATTTATTTCACCGCCCGTAAATGATCGAGACCAACCCAAAAATACCTTTAATTTCCCATATAAACACTTCAATCACACTCTAATCCATACAAAAAAGGCTATTAACTCACGAAAGCAACATGACTACACTTACAATCAAGATGATCAAAGATATTTGAACCGCTTATCCCCTGAAATCTTTACCAATTACTAACCTGACAAGGAGACTTTACGAACCCAGTAGTATCTAAATAATTAAGGTAGAAAGGCCCAGGGCAAGTTTCCCCTCGCTCTGTCCGCCTATATTCTACCTTTGCATCTCGAACTATTTTATCTTCGCAAATTAAATATAAGTCCATTCGACTTCCTCACCTACACACGGGACTTTTCCCCTCGGACTCGCTACACAAGTAACTGCATAGATAAGGTAGAATGGCCCAGGGCAAGTTTCCCCTCACTCTGTTCGCCAAGGTTCTAACATTGTATGTAGTTTTATATTTACCTCAGTCCTGAGCTCACACAATTGCCAACCTCAACCTCATTTCTCGTACTCTACACCTATAGCATAGAAAGCCCATGCCAAGTTTCCCCTTGCCATGTCCGCCTGAAAAATATCTTAAAGTGTAGAGTTCCCCAGTCTTAATGACCTTCAGAATTTCATCATGTGTATGTGACTCCCCTTCTCGTTGTTCACACCCCTCCATAACAGTTCCCTTATAATACATTAGATGTTATTGTATATAGCCTTTTATAACTTTGATATTATAAAAATTCCCTTAAATATCAAACTCTCCAGTGTTGTAAAATTGCTTATAAATAATATTTACTTGTGTACTATACAATATTTTATTTACATAAAACTATGTCACCATAACCTTAATTAATTTTAACTGTAAAATTATTTTCTCTATTCCTGGCTTCACCAGCTTTAAGTATACTCAAACCATGTTCAGCCTTCTTCAATGGGGGCCATATGTCATAATGTATGTTCTTCCAGGAATAATAAAGTAAACCTACAGTCAACCAGAGAGAGACGTATATAAAAGGTAGCTAAAGTACGGCCATTTTGGGCCACTGGCCACATTCCGGGGGGGGGGGGGGCTTTTCTTGGAACCTCAGGACTATTTTTGGACAGTCAGGGGGTGGTGTGCGACACAAACGGTCGTTCAGCGGTGATATAACCTCGCGCTCTCTCTCTCTCGCTGGTTGCCTGGAATTTCTCTTTCAAGCTTGTGGTTTCCTTATTTCTCTCTCCCCACATTATTATCATATTGCCACATATATATATTAGATAATAAAAGGCATATATTGAATTTAATAAAATATTTATTTTGCCAATATTTCGGCTGGCTGAACGCCAACCTTTTTTGAGGCATTACATTTTTGTATACACAAACTATATTATATATATATATATATATATATATATATATATTAAAGATTGAGCAATCCATAATGATATCTATAAATATTTAAAAGGCATATATTGGATCTAAATTTATTCTTCCGCCAATATTTCTAGGGGCAAAACGCCTCTCTTTATCAAGGATTTTCTTTGATTTAAATTAAATCACGTGGGTATAAAGAGAGGCGTTTTGCCCCTAGAAATATTGGTTGAAGAATAAATTTAGACCCAATATTATATATGTATATATTTTGAAAATAGAGCAATCCATAAATAAATCTTTAATTAAAAAGGCATATATTGGATCAAAATATCATTTATTTTACCAATATTTCAGTTGGCTGAACGCCAACCTTTATCAAGGTGTTATTCAAGGTATTAATTAACACCTTGATAAAGGTTGGCGTTCAGCCAACTGAAATATTGGTAAAATAAATGATATTTTGATCCAATATATGCATTTTTAATTTTAAAAAATATATATATAAGTTTTGAAAAATTTTGGCGTTCATCCAACTGATATATTGGTAAAATAAATGATATTTTTATCCACTATATGTCTTTTTAATTTATGTATATAAGTATATATACTTGCATATATCAATATTCCCTCTCCAGACAGATTCCATCTATATACATATAGGCTTATATTCAATCTAGAAAGACATATTTTTAAAATGTAGACTCTTTTTAAAAGAATTAGTTTTTTTATTCGCTTAAGAATATTCTTATGCCTATATTCATCTGCAATCAAAATCCATTTGTAAAATAATTTTCAGAATGTTTAAATAAATGACTCTTTGACATCGCAAATAAAATTAAATTCGAAAGCTATATATCACTAAATCTTTCGCTCAAGAAAAATATTCAAATTAAATTAGGAGAATTTTTTTTACTTTAAAAATATAGTTACATATATTGCTTTTCTATCAATATTTTCGAAATATTTTTCAAATATCGCTTTTATAATAGTGTTTTATTATTATTCAAAAAAGCTTTTATATTATTTATTTATTTATTTCAATTTAAAGTGCTATGTCCCCCTAGGGACACTTGCGCTGTCATACATGTATGCCTTTACATATATTTTGATGCATTGGCGCGCTATCTGTTATCAAAATTTGAAACTATTATAGACGCGTATGATTCTTTTTAAAATAAAACAATTTCTACTGCCCTTACTGCAATGGAAAAATTAATGAGAGCGCCTGGCTCATCAGTGGTAAAGTATATTCACAATAATTTCAGGCTGTAAAGAATAGTCATGTGATATTAACAAGGAGAAAGAGAGAAAAAAACGAGAACAGTGAACTGTGTACGAAAAAAAGAAATATCTGGCGCAATACTACAATCAACATAATATAAATTCAATAGAATTAGCGCGCCATCTGTTATGAAAATTGGAAACTTTAATAGACGCGTATGATTCTTTTTAAAATTAAACAATTTTCTACTGTCCTTACTGCAATGGAAAAAAATGTATATTTATAATTATATATAATTCTACTGTCTTCAAAGCTTATGTCCATAGTTCATCTAAAATACCCATTCCAACAGTCTAACATCAGTATCACTATAAAAAGAAAACCGAAAATGCAATATAACAGCGGTATGGTAGATTAAACTGGCCAAACTGCTGGAAGGGTTCACCACTGATGAGCAAGGCCCTCCTATTAATTTTTAATTGCAGTAAGGGAAGTGAAATTGGTTTAATTTTTTAAAGAATCATACGCGTCTAGTTTCCAATA
>CP092863.1:63712437-63747883 GCA_030710605.1 Cordylochernes scorpioides
CTGTACTCTACACCTATAGCATAGAAAGCCCATGCCAAGTTTCCCCTTGCCATGTCCGCCTGAAAAATATATTAAAGTGTAGAGTTCCCCAGTCTTAATGACCTTCAGAATTTCATCATGTGTATGTGACTCCCCTTCTCGTTGTTCACACCCCTCCATAACAGTTCCCTTATAATACATTAGATGTTATTGTATATAGCCTTTTATAACTTTGATATTATAAAAATTCCCTTAAATATCAAACTCTCCGGTGTTGTAAAATTGCTTATAAATAATATTTACTTGTGTACTATACAATATTTTATTTACATAAAACTATGTCACCATAACCTTAATTAATTTCAACTGTAAAATTATTTTCTCTATTCCTGGCTTCTCCAGCTTTAAGTATACTCAAACCATGTTCAGCCTTCTTCAACGGGGGCCATATGTCATAATGTATGTTCTTCCAGGAATAATAAAGTAAACCTACAGTCAACCAGAGAGAGACGTAGATAAAAGGTAGCTAAAGTACAGCATTTTGGGCCACTGGCCACATTCCGGGGGGGGGGGCTTTTCTTGGAACCTCAGGACTATTTTTGGACAGTCGGGGGGTGGTGTGCGACACAAACGGTCGTTCAGCGGTGATATAACCTCGCGCTCTCTTTCTCTCTCTCGCTGGTTGCCTGGAATTTCTCTTCCAAGCTTGTGGTTTCCTTATTTCTCTCTCCCCACATTATTATCATATTGCCACATATATATATTAGATAATAAAAGGCATATATTGAATTTAATAAAATATTTATTTTGCCAATATTTCGGCTGGCTGAACGCCAACCTTTATCGAGGCATTACATTTTTGTATACACAAACTATATTATATATATATATATATATATATGGTAATTTAAACCAACAACCCTATATTGTATAATTACTTATAACAAGATTGTCATGTTGTATATAGAAACACATCTATAAATAATTATACGCATAATTAATCTGTGTCATTGCATCACCATATGTAATGTACTTTGTACAAATTAAAGACAAATAAATAAAACTATGTAATAGATTAAGAGCTAAGTTAAAGCAAGATTGAGTAGTTCAAAAACGTCTAAAATCGAGAGAGAAATCAAACAACCCTGAAAAGGAATTCGGCAGCCCGTTGCCATCTGGTCCAAAGGGTGCAGAATGCCCCAGACGTTCAAAGTTCAAATTCGCAGATGTCTCCCCCCCCCCCCCTCCTCGGGAATGGTATATAAACACCTCGGTTTTAGCCGACAATAGGCAGTTAGTCCGCAGTTAGTCAGCAGTCACCCCTTTCACCGTCGGTCGTAGCCAGGACCACCTCATCACCATGTAAAACAGTAAGAAATATCTCTAAATCTCCATCTTGCTTTTAACTCGACTCCTATCTGTTCATGGAACTTTCCTACTACAGCTGTGTCTCTTCGTTTTGTGTGTGTGAACATTCCCAAGCTTTCCACTCTGCCTCGACCACGACTGCCTGTACTCTGTGAAAACTGTTAAAGGTCTTCCAAAGTGCAGAGAGGTACTGGAAAACTCTCCACGCCCTGACTGTCCCTCTCGGTTACTACAGGTTTGACCCTCGGTTACCACAGCCTATAGCGAGAGTCGACAGGATTCTACAAGGCTTACCACCTCACTCTTCATCACACTAAAGTCGACAGGATCTCATCACAGATAAGTCGACAGCAACTCTTTATCACATCTAAGTCGACAGGATTCTACAAGGCTTGCCAGACCTCACTCACACTTTCATCACATATATATATATATATATATATATATTAAAGATTGAGCAATCCATAATGATATCTATAAATATTTAAAAGGCATATATTGGATCTAAATTTATTCTTCCACCAATAATTCTAGGGGCAAAACGCCTCTCTTTATACCCACGTGATTTAATTTAAATCAAAGAAAATCCTTGATAAAGAGAGGCGTTTTGCCCCTAGAAATATTGGTTGAAGAATAAATTTAGACCCAATATTATATATGTATATATTTTGAAAATAGAGCAATCCATAAATAAATCTTTTTTTAAAAGGCATATATTGTATCAAAATATCATTTATTTTACCAATATTTCAGTTGGCTGAACGCCAACCTTTATCAAGGTGTTATTCAAGGTATTAATTAACACCTTGATAAAGGTTGGCGTTCAGCCAACTGAAATATTGGTAAAATAAATGATATTTTGATCCAATATATGCATTTTTAATTTTAAAAAAAATATATATATATAAGTTTTGAAAAATTTTGGCGTTCAGCCAACTGATATATTGGTAAAATAAATGATATTTTTATCCACTATATGTCTTTTTAATTTATGTATATAAGTATATATACTTGCATATATCAATATTCCCTCTCCAGACAGATTCCATCTATATACATATAGGCTCATATTCAATCTAGAAAGACATATTTTTAAAATGTAGACTCTTTTTAAAAGAATTAGTTTTTTTATTCGCTTAAGAATATTCTTATGCCTATATTCATCTGCAATCAAAATCCATTTGTAAAATAATTTTCAGAATGTTTAAATAAATGACTCTTTGACATCGCAAATAAAATTAAATTCTAAAGCTATATATCACCAATACTTTCGCTCAAGAAAAATATTCAAATTAAATTAGGAGAATTTTTTTTACTTTAAAAATATAGTTACATATATTGCTTTTCTATCAATATTTTCGAAATATTTTTCAAATATCGCTTTTATAATAGTGTTTTATTTTTATTCAAAAAATATTTTATATTATTTATTTATTTATTTCAATTTAAAGTGCTATGTCCCCCTAGGTATACTTGCGCTGTCATACATGTATGCCTTTACATTTGTCTACACATATTTATTTTGATGCATTGGCGCGCCATCTGTTATCAAAATTCGAAACTATTATAGACGCGTATGATTCTTTTTAAAATAAAACAATTTCTACTGCCCTTACTGCAATGGAAAAATTAATAGGAGAGCCTGGCTCATCAGTAGTAAAGTATATTCACAATAATTATAGGCCGTAAAGAAAAGTCATATGAGATTAACAAGGAGAAAGAGAGAAAAACCGAGAACAAAGAACTATGTACGAAAGAAAGAAATATCTGGCAATACTACAATCAACATAATAAACATAACAAACTTGGATGCCTTTCACCGAGACATGGAGAGAGAGAGAGTGTGTGAAAGACAGCAGCCGTCTGTCGATGGCCACCCTCTAGAACCATCTGCTGACCCCCTGCCAAAACATGTCCTGTTTCCAGGGGGGTCTCTATAAGAATGTCCCTCGGGACCCCTCATGGGCTGGGCGTTGCCTTTTTCCACCCCTCTGTCCCTGCCACCAGCTGACCGCTCTCTCTTTGGACTTTATTTTGACGTCACCAATTTTAGTTCATATACAAAAAGGGTGCACAGGTCATACTAATAAAGATATAGCATATATACAGAATATGGGGGTGGTTGCAAATAGAAACGGTGTACATTTTAAAAGATGGGTAGGATATTTCAAGACATCGGCTCCAACCAATTGGGAGATATGTGACATATACTAAAAGTGTCATTATTATACAGTTTTAAAATATACGAAATATATATTTTTTTAATTATAGTTTAAAAAGAATTTATAATATTCATAGATAACGTGACTGTAATAGCAAGGATATGACTTCACAGAAGAATGTTTGGATGAGTTACTCTGAGTGAATAGCACTTGATCGTTTCCCGATAAGAAAGTCTACTTATCTCTTCTTTCATCAATCTTAGCTGGTAATTTGATTTGGAATCCTAGAGAGTTACTTCTTCTCTATCTTTATTGAGGGTAGGACTTTCGTCTCTTTTATATAACACAATTAGTGAGTAATCAAATACGGAGACTATAATCTATATCTATCTATTTTTTATAATAAAAAGCCATTTATATATATTGGATTGAATAAAATATTTTCCAATATTTTGACACTTTAGTATATAAAAGCAGAATGATCCAATACAGTATTAGAGCTCTAAAGAAGCTGTCTGGTAGATTAAATTGGTGAAACCGCTGGGATGGTTTACCACTGATGTACCAAGACCTCCCAATATATTTTCATCGCAGTAAGGACAGTAGATATTTGATTTATTTGTGTGTGAAAAGAAACATTCGTGTCTTATAATGCCTTAATTTGTTATATAAAAATAAGTTAAAATTTCACAAAATATCGATAAAAATCCTCAAGCAAAAATTGAACCTCTGCGTTATAAGTGATACCAAACAGTTTAACTATAATAACATGCGAAATAATTAGGAAGAATTACTTATCTTGAAATAAGAAAATTTCATCCTAACCAAACGCTTCAAAAACTACCAAAATAACTTAAAATAAAGCCCGAAACGCGTACGTGGTTAGCTTTTCTTGATGAATCAAGAATCAATACTTGGCCTATTCTGGAATAATTAAAAATCAACGAATAGTTGATATTTATTATGACAGATGGTGCAAGCGATCAGCAACTTTCAGTTGCACGATAAGGAGATGTCTTTTTCTTAATTAAAATAAAAGTGTAAAGAATAGGAAGTAGGAAAAAAAATGAAAATTCTGTTAAAGGTAGTTCCCACGATAATCACATAGGATAACAGAGTAAAAAATATAATAAGCATCTTATTTCAATAAAATAATTTCTTGTATTTGTCGGAGGAGATTAATAGAATCGCCTTATGTCGTGGTTCATTTGGATGAGGAAAGTGAAGACTAGAACGTGGCTGATTCCACACTAGCTTTTTCAGTGATACGTTAACCTTGACGTATGTACGGTGTGGCCACTGGACATGTATCGGACCTGGAGGCCGCCTTTTATTTCTGCGCTTCCTGGAATATAGAAGCTCAATCTATGCTTTCTTTCTCCCTGTGGTAAATCTGTATAAGACCGGTGGTCTTAATAAGGGATATGTTTCTTTTTAAAATCTTTAATCTTTAGTTTTCAGACACGAACATTCTTCTACAAAAGATTGTACCGTGTTTTCTCCTGTGGAAGGGTCTTCATGCCCGTAATCTAGAGATTGATGATTTTTAAAAGAAACTTTTATCTGGAAGCCTGGTATTTTTACTTAATAGTTAGCATCACAGAAAGAAATTCAATAACTAACACCTACCATATATTCTCATGCCCAGCAATGGCTGCAGCCTTGCAGAAAATTGACATGGACCCAGAGCAGCAGCTTTACACACCCAAGATAGAGGACATTGCTGTGATAGAGATGTATGGAGACATCTGAGGCTCTTCATTGGACACAACAACAACATAAAAAAAGACATGGACCCTGAACAGCAGCTTTACACACACAAGATAGAGGACATTGCGACTGCTGTGATAGAGATGTACGGATATATCTGAGGCTCTTCATTGGACACGACAACAATAGAAAATTGACATGGACCCAGAGTAGAAGCTTTACACACTCAAGATAGTGGACATTTTGACTGCTGTGATAGAGATGTATGGAGACATCTGAGGTTCTTCATTGGACAAGACAACAACAGAAAATTGACATGGACCAAGAGCAGCAGCTTTACACACCTAAGATAATGGACATTGCTGTGATAGAGATGTATGGGGACATCTGAGGATCTTCATTGGACAAGACAACAACAGAAAATTGACATGGACCCAGAACAGCAGCTTTACACACCCAAGATAGAGATAATTGTGACTGCTGTGATAGAGATGTATGGAGACATCTGAGCCTCTTCATTAGACACGACAACAGAAAATTGACATGGACCCAGAGCAGCAGCTTTACACACCCAAGATAGAGAACATTTCTGTGATAGAGATGTATGGAGACATTTGAGTCTCTTTATTGGACCCGATAACAACAACAGAAAATTGGCACGGACCCAGAACAGCAGCTTTACACACCCAAGATAGAAATAATTGTGACTGCTGTGATAGAGATGTTTGGAGACACCTGAGCCTCTTCATTAGACACGACAACAGAAAATTGACATGGACCCAGAACAGCAGCTTTACACACCCAAGATAGAGAACATTGCTGCTGTGATAGAGATGTATGGAGACACCTGAGCCTCTTCATTAGACACGACAACAGAAAATTGACATGGACCCAGAACAGCAGCTTTACACACAAAGATAGAGGACATGGCTATGATAGAGATGTATGGGGACATCTGAGCCTCTTCATTGGACACGACAACAACAACAACAAAAAAAAAAAGAAATTAAATATAAGAAAATGCATTTTGCGTTAATACATAATCTATATTTTTCAGAAACGATAAAGAGAGTTGATAGTAAAAGCGGTGCCAGTACTTGGAGAATGAAGGAGGATGGAGTTAATCAGAGTGATGAATAGACGGAGTGGCCCGGAGGCGGAATGCCAAGATGGAGGTACAAACTACCAAGGGACGCCATAAACAGAACTCGGCGTGCATCTGGGAAATAATGGAGAAACTGCCGTGTAGACAACTTATGTACAAGATAACAGTACTCAACACACAATACATCACAACAACACAACATAATTAAGGCCACGGTCACCATTCGGAGGAGACTAATAGAATCTAATTTGTGTATACAAGGATTGTTGTTGCAAATGAATTAGTGTGTAGACTATTGTTATTTAAATTGGGGAGGGGGAGGGGAGAATTCTGACCACACCAGTACCCCTTAGACCCTTGGAATATTTGACCAAATTTTAGTCCAAGGTGAGTGGAAACGGCACCTATTTTCCAATGAAAAACAAAACCGATATCATCAACAAAAACAAAAGGCTTTATTAAGACCTTTTAGTCATATACAGATTCTCCAAAGAACAGAAGTGTCGCAGTCACAGTTCGGAATACTAATAGAATCACCGAATGTCGTGGTCCATTTGGATGAGGAGAGCGAAGACTAGAAGACGGCTGATTCCACACTCGTCTTTTTAGTGATACACTCACTTTGACGTATGTATGGTGTGGCCACTGGACATGTGTCGGACCTGTAGGCTGTTGTTGGGTTCTGTGCTGCTTGGAGTATAGGAGCTCCATTTATGCTTCTTTTCTTTCTGTGGTGGATTACGGTGTAATCGGAGACCTTAATCCTGTCTGGCGCCGGCTGTCACTCAATTTAATTTTATTATTTCGTTTTGGTAATACATGATGGCCAAACTGGCGATTTGAATTGTTCTTACAGTTTTAGTTATTACACTATAGCTATATTACATATTGAAATATACAAGTATCAGAGTCATCAATTCTGTCATCGTTTGCTTTTGTGAATGGAATGCTTTTACGTAATATACGTAAAATACGTAACTAATATGACTGAAATTTTAGCAGTATGTATAGTAGAACCTGGAAAAACTTATATTGAATATTTCAGGTCTCTATCCCGAATATTCTTCGAGTTATTTGCAAATTTGAGTTGCATATTTGCTCTTTCGCTCGCAAGCAGCGCTTCTAGCGGTGAAGATGGGAGGTAATATCAGCTGACCTAATGTACATGTAAAACGTGTTTTAACAGGACATAGAGAAAAATCTGGAAAATATATTTTTCGGATTTTTAGTCAAGAAAAATAAATTGACAGGTTCTGGTAAAAAAGTAGTTGTTTTTTATTCAGAAAATGATGATGACAATATTGCTGTATCATATTTGATTATCAGATACAAAATTATATCCGGAAAAATTCCAAAAAGCAGAGACCACGGGTGAAGCCAGTTTATTTTTAGTATGCAGGAACAAAATTCTAACAGAAAAACATTCATTCGAGCAGAAGACACAAAGCCAGATCATCTCTTTATAAAAATATCGCTTCTCAGACACAAAGTTTGGAGCGGAACGTTTCACAAGAATGACATCCACGGCGCCAATTTATAATTGTAACGAATAGTATTTGAATAAAAGCATTTAATCGGGTAAAACCCGGGCGTTGCCCGGGTCATTCGGCTAGTGGGGATATAAGTATATATTGAAATATATTACAACATATATATATATATAATATAAAAAATGAGTTTTCTGTTGATTTTTGATCATCTTGAGTATTATTCTATGTTAATGCAGTCGTGGTTAAAATCTTGAAAATACAATAATATAAATATTTTTGATAAGTAATTGCTTTAATTAGCTTATGGAATATAGAAAAACATAATTTGATAAAAGTAATGCCTGGCTTAAGGCGAGTAGAACAAGGGAAAACAAAAGTTATTTACATAATGTACGAATGTTTTGAGCCGGCCATCGGGAAAGAGAGAAAATATGGTTTTACGGGCTACTAACCAAAAGTTATGATTTTTGAGCCCAAGCGCGATGTCAGGTGGCAAAGGGAACCTAGGATCTGGCGGCAAAAGATGTGTCGCAGGGGTAGTGGAAACGTTGGGCAAGCAGGGGAACATCGCCAGGGTGCAGTGAGGCAGGAGCATTGAATTGGCCAGGAATCCAGTAGAAGTGGCAGATGGAATTGGAGGCAGAAGGTCCTTGAAGCCTAGAACTTGAAGGCCCTAGACTTCGGGATGGGGCAGCTTGAGGCTCTCGCCTCGTGCTTGTCAGGAAGGCCCTTGGAGCAGCAGTTGGCACATTTGGAGGTGCGCTGGTCAGCAATGGATGGGCAGGCGCGGCCTTCATGGCCATCTTGACCGCAGTTGAAGCACTTAAGAGCTCTGGTGCATTGGGCAGAGTTGTGGCCGAAGCCACAACAGAGGAAGCAGACGCGGGCGCGGATGGACTCCTCGAAGTTGAGGATTACTCCATCCACCTCGATTCTCCCGCGAACGCCCAGGGCTCTAAAAGTCTTGAGGTCCACCTCGATGAAGGTGGTGCAGGTCCCGCTTCTGGGTGCAGAACGGTGCGCCACGCGCACCACCTTGTCCCCAGGAAGTTTTCTAACAGCAGCGGTTTCCAGGAAGGTCTCCTCAATTGTGGAGTTGGATGTCTCCTCATCCACTTTGAAGAGGCAGATCCGTGGCAGAATCTCCTTCTGCTGGCGGACCTTCATTCCATTCAACTTGCTGGCCAGGGAGGTTGTCACCTCAGGGATGGTGTCAGGATTACTGGAGTGGAGGACCAGCTTCCCCTTGGTGTGCAGGGAGGCCCAAACGCCTTGGGGGAGAGTGTGGGCAGCGCGGACAGCTTTTAGCATCTCCCTTGGGTCAGCCTGTGGGTCATCTGAGATGACCACTGTGTGGGCCGCCGATTTTTCTCCATGAAGGATCACTTGGGCGGCCGCAGGCTTGGATACGCGGGAAGGTGCAGGTTTTGAAGGACCATTCAGGTTTGTCCTCTTTGCAGGCGAGTTGGGAGCCTCAGACCGCTTCCTTTTGGTTGGAGCAGGAGCAGGCAAGGTGGAGGCAGGCTTCTTGGCAGGGAGAGCAGCAGGAGCAGGAGTGGCGGGCTTGATTGGGTCAGTCTGGGAGCTGGTTTCCTTGCAGGAAGGAGCAGGGCAGGTTTGAGTGCTGCGGCAAGCAGTCGGGGGCTTGTTGGCCACCATAACTTCGCCCAGCTCCGCGAAGGACTGGAGGGTGCCAGAGAGGTTTTCTACTTCGGCAAGGAGGGCCTTGACCAGCTCATTCCGCATTGAGATGAAGTGGATAAGGTCCTCATGCAGGGTCTTCAGGGCATGATGGCCAATGGAGCGCAGGATGTCGTGGTTGCGTGAGATCACCATTTCATCTTCCCTCTACAGGTCGGCGACGTTCACGATGGGCTTGTAGGTCTTCATTTTCTTCTTGGCAGGATTCATAAGGCCATCGGGAAACAACAACAACGAGTTTTTATAGGGGAAGTGTGACCCCTAGCGGTCGATTTAGCAGATATTTGAATCTATGAAATATAATTTTAAATAAAATAATATTTTAATATAACATATATATGTGAAAAAATTATTTTAAAAGAAAAATATAAGCTATTTGTGTGTGTTTAAATCATGTTTGAATCTAAACCAGCCGCGCTTATAAAAAGATACCTGCATAAATATTTATATAAAAAAAGATGTACAGGGGGATCAGTGAGAAGAAAAAACATTTTTTACCAAAATATTTCGTGAGATTTCTCCCACTTTATCAATATATTTGCACAATAAGCACGATAAAGTTTATTGTTCAATCAATTAATAAAGAAGGGGCAATCCTACGAAATATTTTGAGAATATTTTGTTTTTCTTTTTCACAGATTCAGATACGCCTTTCTTTATATAAATAGAATTTTTATTTCAATTTAAAGCGCTATGTCCCCCTAGGGACACTTACGCTGTCATACATGTATGCCTTTACATTTGTCTATATACTCCAATGGCCCCCAATTCTTGCAAAAGTCCAACCCCACCAGCGAGTGCAAGTAACCAAACGGGGCTCTGGCACATTTGTAAGTGCAAAGTCGAACTGCTTTTCATATGTGTAGACATGTGGTGCACTTACAGTAAAAGCAGTCGCCTATTTCTACCCACCATGATATATTGGCCTGTACCACGTGAACTAGGGATAAGCCCAAAAAAAAAACATTTGTCTATACATATATATACAATAATTTTAGGCCGTGAATAGAATAGTCATATGATATTAACAATGAAAAAGAGAGGAGAAAAAAAAACAAAAACAGAGAACTGTGTACAAAAGAAAGTAGTGTCTAGCATTATGTACAATCAGCATAATATAAATTATCAGTTTCTTAAAAGATATTTGTTGCTATATAATTTGAAATATATATCTTCAAAAGGTATTTAATATACATAACTTTACTGGAAATAAAAATACTTGAATATGTTACTATTAAAATTTATCGATTCTATAGTCTTGAAAAACAGGGCAATCTGGTAAAAGATGTATTGAGTGTACATGTCCACAAAAACAACTCAAGTTTTCCTTTATATAAATATAATCATATTATGATGCATTAGCGCGCCATCTGTTATCAAAATACGAAACTATTATAGACACATATGTGATTCTTTTAAAAATAAAATTAATGGGAGGGCCTGGCTCATCATTGGTGAACCCTCCCAGCGGTTTCGCCAGTTTAATCTACCTGATGAGCCAGGCCCTCTCATTAATTTTTCCATTACAGTAAGGGCAGTAGAAATTGTTTTATTTTTAAAAGAATCATACGTGTCTATAATAGTTTCGAATTCTGATAAATAGAATCATAACTGTGTTTTTTTTTTTTTTTCAAGAAAAATATTTTTAGAAAACTGCTAATAATAACTAAATATTTTAGTGAATTTCTTAAATTTTGATATAATTTCAAACTTTTAACATACACCACTTTACAATAAGCTAATTTATAAGAGTGAATATAATCAACCAATCACAGAGAGAGAGTGCCATGTTATCCACCAATGGCGTTGGAGCAAACACAGACTTAGTGGAAATTAGAGTTGGGAAAGTTTGAGGGGCAGGAGCTGTCAGAGTTTGCCAATAAACGGTAACTCTGTACATAGACCAATCACAGAATGTCTTCGCCTCACGTGACTTCTCAACTATACTAGGTCTACTTATTCATGACTTCAATGTGTCTTATGCCCCCGGTCGTCTGTTCTTTTTTTTAAGGAGATATAGAAAATTTTGTTCACACTTGGTTCTCTCGTGATTCTTTAATAAAGGTCACTGTAATATCTTTCAGAGTTATTATCTGAATCCCGATATACATGGAAAGGTACAACTTAAGCTTTGTTCATGAGTGTGTCTCCAATAAAGGTCACTGTAATATCTTTCAGAGTTATTATCTGAATCCCGATATACATGGAAAGGTACAACTTAAGCTTTGTTCATGAGTGTGTCTCCAATAAAGGTCACTATAATATCTTTCAGAGTTATTGTCTGAATCCTGATATACATGGTAAAAGGTACAACTTTCTTAAGTTTTGTCCATGAGTGTGTCTTCAATAAAGGTCACTGTAATATCTTTCAGAGTTATTATTTGAATCCCGATATACATGCTGAAAGGTACAACATCTTTATGTTTTGTCCATGAGCGTATATAATGTACATTTTCTCATAATTCATGTATCAAAAGAGGAACCTCTCCCTTTTAATGCATTAAAACGCTACATTTCTCGATTTTCCTTGAGGAGAGAACGCATAACCAGATTAGTGTTAATACCATAACATATACTTAATCAAATTTAACAAGAACCAAACCTGTAATTGACTGTATAGGCTCATCCATTGATGAGTTCTACACATCCCCAGCAGACACCATCAACAAGCTCTACAGACTTGATACCCTGATATGATCGAGTGAAGATAAGAAAGAAGAAGACACATCCCCAGCAGACACCATCAACAAGCTCTACAGACTTGATACCCTGATATGATTGAGTGGAGATAAGAAAGAAGAAGACACATCCCCAGCAGACACCATCAACAAGCTATACAGACATGATACCATAATATGACTGAGTGGAGATAAGAAAGAAGAACCAAACCTGTAATTGACTAAAAGAAATATTAACTCTTTTTGACGCGTATAATTTTTTAAAAAATAAAATCAATTTTCCACTGCCCTCACTGCGATGATAAAATAAAGGGAGGGCCTGGCTCATCAGTGGAGAACACTTACAGTAGTTTCGCCAGTTTAGTCTACCATACCGCTGTAATATTGCATTTTTCGGTTTTTCTTTTATAGTGATACTGTTGCTAGAACCGAAGCATATTATATATTTATCATTATATGTATTTTCTACTGTCTTCAAAGTTTATGTCCATAGTTTATTTAAAATACCTATTCTAAGAGTCTATTAGCACGAAACCATGGTTTCTAGGTGAAACGATTCTCAGTTTGCCAAAGCTGGTGTTGTGGCTTTGTCACCGACCTAAGACCGCTAGTTTGCAGCGACGGTCAATAGATGGCGTCTAGTTTTAACGTTAATAAATCAAGAAAAATCAACCACGGACGCGTTTCGGGCTGTTGACCTTCGTCAGCGTGGTGCAAGCTGTACCTCTACGGCCACAGTACACACAGTAGTAGCACCCCCCTGCCTTCGCGCGGTTCCCCGTGTCAACCTTGTACCTCAGAGGTCTTTGATTCTTCGGCAGATTCAGGGAGTACTGGGAACTAAGGGTACGAGAGCCAAAGGGGGGGAGTCCTATTGGAGCGTAGGACGGGTTTAACCAAGTCTAAACGAGAGGACAGCAACCTGGCCTTGAAACTCTCGTAGACGTCTGTGAACTGATAGGTCGACACCATGGAGCCAGACCATAAAGGCAGGCATGAGGGGCCAAACAATGGCCGATCGGTGCATGGAGAATGCATCATTCCTTTGATACGGTGGTTAGTGAAAAAGGATCGGCTTATGGACCTAAAGGTCTGGGTGGCCATATTATTCCTAGGATGTACTTCTACGACCAAAAATGTTTTTGTCCCAGAGGCTTCTTTATTTCTAAAGAATTTGGGTTGGCTAAATATCTTGGAACAAGATAAATCAACATTTAGTTGGTTTCTCGTTCCACTAGATGGCACTCTGTCATCTAGAATTCTCATGTGTGTGGTCAGGATAAGTCAATTTTGTTTTTTAATATATATATATGCATTTTCTTATCATGCAACTGAATAAATACCAACTATTCGTTGATTTTTAATTATTCCAGAATTGTCCAAATACCCATTCTTCTATTAATCAATAATGGGTATTTATCCAATTCCAAGATAATTAAAAATCAACGAATAGTTGATATTGTCACGTGGAATATTAGGGAAGACCAACTTTGGAATGAGACAACAATTTATTTCAGGCAAGAACAAACTATGAATGGTAAACAAAAGATAAGTCACGAGGGAAATTTACAGAGTAGCAAAATATAAACATAAAAAATGACCACTCTGTTAATAAAAATAATAGAATTAATTAATACTTTGTTACAATATTTATTCCGAAAGATGGCGCAAGCCATCAGCAACTTTTAGTTTCACGATAAGAAGATTCCTTTTTCTTAAATGATCCACCTGATACCTGTACAATTTCACTTTTGTACTATATACTTCACACACACAATATAGAAAAAGGCATCTCTTTATCGTGTAACTGAAATTTTCTGATGACTAGCGCCATCTATCGGAATTAATATCAACTATTCGTTGATTTTCATATTGTAGCGTGGTTGATTTGTTTGCATAAGGGGTACACACAGTAGTACCATCCTCCCGCCTCCGCGCGGTTTCCCCGTGTCAACCTCGAAACCTCAGAGGTCCTTGATTCGTCGGCAGATTCAGGGAGTACTGTGAACAAAGGGTACGAGAGCCAAAGGGGGGGGGGGAGTCCTATTGGAGCGTAGGACGGATTAAGCCAAGTCCGAACGGGAGGGCTCGGTCAGCAACCTTGCCATGAACTCTCGGAGACGCCTGTGGGTTGACTGGTCATGCCCACGAAGCCAGACCATAATGGCGGGCGCGAGGGGCCAAACAATGGCCGTTCGGTGCGTGGAGAATGCACCATTCCTATGGTACGGTGGCTATATGGCAGCAGGGGTGCATGCTACGCATGGCGGCTTGTGGCCTTCGAGGTCTGGGTAGCCATTACTACTTCTAGAATGTATTGATTTACATAAGTTTTTAATTATGTCATATAGCTATATAAATGTGCGTAGATTTTAAGGTAGACAGTTAGAGAGAATAAAGTTGGGTTTACCTCGCGTCTATTTTTCAACGCGATAATATTATTCCAGAATAAGCCAAATACCAATTCTTGATTAATAAAAAAAAAAAACTTTCATTTTAACAATAAGTAGATGTCTTTTTATTAATTTATTCACCTTATCCCAGTAAAATTTCATATTTGTACTATTGTTCACACACACCTATATATAGAAAAAGGCATCTCCTTATATTGAAACTAAAAGTTTCTGATGGCTAGCGCCATCTATCGGAATAAATATCAACTATTCTGTTGAGTTTAAAATATTCCAGAATAGATCAAATACCAATATTATTGATTAATCAAGAAAATCAACTTTCAATAAGGAGATGTCTTTCTCTTATTTTATTCATCATATCCCAATACAATTTCATATATATGACATAATAAAAATAGGATTTTTATTATTCATTAATATAATTAAAATTTTATAATCATAACTATAATATTTATTAATATTGTTTTCATAATATAACTAAAATTATAATTTAAATAATCAAAGAACTAAACACAGAGTTAATTTTTTAAAATGTAAAGAAATCCTTAACAAAAGGAATACAACCAAATAGTTATATATATATATATATATATAGATAATAACATTATTAAATTGGATGTATGCAAACTGTTTGTTTTTGAAATATAATCAAAAGAATAAATATAGTTTTTGGAAAAAATTATCATTCATTTCCATCCACGACTGCATGAATGGTAATGTACTTAGAATACGTCTTTTTTTATGACATATATTTATATATATATGAAAAAACAATAGAAAAAATAAAAGATAAGTGGGTCAGGTGTTGATATTAAAAATAAAGAAGGCATCTCCTGACCACAAGCACATGTGCTTTTTAGATGGCAGAGCGCCATCTAGTGGAGTAAAAATAAACTAAACGTTTATTTAGCTTACTCCGAGATATTTGGCCAACCCAATTTCTTGATAAATCAAGAAAAGCCATCCACGAAGCGCTCTGCCATCTAAAAAGCACATGTGCTTGTGGTCAGGAGATGCCTTCTTTATTTTTAATATCAACACCTGACCCACTTATCTTTTTTTTTTTTTTTCTATTGTTTTTTTCATGTGTTAAGCGTCTTTACGCAAATTTGGCCTTAAATACCCATTTCTTTATTTCTCGGGAAGCCATTGGGTCCAAAAAATATTTTTGGTCGCAATGGTTACAGCCTTCTCCACGCTGACGAGCGCCAACAGCGCGAAACGCGTTCGTGGATGGCTTTTCTTGATTTATCAAGAAATTGGGTTGGCCAAATATCTCGGAGTAAGCTAAATAAACGTTTAGTTTATTTTTACTCCACTAGATGGCGCTCTGCCATCTAAAAAGCACATGTGCTTGTGGTCAGGAGATGCCTTCTTTATTTTTAATATATATATATGTTTTTGTTTAATTAAAAAGACATATATTGGATCAAAATATCATTTATTTTACCAATATTTCAGCTGGCTGAACGCCAACCTTTATGTTATAACACCTTGATAAAGGTTGGTGTTCAGCCAGCTGAAATATTGGTAAAATAAATGATATTTTGATCCAATATATGCCTTTTTATGAAAATTAGAAACTATTTTAGGCGCGTAAGATTCTTTTTGGAATTAAACAATTTCTACTGCCCTTACTGCGTCTAAAATATTTTCATAACAGATGGCGCGATAGTGCATCATAATCCATTGCAGTAAGGGCAGTAGAAATTGTTTAATTTCAAAAATATTCTTACGCGTCTAAAATAGTTTCAAATTTTCATAACAGATGGAGCACTATTGCATCATAATATGCCTTTTTAATTGAAGATTTATTCATGGATTGCTCTATTTTCAAAACAATTTCATATCTGTACTATTTTCTCACATGTATAGGTTCATGTTATTGTTTCTATATAGTGACGTTCTAAGGTGTTCCCTATAACGACCCTTTGACGAAGGAAGCCACGTAAAACTACCGGATTTACGACACTCACTTTCAATTTAGATTTACAACTCCCAGCGGGACCAATTAATTTTCTCCTATTATTCCTAAGTTTAGGAGAGAAACCAGTATACATTGACACTTGGGACATCTCGTTTAAACACACAATCCCATTATATGGAAGATAAATTTAAAACCTGAACTTTATTAACAAAATATATTCCTGTTTAGCTAGATTATAAGGAGAAAGTTTAACCTATAAAAGGTTCCTTTTATCAACAAAAATTATAATTGTAGAACGACATTTGAAAATTATCCGCATGTGTTTCTTTGAACAAAAAAATCGAAATTTATTTTTAAGGAGAAATAACGATTATTTCTAACCTTAGGGATGAAGTATGAAAGGATGAATTGTGAAGAGTAATGAGATAAACTGAAAAATAAAAGTGTCCAGGGATGGGAATCGACATGGACAGTGGACATGGCATCTGCCCGGTAAGTGGAACACTGTGGGTTCGATTCCCATACCTGGACACTTTATTTTTCCGTTCTTCATTACTCTTCACAATCCATCCTATCATACTTCATCCCTAAGGTTATAAATAATCGTTTATTTTCCTTAAAAATAAATTTCGATTTTTCGTTCAAAAGAAACACATGCGGGATAATTTTCAAATGTCGTTTTTCAATCATAAGCCGCATTATATTGTATTATAATATTTTTTTATTTTAACACACAAAACGCGATATCCCAGCTAGGGATAATTGCGTCGATTTATATTTTTTAACAGAAGCAGTTATAAACATATTATACATCATTTAACTCTTGATTGTAAATATTCTTTCTTCCTTGATTTATAATATTATAAAATAAATAAAGCTTCCAGGATTAAGTGTCTTGTACAACTTTTTATTTTCAATCTTTCGGACTTGTCAGTCCTTCAATAGGAGTATCACGCTAATAAAGTTGCTAACGTGATACTTCAGTTGAAGGACTTACAAGTCAGAAAGATTGAAAATAAAAAGTTGTACAAGAAACTTAACTCTGGAAGCTTTATTTTATAATAAACATATCATACAGAAAAAAATATTTTAAAAGAAAAAGAGACAATTAAATATTGTTACAAAGTATTTATTATTTTATTAACAGAGTATTATTTTTTATGTTTATATTCAGCTATACTCTGTACACTTCCCTCTTTTGCTTATCTTTTGTTTATTACTCATAGTTTGTTCTTGCCTGAAATAAATTGTTGTCTCATCCTGAAGTTTCTGTTTTTTCCTAATTTTCCACGTGGCAATATATTAGGAACCTGATACTTCCAGGTATGAGAGATGATCATTTTATATTTTACTATAATATTGTAACAACACACTGTCTCCAAGGATAGGTTTCTTGCTTTATTTAAACAATATCTCAAGTCTTCAGGTATCACAAACCCTTCTACTGTAATATACAACAAAATGAATCGTTAACTACTATTTATATCTTGTATTTGTTTACATAGCTTTATAATATGCAAAGAAACTATTTAACATTTTATTTTAGTGTTTTTTTAAAGGATGTAATATAATTTAGAGTTTTATCTTTTATATACAAATATAGCGAAATAAACATACTATTGACTATATACTAATATATATATACTACTTATATATTATAAACATACCAGAAGTAATTTAAGTTTAAATTTACTGTGTAATGAACGTGAAATGTAAAAGGATCACAGTGAAGAATAAGTAGGGGACATAAAAACCTGACAGAGACGTTTCCCATCTCCCCAGACACCAGAAAATTTAGATCAATGATCAGTCAAGCGGTTAATTGTCTTGCAGAAGATAATGAACAACAAAATGGCAGAATTATAATGCAATTACAATGGTGGTGATGGTTTATATATAATCCATTTATATATATCATTTTATTTGCGATCGAACGTTGTAGCCCACTATACGTATTACATCCCAAACACGATGCAAAGCTAGCCATCTCTGTCTTGAGCTCGATGTACCATCTCGGCGACCGTTAAGCCAGTGAGTTCCTTTAATTGGTCCACGAAGACTATGTTCATAGTATAAATCATTTTATTCACGATCGAACGTTGTGGCCCACTGTACGTATTACATCCCAAACACGATGCAAAGCTAGCCATCTCTGTCTTGAGCTCGATGTACCATCTCGGCGACCGTTAAGACAGTGAGTTCCTTTAATTGGTCCACGAAGACTATGTTCATAGTATAAATCATTTTATTCACGATCGAACGTTGTGGCCCACTGTACGTATTACATCCCAAACACGATGCAAAGCTAGCCATCTCTGTCTTGAGCTCGATGTACCATCTCGGCGACCGTTAAGCTAGTGAGTTCCTTTAATTGGTCCACGAAGACTATGTTCATAGTATAAATCATTTTATTCACGATCGAACGTTGTGGCCCACTGTACGTATTACATCCCAAACACGATGCAAAGCTAGCCATCTCTGTCTTGAGCTCGATGTACCATCTCGGCGACCGTTAAACCAGTGAGTTCCTTTAATTGGTCCACGAAGACTATGTTCATAGTATAAATCATTTTATTCACGATCGAACGTTGTGGCCCACTGTACGTATTACATCCCAAACACGATACGACACCAGACATCTCTGTTTTGAGCTCGATGTACCATCTCGAAGAACGTTGAGCCAGTGAGAAGTTGTTTGTTCTACATTCATACAATGGGTGTTCATGGGAAAAGGAATTCTATGGTGGGGTCCTTTATACAGACCTACTGGGACTTAGCTGGTGTGGTTTACTCATCCTCACATCTCGGGAGGAGCCTTCACGTCTTGGGGGGGGCCTACCAGGATCCTAGGATACAGACGTTACTTCGCCTCCTTCCCTCCAGGAACACCTCTTCCCCCACACACAGGCCTGTGAAAGGATTATAAAGATTCAAAAGCTTGCACTTTTAACGAATAAAGAAGGGGGCCGGTGGAAGGATGGTCTAAACCGTTGGTTTTCGACCGCTACGACCAGGGTTCGATTCCCGCATTGGGCACTTTTTTCTGTTAAAAAAATGCTCCAATGGCCCCCGACTCTTGCAAAAGTCCAACCCCACCAGCGAGTGCAAGTAACCAAACGGGGCTCTGGCACATTTGTAAGTGCAAAGTCGAACTGATTTTTACATGTGTAGACATGTGATGCGCTTACAGTAAAGGCAGTCGCCAACTTCTACCCACCATGATTCTCATGGCCTGTAACACGTGTACTAGGGATAAGCAAAAAAAAATCTAATAAAGACACGCATATTGCTACTGTTTATAATTTTATAGTATAAGGAGTGTCAAACCTCTGCCCACCATGATTATCCAAGTATACTCACAGTATAAGCGTTGTCTAACCTCTACCCACTATGAATATATCAGCCTGTACCACATGCCTATACATGTTTAAATCTTTCCTCTACCATGATTATCATAGCCTATGTTTGAAGTTTATATGTTAATTTTGTAATTATTCTTATTTTTATAATTCATAGAGGCATTTTTCTGGCAGACATATTCAATTTTTATCATCATCATTTTTATTTTATTTTTTCTTAGTTAGTTATCAAATCATTTGCAATATTGTAGTTTCTTTTTGTTGTGTTCCTTTTTAAGAAATAAAATATATAGAACTAAGGTGTAATGTTCAATTCAAGCATATGGAACCAGCATCGATTCATTTTTAAAACAAAGCAAAATCATAAGCTTATACAGGGGGTTGGTGGAAGGATGGTCTAAACTGTTGGTTTTCGACCGCTACGACCCGGGTTCGATTCCCGCATTAGGCACTTTATTTCTGATTTAAAAAAAAATGCTCCGATGGCCCCCGATTCTTGCAAAGTTCAACCCCACCAGCGAGTGCAAGTAACCAAACGGGGCTCAGGAATACTTGTAAGTGAAAAGTCAAACTGCTTTTCACATGGGGTGCACTTACAGTAAAAGCAGTCGCCTACTTCTACCCACCATGATTATCATGGCCTGTACCACGTGTGCTAGGGATAAGCAAAAATAATAATAATAATAAACTTATACAACTTTAACTTTTTTATACAGGCTCAATTATTGATACTTGAGAAAAGTAAAAGAAAACCTAACAATATAGCAGATGGAAGTAAAGCTAAGTCTACTGATGAAGTATCTAAAGTTGAAAGGTAAATCACTCAAACCTTTCCATGACCCCACGGCGACCCTCCCGTACCTCCCTGGTCAAGGGATTAACTTCCAAACTGCCACCACGCTCCTAACGACCCCATTGGCTCCCCAGCTAGTAATCACCGGCTTTCCCAGCTTCCATTAACGGATAATGTCTACGTGGTGTCTAATTCAACGGCCAACTGAGCTTAACTTCCCTGTTCACACTCTGCTTCTTTCCTTTTTTTTTTTTCATTTTGACAAATTTAATTTTCGTTTTACAATCGCCATCAGTCAGCATGATTAGTATGCGTATACTAATAGGTGAATATTGGGATTTTTTTCATTTTATTAATCAACCAGAAGCGATATAAAATATTTGCCCCTATTACAGAAGAAACAAACAAAACAACAAACAAATTAAAACTTAGAATTAAATATTTATAAATGTATATGTATATATATATATATTAATCGACAGAGTTAATAAAATTCACATAGACAAAGTGGTAGATGTTTTTTAATTATTATCCCTAGTACACGTGGTACAAACCATTATAATCGTGGTGGGAAGAGGTTGGCGACTGATTTTACTGTAAGTTCACCACATGTCTACACATGTGAAAGCAGTTTGACTTTTGCACTTACAAATCTGCCAGAGCCCCATAATATTTGCGTATGGAACTATATAAAAATACGAAACTACTATAGACGCGTATGATTCTTTTAGGAATAAAACAATTTCTACTGTCCTTACTGCAATGGAAAAATTAATTAGAGGGCCATTTTTCTATTACAGTAAGGGCAGTAGAATTGTCTTATTTTAAAAAGAATCATACGCGTCTATAATAGTTTCGTATTTTGATAACAGATGGCGCACTAATGTATCATAATATAATGGAAGTATATAAAGAACCGCAGCTTCACATACAAAGAGCCGCATGTGGTTCGCTAGCCGTAATTTACCGACACCTGGACTAAACCAATATTTCACAATAAAAACTTGAATTTTCGGGGAAAAAAATCGCACGAACTTATACTTTCAATATCTTCAGCAAGTCTATTCAGCAGAAATCCCAACAATGGTCTTTTGTGAACTTGTCATCAGTGACAATTTGACTGTCAAATTATTTTGACAAACATTTGTATTTTTTCTGATCAGTTTTCTAGGCAGGAAGAATGTTGTTTTCGGTTGTTAGTGAACCAATCTCTCACGCCTTCTCATTGGACGAATGTGGCCATGTTTGTATATAAAGGGGACTAAGGGAATGCGAGGGGGCCCAGAGCGTGGATAATTGGTGTGGAGACCCTTAAAGTGTTTTTCTACGTGATTTTTCCGTGTCTGACTGTTCTCTTTGCATCCCTGTGTGACCCGAGTCCGATCCCTACCAACGCTACAATAAAGCTAAGTACTGTTTTATTATATTTAACAAATCGTGAGTTTTTTTATCTCCTTTTTGTTGGTAGTGTTTTACTCTTGCGTGTACGTTTTTCTGTGTATTAAGTTACTCCTACGGTAGGCCCTAGTATATTGTTGTTGTTTTTTTTTTTTTTTTGTGATAACCCGTAAAAGTAGTAACTTTGTTATGACAATTAAAAATAGTTTATTGACATCTAGTCAACAGTAGGGAGAAGGTTTACAGCCATTTTTAAAATAGGGAGAAATATATACAACAGACAAAGGGACGTCTGGATTTCATCAGGAGCTTAAAGCCGCCTTGAGTTCAGACAGGCCGTTGCGGATTATGGAATCCATGTTCCCAGCATGCTCGATGACAGTGTTGAGGAATTCGACAAGAGTAATCTTGTGTTCAGGCGAGAGTTTCTTCTCATCACTGACACTCACAATTTCAAAAAATAGTTTCCTAATGACCAAGAACAGTAATAAACTTATGAAACAACATAAAAAGAAAGTAATTAACAACAGGAAATTACTTTTCAGCTAAAGACTCGAAATGACGGAGGTTTTTTTTTTCAGAATTTCAAGCGTTTTTTTGCCAAGTTTGTGTTTGAATGTTACCAGGATGTTCTGACTTAGCGGTAGAAACTGAAGGCATAGGTACCTGCTTCATTAACTCGGTTAGTGGAATGCGGTTACATTCATTAATTTACTCTACATCTTGAGTAAAAACTATGGAGAGGTTAAAAAGAAATTATGTCAACTTCTCATTTGTATCTAAAAATTCTCTTCAACTCATTTGCTATATATATACAACACCAACAAAACCTTTCTAGTAAGAAAAATCATCTCACTTGAATTTGTCCTAAGTCCGAATAGGAAAAAAAGGCAAAAATAAATGGTTAGAAGTATCAATGAACAAATAGATAATCATACACAGTATTGTTAATGACAATATAGAAATCATTGAGTATTTTCAAATCATTTTATTTTTTAATTTTAAACTACAGTTAAACCTGTCTATAAGGCCTCCTCTAAATAGCGCCTCCCTCTCTATAGCGCCCGTTTTTAAATACGTAGTACGATGCGATTTACATTAAAAGTGACCTGTCTATAGCACCCTATTTTGGTGAGTCCCAAAAGGGGGCGCTATAGACAGGTTTAACTGTATATTCTCAATTTTCTTTTTTTCTGCTGAACTGTAAAACTGGTAAAACAAAGTTAAATTTTTGTCTTTTCCTCTATAACTGGAAACAATATGTGACGTCCTACCTTGAAATTATCGTGAAGATAGAAGTTGCCTGGCCTACATTCATATTTCTATGAAAATAGACATTTTGACCAGTTAAAATTTTATTTTCTCAACGTTTCAACAAAAATCTTTTGTCTTCGTCAGAAGAAATAAATAAAAAATAAAGCATTTGGCAAGGTACTTTCAAACAATTTTTAACGCCTCGTCTTTATTTTTATTTATTTCTCCTAACGAAGACAAAAGATTTTTGTTGAAACGTTGAGAAAATTTATTTATTACCAGTTAAGACACGCTATATCCGATCTGGATAATTGCGCGTGAAACTATTTACAATAATTCATATTGTAGTAGAGTAGGTAACAGAATTGTCAAAAATAAAATAAACAATTAAGAAAAAAAACATTGAATAAACATGTCCATTAAACAAATAAGCAACAACATAAGCAGATAGAAGAAATCGCAAGGTAGTTATTTACAATATGTTAAGCAATGATGGAAGTTGATGAAGTTATCTGTAATAATTAGTATCGTGGAGAGAGAAAGTTGATCAAGTTGAGCTATTTACAATGAGTTATGTTCTAAAGAAAGACTTTAACTTACCGAAGTGTCCACAGAACTATCTTAAAAGTATCCACATATATAGAATTTTACAGTATTCCAATCTAAATTATGAACGGAAGGATCAAAATATGTTTACGTTATTGTTTTTCAAATCAAGAGGTCGTCTGAAGTATTTTAATCAAAATATATTTACCTACATTTTAAACATAGTTAAGTATTTTATAATACAATATAATGCGGCTTATGATTGTAAAACGACATTTGAAAATTACCCCGCATGTGTTTCTTTTGAACGAAAAATCGAAATTTATTTTTAAGGAGAAATAACGATTATTTCTAACCATAAGGATGAAGTATGAAAGGATGAATTGTGAAGAGTAATGATAAATGGAAAAATAAAAGTATCCAGAGATGGTAATCGAACCAACAGTGTTCCGCTTACCGGGCAGATGCCATGTCCACTAGGCTACCCATTAGGTTAAGTATTAAAAATAAAGCATATCCTGACCAGAGCACATGTGATTTTAGATAGTAGAGTGCCATCTAGTGGAACAGAAATCAACTCAACGTTGATTTAACCTGCTCCCTGATATAAATCAATGTTTAGTTGATTTCTGTTCCACCAGATGGCGCTCTGCTATCTATAAATCACATGTGCTCCTAGTCAGGATATGCTTTATTTTTAATATCAACACCTGACCCGCTTATTTTTTATTTTTCTATTATTTTTTCATATAGATGGAATTTTGCCGGGAGGATATTGATCTAAAGAAGCAATGGTCGCCTCTCCCGTCAAAATAGACGTCAAAACTTGACGCCATCTATTGACCGTCGCCACAAACTTGCAGCCTCGGGTCGGTAACCAAGCCACAACACCAGCTTTGGTAAACTGAAAAGCGTACACCTAGAGACCATGGTTTCTCCATAATTGCCCTCTTCAGCCTAGGGCGGACTTTATTCCATGAGATCCAAACAGGTATAGGTAAGTATGTGAAAAAATAGTACAATTGTGATATTGTACTGGGATAAGGTGTATAAATTATGAAAATGGCATCTCCTTATCGTGCAACTGAAATTTACTGATGGTAATTTAGTTGCACGATAAGGAGATGCCTTTTTCATAATAGTTAAGTATGTACTAAAGAAAGCATCTCTCCCTTTAACAATGCATCAAAACGATGCACTGAATTTAACGAGAAAGTGAGTTTTTTTAAATTTGGAATGTTGAAGACACTACATGCATCTCAATAACGAAAGAGGTTTACTTTAAGCTAATGATGCATGAAATAGGCTATGTTTAAAACCACATACATTCTATGTTTATCAATAATACGAGAAAATAATACTGTTTATGTGATTAATCTAAATTTACATAGAAGAGAATTCCATAAATGCATATACAGTAGATCCTCCATGAGAAGACACTCGCGCTAGAAGACACCTGTCTATAAAGAACAGTTTTCATTTGCAAAATTACCATTTTTACTATTTAGCAACTCTCCGGCTAGAAGACACCTCTATACAAAGGACAGTTTTAATTTGAAAAATTGCCATTTTTACAACTTAGCAACTCTCCAGTAAGAGGACACCTCTCTACAAAGGACAGTTTTCATTTGCAAAATTACCATTTTTACAATTTAGCAACTCTCCTGTAAGAGGACATCTCCCTACAAAGGACAGTTTTCATTTGCTAAATTACCATTTTTACTATTTAGCAACTCTCCGGTAAAAGGACACCTCTCCCTAAAGGACACTTTGGCTCTGTAATTAGGTGTTGTCCTTTACAGGGAGATTCTACTGTAAATATTATATAATATAAAATTTTTAATATTTTATAATTTGAAAAATATAGATTTTTTTATTTTCATTCATTGAATATATTCTATATCTTTTACTATACACACATAGTGTAAAATATATTCCACTTTTACTATTGTTGTAAATATTTATAGTTAATTTACCTAATTTTTAAATTCACTAATATAGAATTAATTTTATAAATTCTATAAAACTTTGAAGAAATATTTATTGTGTAATTTTCTTCAAGTAATTGAGAATAAAACTACTTTTTTTTGTGAGAGATATTAAATAATTATTTTTCATTTTTATTTTTATCACAACTGCACCTTCGATCTTCATTTTACAAAAGATATATTAATAACATATATATTTAAATCAATAGCATCATTTATAAAGTCAAAAAGTTGATATCATATTTCATTATTTAAAAAAATGTAATATTACTTTCACGCTCTGTTAAGAATAGCCTGTAGTCTCTAAATAGTGACCATATTCTTTACATACTGAATTATTAGATAATAAAAAGGCATATATTGAATTTAATAAAAGATTTATTTTGCCAATATTTCGGCTGGCTTCGGCCTTTTTATATATCGAGGCATTACATATTTAAATTATTTTGAATAAAATAATTTTGGTAAAATAAATGATTTTTTGATACAGTATATGCCTTTTTAATTAAAGATTTAAATTATTCTGATTGTAATTTTTTAAATAATTTTTTCATGCACAAATTTCCCTACCTATTTTGTATTTTCAAAATGATTTAAACTGTGATATTATAACACTATGCGGCGCTGAGTTTGTGTATACAAAAATGTAATGCCTCGATAAAGGTTTGCGTTCAGCCAGCCGAAATATTGGCAAAACAAATCTTTTATTAAATCCAATATATGTCTTTTTGTAAAACGATATTTTAAAATTATGCCGCATGTGTTTCTTTTCAACGAAAAATCCAAATTCATTTTAAGGAGAAATAATGATTATTTCTAACCTTAGAGATGTGTGTGGGTTCGATTCCCATCCCTTGACACTTTTATATTTCCGTTTATCATTACTCTTAACAATTCTACTTTCATACCTCATCTCTAAGGTTAGAAATAATCATTATTTCTCCTTAAAATGAATTTGAATTTTTCGTTGAAAAGAAACACATACACATGCGGCATAAGTTTTCAAATGTCGTTTTACAAATCTCAAGCCGCATTATATTATATTATATTATAAATGTCTTTTTATTACCTTATTGAATTAAATATGGATTGCTCTATTTTCAAAACAAAATACACCTTTCCCCCGATTTACACGGTACTTTTTTACACGTTTTCGCTTTTACACGGTTTTCCAAATAAGTTTTTTTTTGTTTGTTTTTATCGCACTATACTAAATGCTACTGTGATTGAACACATGCGCTGTGTACACATCTCACGAGGAATCCCGAACTTATGTGCTGACTTGCTGCACACGCACACTGTGTCTGTATTTCTAATTTTTAAAAATTTTTAATTTTCGATTTTTACACGTTTTTCTCAGGAACGTATCTACCGTGTAAATCGGGGGATAGGTGTACTGAATTATATTTAATTTAGTATGATAAAAGTCAAATAACAACATAAAGTAGCAGGAGGATGAAATATATCTACCAAAAGAGCTACTTTTACCTTTAATTGTAGATTAGAACGAGAGAACTTTTGCCTCACCCTAGTAAAACATCGTCACTAATGATGATAAAGAATGAACCACAATACCAATTTCGGCAAATTAAGATAAAAAAGACTAATCTGTATACCATGGGTTTAAGTTTTAGCCTTCACATCAGTACAAATACGGCTTTGATTTCATAGCATTCTACAATTAAAAAGTAAAAATAAAGATACTTCAGCTAGTAAATATTTTTATTACCTCGACGTTTCGACAAAAATCTTTTGTCCTTGTTAGGAGCAAACAAAAATTAAAACATTTGGCAAGACATTAAAAATTATTCTGAATAATAGAATAATTTTTAATGCCTTGCCAAATATTTTAATTTTTTTTTTTTTTGCTCCTGACAAGGACAAAAGATTTTTGTCGAAACGTCGAGGTAATAAAAAGATTTACTGGCTGAAGTACCTTTATTTTTAAGAAATATGAATGTTGGCCAGGTAACCTCTATCTTTACGATAAAAAGTAAAAGTATGGATTTTTATTTTTTTATTTATTGTTACACAAAAGCACGAAGTCCAAAGGACTATTGTGCTGTGCTAGTATTATTTACATATATATGATTAATTATTTACACGATGGATTAGTATTGTTTTGTAAATTATTGTACAAATAGTTCTAAACTTAACAAAGTTCTCATAAGATAGAGTATATACACAAAGAGAATTTGGTAATGTTTCAAAGTATCTACATACAATTTGATTAGTCAGAGGGCAAGAAACAATATTGGCTGATTGTTAGAATAGCGTATGTTAGACTCAGCATGCTCAAACTTAAGTTAAAGTTAAAGAAAATTGTGTTTTAAGTTAGAAGAATGTATGAATAGATGGTAGGTACTGCAGTATGTTACAGAGATAGTTCAGAAATGTAATGTATGGAGACCATGCTCCCGGATTTTGCCTCTCATCAGTACAAAGACGGCTTCGATTTCATAGCATTTTACGAATAAAAATAAAACTATGGTAAAGAAATTTGGTAGATTGTTAGAATAACGAGAAGACTTAAACTCAGCATGCTTAAACTTAAGTTGCAGTTAAGGAAAAGTGTTTTAAGTGAGAAGAATGTATGAATACATGGTAGGTACTACTACTGTGTTCAAGAGATAGTTCATAAATGTGGTGTATGGAGAGAAAATATGGTTTTTCGCGATACTAACCAAAGTGTATGATTTTCGAGCCCAAAAATGGATATAGTAAGCAGACAAGCCACAATGTACTGTAACAAAGTACCAAGGTGCTGCACACGCCACTAAGGTTGTTCAAAAAAAGATTCCCCAAAAGTGTATGGAGATAGAATTTGGTTTTACGGGTCAAAGTGTATGGAGATAGAATATGGTTTACGGGCCAAAGTATGATTTTTGAACCCAAAAGTGATCGTAACAAGCAGACAAACCGCAATGAACTATAGCAAAGTACCAAGGTGCTGCACGCCACTAAGGTTGTTCAAAAAAGGTTTCTCAAAAGTGTATGGAGTAATGTATGGAGAGAGAGTATGGTTTTACGGGCCAAAGTGTATGATTTTCGAGCCCAAAAACGAATATAGCAAGCAGAGAAGCCGCAAAGCACTATAACAAAGTACCAAGGTGCTGCACGCCACTAAGGTTGTTCACAAAAGATTCCCCAGAAGTGTATGGGGTAGTGTATGAAGACCATCGCTCCTCCTTATGATCCTACCTGGAAACGTCGGCGAACCACTTTGCAGCGCATGCGCACTTCGATCCAATAATGGACTGGCAACGCTGGCTTCAAGTAATTGGGGATGTCGGTATCCCTGATAATGTACCACCAGAAATTAGGCCGTTAATTGATACACCAACTGCGATAATTGTCACAGATAAAGTTGGCCACTTTTTATACGCCCCGCCGAAGAAAGTTTGCTCCTACACTTTTTGCTCTTATTGCTTCCAAGTTTTTCCTCTGAGAGACTGAGCGAAAGTTGTGATAATTTATGGAGAATATTCCAAACTTGGTTTATCAGTAGCCTATTAGCTTTATAGCTTTTTTAACGGAACAAAAACGACACTTTATAAATTGTTGAATTTAACTTTTTTTTATAAAAATATTGAGACAACACAATTGATCTTTATAATTAAAGATAGTTTGGCTAGGAAATCGTTTATTATCTCGACGTTTGGACAATATTCTTTTACCCTTTTTTTTTGCTTATCCCTAGTACACGTGGTACAGGCCATGATAATCAAGGTGGGTAGAAGTATTATTTATTTATTGCCAGTTGCAAATAAGACACGCTATAGTGGGTAGGAGTAGGTGACTGCTTTTACTGTAAGTGTACCACATGTCTACACATGTGAAAATCTTTGCTCCTAACGAGGGCAAAATATTTTTATCGAAACGTCGAAATAATAAAAAGAGTTACTGGCTGAATTATCTTTTATTTATAGAACTATGAATACCGGCAAGGCAGCCTCTATCTTTACGAACACAATTGATATACAATATGTGGCTATAAAATTTGGGAATAATACTGTAAAACATTTTATTTAGAGTTTTCAAATATTTTGTGTTTATCCGCTTCAGTTTCTACTCTTCTCTATCCCTACACAATGCTTCATGCAAAGTTCCCATTGTTTGATAGAGAGTTAGAAGTTTCTTCTATGATCTTCTTCATGACGCGAACCGCTTTTTCTTTAACAGCCCCAACAGTCTGAAACCTTGTCTTTTTGATGCATATTGGACCTTAAGAAACAGATCTTCTTCTTTCTTATCTTCACTCAATCATATTAGGGTATCAACTTTGAAGAGCTGAGTGAAGTAGAATGCCTTTGTCATTAAGACTGGGAGCACTACTCAGTAGCAGGCCAACTTAGCTCAAATATGAAATGGCCGCCTCTGACATGAGGAACAGATGCCATGTACAGCCGCTCCTAACATGGAGTACAGACTAGTCTTTAGTCCCTGGATGAGGAGCCCTTACAGGGTACTATCAGCCGGGCCAGCTGAACCTAGGTTTTTTAGAGAGGTTGATACTGCTCCCCCTCCTCCTTTTTCATCCGGGCTTGGGACCGGCAAAGGCGGAGTTTGAGAAACATAAAATTGGCATGGTACCAGATCAGGTGAATAAGGTGGATGGTCTAACACAGGAATATTATATATATATAATTTATTCGCGATCGAACGTTGTGTCCCACTGTAAGTATTACATACCAAACACGATGCGACACCAGCCTTCTCTGTGTTGAGCTAGATGTACCATCTCGGCGACCGTCTTCTTCTTCTTCTTTCTTATCTCCACTCAATCATACTAGGGTATCAAGCTTGTAAAGCTTAAGACTTTAGATGGTGTCTGCTGGGGGTGAGTAGAGCTCTTCGATGGATGAGTCAATACAGTCAATAATGTGTTTTTGGGTTTCAGGTTGAGAATTTCAATTAGTAAATAGTGGGAAAACCTTGCAACCATTCTGGAAAGTCATTGTCCGTAGATGACCAGACTTAAGTCTGGAAATCAAAGACTCTTGTTCTCTTGGGAAGACAGAACCGGTGCTTGTCCCTCCTGCTCTTTACCAGTCATGTGCAGCATTAGATTTCCATTCCTGCAGACATTGGGTCTTGATGGTACGGAGGAGGTCTCTTTCGTCTATTTGGGTGGTAGATTCTCTGGCTTCCGGTAGGTCAAGAGATCCAGCCTTTGCCAGAGAGTCTTCCAGCTTATTTCCAGGAATTCCAACCAGCCATTGCACTGTGACAGAGCTGTTGGCTGGCAGTCCGTTTACAGACCGTTAAGCCAGTGTGTTCCTTTAATTGATTCACGAAGCGTGTCGATGGGCGTCCAGGTATACGTGGTGAGAAATGCCTATAGAAACAATGCAGTAGGAACCTGTGTATTTTATTCTATAAAAAGATTCAATATATAGGAAATGGAAACATTAATGCACACGAATGTTTATTTTACACATATAACTCTACTGCCCTTTCTGAGATGAAATAAATATATATTGGGATGGAGGGCTTGACTCATCAGTGGTGAACCCTCTCAGCGGATTCATCAATTTAATCTACCAGACCGCTTCTTATATCTCTAATAATGTATTGGATCATTCTGCTTATATATGCTACGCTGAAAAGGGTGGAATCTTAGAAATGGTATTCAAGCAACATAAGCTTTTAGGACAGTAGAATTACATATAAATATTTGCATCGTGCAATGCTCTTCCACAAACAATGAGAACAAGGCCAGTTAGGCATAAAGCAATAGCATGTCTTCTATATATAACAAATGAAGACATTAAGACGCGAATGTTTCTTTTCACAAATAAATCAAACTTCTACTGTCCTTACCGCGATGAAAAAAATATTGTGAGGGCTTGAATCATCAGTGGTGAACCTTTCCAGCGGTTTAACCAATTTAATCTACCAGACCGCTTCTTAAGAGTTCTAATACTGTATTGGATCATTCTGCTTATATATGCTACACTGAAGGATGGAAGGGTGGTATTCAAGCAAACTATGGACATAGGCTTTTATACAGTAGAATTACGTATAAATTTAAAGCAATAACAAATGAAAACATTAAGACGCAAATGTTTCTTTTCACCCATAAATCAAACTTCTACTGTTCTTACCGCGATGAAAAAAAATATTGTGAGGGCTTGGATCATCAGTGTTGAACCCTTCCAGCGGTTTCACCAATTTAATCTACCAGACCGCTTCTTTAGAGCTCTAATTCTGTATTGGACGATTCTGCTTTTATATGCTACACTGAATCTTAGAAATGGTATTTAAGTAAACTATGGACATAAGCTTTTAGGACAGTAGAATTACATATATAAATTTAGATATCATTATTCTAATATAATAGTATATGGGATCTAGTTTTGACGATTAATTTGACGGAAGAGGTGCTCCAAACCTTTATAGATCAACTAGCCGAATGACCCGGGCAACGCCCGTGTTTTACCCGATTGAATGTTTTTATTCAAATACTATTTGTTACAATTATAAATTGGCGCCTTAAATAAATGCATATATTAGTTAATAACTATAGCCTATGTGCTTTATCTGTCTATGTACTGTTGGCTACCGTAGGCGTCTCTTACTGGGAAAAAGAAAGAGAGGATTCCATTTAGTTATTAACTAATATATGCATTTATTTAAGGAGCGACCCGCTCCAACACAATAGTTACAAAAACGAAAAAGCGAGTGGGTGGGCATGATGGGGGGGGGGGGGGGGGGGCAAAGGTGGCGTGATCGTAGCCAACCAATAGGAGAGCGCCATTCCAAAAAAAAGCAAACGGTGACAGAGATGAAAACTGAAGAATTGATTAAGAACGCATGACGCTCGTAACTGTATGTAGAATACTTCAAAATGTATATAGATTTGTGAGATTTTGTACAAAAGTGAAATTGTACTGGGATCAGGGGAATAAATTAATAAAAAAGGCATCTCCTGAACGTGCAACTAAAAGTTGCTGATGGCTTGCGTCATCTCTCGGAATAAATATCAACTAGCCTGAAAATTCAGGAATAATTTTAAAACATCAACGCTTAGTTTATATTTATTCCAATAGATGGCGCAAGCCATCAGCAATTTTTAATCCCACGATCCAGAGACGTCTTTTTTTATTAACAAAGATGTTTTATATCATAAAGACATTGTAAATAAAATTAAGTTGTTTACTAAATTTGTCACACACAAAGCCTTTATTAAGACGTTAGTCTTATACAGATTTTCCGTACAAGGTGCAATAACAGGAAAAGAGCAGCACAGGAATACTACTAAATTTGTCAAAAGGTAGTGTTTAGCTAACCGAAATATTGGTAAAGAAAATTATTTTTTCTATCCAATATATACCTGTTTATACTTGTATTATCTATAGATTTAACTATGGATTGCTTTATTTTCAAAATAGAGATCAGTATGAGTAAATTAATAAAAAATATCAATTATTTTAGAAGAGTTTTTTTTAAAATGTATACCTATATTATAAACCTAGGAAAAGCGCAGTAAAATTTGAAGATATTTATAAACCGATATAATAAACAGTTCTATTACAATTTTATATTTGTACTATTTTTTTCACATAATAAACTTGTGTTAAATAGATATTGTTATTTTTAAAAAGAAGATAGGTGTTTTAAGAGCCGTTGATAAAACTTCTAGAAAACATCTAGAGGCACTCGTCTTTTACTCAATAATAAAATCACATCATATAAAAAGAATATGTTATTGTGATATGGGAACCTATATTCTATACACATTTGAAAAATAAATTATATTTTCAATTACTGTTTGTGCATATATATGAAAATATATAGTGTTCAATATAATATAAAATATCCTCTAAATGGAATATTTTATTTGTTTACAATTCGAGAATATAATCAAATAATAGGAAAAATTTTCATTATATATATAACCAGAAAAAAAACATGAAATAAATCAAAAAACCCTCCTCCGGTGAGAATCTAAATAAACTATATATGCAAATGTAATAAATATTCATATTTTATTAAGGAATAAATCAATCATGGTAAATATTCATAAAGCTTTATCATTATAACACAACAAAATAGCTTTATCTTGATTACTTTGATAAAAATGGCAGAAAATTGAATTTCATATGGACGTATCTGCCTGTCAGATGTTATTGGATATTTGCTTGTTCATTTTCACGTCTGAACTTCAATTAAATATAAATGATAACGTTCATTAGAGGGCAATCGTGGCGTTAAAATTCCCTTCACAACCTCTACTTTATTTACTACTAGCGGATGTACCCGGCTTCGCCCGTGTTTTACCCGAGTAAAGGTTTGTCTAACGAATCTCTCGATAAAGTGAACATTTCTTCCCGGTCTCTTGAAAAATACTCGATAAGTTGAATAAAATCAATATTAATCGGTACCCGAGTAAAGGTTTGTCTAACGAACATTTGTTAAAACAATTCTCTATAAACTTATAAAAAGAAATAGATATATTTTGATAATTTGAAACTCGTAAATTTGAATCTCTCGATAAAGTGATCATTTTTTCCCGGTCCCTGTGTGCCGTGTCATTCTGAATTTTGTCTTTCCTAATTTTCTACATTACAAAACCATCGTTTTATCTAGTGAACATTTTTTCCCGGTCCCTTGAAAAATACTCGATAAGGTTGAATAAATTCAGGGTCGTTTATCGAAGATGGATTAAGTTCCCGGAGGTCATCTTGGGCAAGCTCCCGCGAGGCTTTTTTTCTTGTCTACTTGGCACAGCTGTGTCACCAATTCTGCCCTGATTGGTCGGTGGGTACTTGGACTGTCCTTGAACTTGTCCTTGGACTGCCGCCGGCCGGATGAATCCATTCTCGTCGCAAGGTTGCGCTGCTTGCGAGTTAAAGCTACAAATCTGCAAATAACTCTAAGGATATTAAAGATATTCAATATATTATTTTTCGTAAACCTTTCCGGGGATATGCCTAATAATATCCCAAAATTTCACGGCGATTGGATGTACGGTTTTTGAATCTATAGAGTACACACAGACCACAGACAAACAGACAGACAGACATTCAATTTTATATATATAGATTTCCTCCTGGCAAAATTTCCATTTATATTTTGGCCATATATTTGGCCTAGCCACTTTGTCAGCTAAACACCTCTTTGGTGGATTGTGAAGATTCCATTAAATCCCGTGTGGATCTCATGGAATAAAGTCTGCCCTAAATTGAAGAGGGCAATTAGCCTGAAACCATGGTCTCTAGGTAGACACTTCTCAGTTTGCAAAAGCTGGTGTTGTGGTTTTGTAACCAACCCGAGGCCGCTAGTTTGCGGCGACAGTCAATAAATGGCGTCTAGTTTTGACGTCTATTTTGACGGGGGAGGCGCTCTGTGTTTTTTTAGAGATATTCTATCTTGTTTACAAGTAATCTAACATGTTGGATCAAAACAATTTATTGCTCCAATATTTTGTTTGGCTACACGCCAGACATCTTAAAGGAAAAATATTGTTTTGAGATATTTGTTTGAAGCTCACGTACCCTTCCCTCTACGTGCTGAGAAAGTAGAAATATTGGTCTTATTTACATACTTTCTTCAAATATACTTCCAACCG
>CP092863.1:63747983-63818002 GCA_030710605.1 Cordylochernes scorpioides
GATCCAATATATGCCTTTTAATGAAAATTAGAAACTATTTTAGACGAGTAAGATTCTTTTTGAAATTAAACAATTTCTACTGCCCTTACTGCGTCTAAAATATTTTCATAACAGATGGCGCGATAGTGCATCATAATCCATTGCAGTAAGGGCAGTAGAAATTGTTTAATTTCAAAAATATTCTTACGCGTCTAAAATAGTTTCAAATTTTCATAACAGATGGCGCACTATTGCATCATAATATGCCTTTTTAATTGAAGATTTATTCATGGATTGCTCTATTTTCAAAACAATTTCATATCTGTACTATTTTCTCACATGTATAGGTTCATGTTATTGTTTCTATATAGTGACGTTCTAAGGTGTTCCCTATAACGACCCTTTGACGAAGGAAGCCACGTAAAACTACCGGATTTACGACACTCACTTTCAATTTAGATTTACAACTCCCAGCGGGACCAATTAATTTTCTCCAATTATTCCTAAGTTTAGGAGAGAAACCAGTATACATTGACACTTGGGACATCTCGTTTAAACACACAATCCCATTATATGGAAGATAAATTTAAAACCTGAACTTTATTAACAAAATATATTCCTGTTTGGCTAGATTATAAGGAGAAAGTTTAACCTATAAAAGATTCCTTTTATCAACAAAAATTATAATTGTAGAACGACATTTGAAAATTATCCGCATGTGTTTCTTTTGAACAAAAAATCGAAATTTATTTTTAAGGAGAAATAACGATTATTTCTAACCTTAGGGATGAAGTATGAAAGGATGAATTGTGAAGTGTAATGATAGACGGAAAAATAAAGTTTCCAGGGATGGGAATCGACATGGACAGTGGACATGGCATCTGCCCGGTAAGCGGAACACTGTGGGTTCGATTCCCATACCTGGACACTTTATTTTTCCGTTCTTCATTACTCTTCACAATCCATCCTATCATACTTCATCCCTAAGGTTATAAATAATCGTTTATTTTCCTTAAAAATAAATTTCGATTTTTCGTTCAAAGAAACACATGCGGGATAATTTTCAAATGTCGTTTTTCAATCATAAGCCGCATTATATTGTATTATAATATTTTTTTATTTTACGACACAAAACGCGATATCCCAGCTAGGGATAATTGCGTCGATTTATATTTTTTAACAGAAGCAGTTATAAACATATTATACATCATTTAACTCTTGATTGTAAATAATCTTTCTTCCTTGATTTATAATATTATAAAATAAATAAAGCTTCCAGGATTAAGTTTCTTGTACAACTTTTTATTTTCAATCTTTCGGACTTGTCAGTCCTTCAACAGGAGTATCACGCTAATAAAGTTGCTAACGTGATACTTCAGTTGAAGGACTTACAAGTCAGAAAGATTTAAAATAAAAAGTTGTACAAGAAACTTAACTCTGGAAGCTTTATTTTATAATAAACATATCATACAGAAAAAAATATTTTAAAAGAAAAAGAGACAATTAAATATTGTTACAAAGTATTTATTATTTTATTAACAGAGTATTATTTTTTATGTTTATATTTTGCTATACTCTGTACACTTCCCTCTTTTGCTTATCTTTTGTTTATCACTCATAGTTTGTTCTTGCCTGAAATAAATTGTTGTCTCATCCTGAAGTTTCTGTCTTTCCTAATTTTCCACGTGGCAATATATTAGGAACCTGATACTTCCAGGTATGAAAGATGATCATTTTATATTTTACTATAATGTTGTAACAACACAATTCCATTGAGTATAAGTTTCTTGTTTTGTTTAAACCATCTCTCAAGTATTCAGATATCACAAACCCTTCTGCAGTAATATACAACGAAATGAATCTTTAACTACTGTTTATATCTTGTATATTATATTTACATAGCTTTATAATTTGCAAAGAAACTATTTAACATTTTATTTTAGTGTTTTTATTAATGATGTAATAGAATTTAGAGTTTTATCTTTTATATACAAATATAGCGAAATAAACATACTATTTTATTTCATTTTAAAGCGTTATGTCCCCCTAGGGTACTTGCGCTGTCATACATGTCATACACTACATTTCTATATACATATATATTTACAATAATATTTGGCCGTAAAGAATAGTCATATGATATTAACAAGGAGAAAGAGAGAAAGAAAAACGAGAAAAGAACTCTGTACAAAAGAAAGAAATGTCTGGCAATATGTACAATCAACATGATATAAATTATCAGTTTCTTAAAAGATATTTGTTGCTATATAATTCAAAATATATCTACAAAAGGTATATTAAATTTAATATACATTTCTTTGCTGTAAATTAAAATACTTGGATCTGTTACTACGCTTCGTGGACCAATTAAAGGAACTCACTGGCTTAACGGTCGTCGAGATGGTACATCGAGCTCAAGACAGAGATGGCTGGTGTCACATCGTGTTTGGGATGTAATACGTACAGTGGGCCACAACGTTCGATCGTGAATAAAATTATTGTAATGTTTATTGTGGTTCCCGATTAAAGTTAGCTCGGTAAGAACATCTAAAAAATCATTCATAAGTAATTTAAGTTTAAATTTACTGGGTAATGAACGTGTAATGTAGAAGTAATACAGTGAAGAATAAGTAAGGGACATAAAAACCTGACAGAGACGTTTCCCATCTCCCCAGACACCAGAAAATTTAGATCAATGATCAGTCAAGCGGTTAATTGTCTTGCAGAAGATAATGAACAACAAAATGGCCGAATTACAATGCGGTATAACACCGGTGGTGATGGTTTATATATATAATCCATTTATATATATCATTTTATTTGCGATGTTGTGGCCCACTGTACGTATTACATACCAAACACGATGAAAAGCTAGCTATCTCTGTCTTGAGCTCAATGTACCATCTCGGTGACCGTTAAGCCAGTGAGTTCCTTTAATTGGTCCACGAAGACTATGTTCATTGTATAAATCATTTTATTCACGATCGAACGTTGTGGCCCACTGTACGTATTACATCCCAAACACGATGTGACACCAGACATCTCTGTCTTGAGCTCGATGTACCATCTCGGTGAACGTTGAGCCAGTGAGAAGTTGTTTGTTCTACATTCATACAATGGGAGTTCATGGTAAAGGGAATTTTATGGTGGGGTCCCTTCCACAGACCTACTGGGATTTAGCTGGGGTGTTCTACTCATCCCCATGTCTCGGGAAGAACCTTCACGTCTTGGGTGGCCCTATAAGATTCCTAGGAACCAGTCGTTACTTCGCCTCCTCCCCTCCAGGAACATCCTCCCACACACACACACACACACAGGCCTGTGGAAGGATTATAAAGATTCAAGAGCTTGCACTTTAAACGAATAAAGAAAGGCATTGCTACTGTTTATATTTTTAGTATAAACAGTGTCAAACCCCTGCCCACAATGATTATCCCAGTCAGTATCAAGTGTACAGATATGTAGTCCACTCACAGTATAAGCGTTGTCTAACCTCTACCCACCATGAATATACAAACCTGTACCACATGCCTTAACATATTTAAATCCTTCCTCTACCATGATTATCATAGCCTATGTTTGAAGTTTAAATGTTATTTTGTAATTATTCTTATTTTTTTATAATTCATAGAGGCATTTTTCTGGCAGACATATTCAATTTTTATCATCATCATTTTTATTTTATTTTTTTCTTAGTTAGTTATCAAATCATTTGCAATTGTAGTTTCTTTTTGTTATGTTCCTTTTTAAGAAATAAAATATATAGAACTAAAGTGTAATATTCAATTCAAGCATATGGAACCAGCATCGATTCATTTTTAAAACAAAGCAAAATCATAAGCTTATACAGGGGGTTGGTGGAAGGATGGTCTAAACTGTTGGTTTTCGACCGCTACGACCCGGGTTCGATTCCCGCATTAGGCACTTTATTTCTGATTTAAAAAAAAATGCTCCGATGGCTCCCGATTCTTGCAAAGTTCAACCCCACCAGCGAGTGCAAGTAACCAAACGGGGCTCAGGAATACTTGTAAGTGAAAAGTCAAACTGCTTTTCACATGTGGTGCACTTACAGTAAAAGCTGTCGCCTACTTCTACCCACCATGATTATCATGGCCTGTACCACGTGTGCTAGGGATAAGCAAATAATAATAATAATAATAAACTTATACAACTTTAACTTTTTTATACAGCCTCAATTATTGATACTTGAGAAAAGTAAAAGAAAACCTAACAATATAGCAGATGGAAGTAAAGCTAAGTCTACTGATGAAGTATCTAAAGTTGAAAGGTAAATCACTCAAGCCTTTCCATGACCCCACGGCGACCCTCCCGTACCTCCCTGGTCAAGGGATTAACTTCCAAACTGCCACCACGCTCCTAACGACCCCATTGGCTCCCCAGCTAGTAATCACCGGCTTTCCCAGCTTCCATTAACGGATAATGTCTACGTGGTGTCTAATTCAACGGCCAACTGAGCTTAACTTCCCTGTTCACACTCTGCTTCTTTCTTTTTTTTTTTTTTTTTTTTTTTTTCATTTTGACAATCGCCATCAGTCAGCATGATTGGTATGCGTATACTATTAGGTGAATATTGGGATTTTTTTCATTTTGTTAATCAACCAGAAGCGATATAAAATATTTGCCCCTATTACAGAAGAAACAAACAAAACAACAAACAAATTAAAACTTAGAATTAAATATTTATAAATGTATATGTTTATATATATATATTAATCGACAGAGTTAATAAAATTCACATAGACACAAAGTGGTAGATGTTTTTTAATTATTATCCCTAGTACACGTGGTACAAACCATTATAATCGTGGTGGGAAGAGGTTAGTGACTGATTTTACTGTAAGTTCACCACATGTGTACACATGTGAAAGCAGTTTGACTTTTGCACTTATAAATCTGCCAGAGCCCCATAATATTTGCGTATGGAACTAAATCAAAATACGAAACTATTATAGACACGTGTATGATTCTTTTAAAAATAAAACAATTTCTACTGTCCTTACTGCAATGGAAAAATTAATTAGAGGGCCATTTTTCCATTACAGTAAGGACAGTAGAAATTGTTTTATTTTTAAAAGAATCATACGCGTCTATAATAATTTCGTATTTTGATAACAGATGGCGCACTAATGCATCATAATATAATTCTATATACAGTTACGAGCGTCATTCTTCATCTCTTAATAATCAGTTTTCATCTCTGTCACCGTTTGCTTTTTTTTTTTTTGGAATGGCGCCCTCCTATTGGTTGGCTACGGTCACGCCACCTTTGCCTCCCCCCCACTCGCTATTTCGTCTTTGTAACTATTGTGTTGGAGAGGGTCGCTCCCTAAATAAATGCATATATTAGATAATAACCAAATGGAATCCTCTCTTTCTTTTTCCCAGTAAGAGACACCTACGGAAGCCATCAGTACATAGACAGATAAAGCACATAGGCTATAGTTATTAACTAATATATGCATTTATTTAAGGCGCCAATTTATAATTGTAACAAATAGTATTTGAATCAAAACATTCAATCGGGTAAAACACGGGCGTTGCCCGGGTCATTCGGCTAGTGGAAGTATATAAAGAACCGCAGCTTCACATACAAAGAGCCGCATGTGGTTCGCTAGCCGTAATTTACCGACACCTGGACTAAACCAATATTTCACAATAAAACTTCAATTTTCGGGGGAAAAAAATTTCACGAACTTATACTCACAATATCTTCAGCAAGTCTATTCAGCAGAATTCCAAACAATCGTCTTTTGTAAACTTGTCATCAGTGACAATTTGACTGTCAAATTATTTTGACAAACATTTGTATTTTTTTCTGATCAGTTTTCTAGGCAGGAAGAATGTTGTTTTCGGTTGTTAGTGAACCAATCTCTCACGCCTTCTCATTGGACGAATGTGGCCATGTTTGTATATAAAGGGGACTAAGGGAATGCGAGGGGACCCAGAGCGTGGAGAATTGGTGTGGAGACCCTTAAAATGTTTTTATACGTGATTTTTCCGTGTCTGGGGATCTCTTCGCATCCCTGTGTGATCCGAGTCCGATCCCTACCAACGCTACAATAAAGATAAGTGCTGTTTTATTTTATTTAACAAATTGTGAGTTGTTTTTAATCTCCTTTTTGTTGTTAGTGTTTTACTCTTGAGTGTACGTTTTTCCGTGTATTAAGTTCTCCTACGGTAGGCCCTAGTCTATTGTTGTTTTTTTTTTTTTGTTTTTTTTTTTTGTGATAACCCGCAAAAGTAGTAACTTTGTTATGACAATTAAAAATAGTTTATTGACATATTGACATCTAGTCAACAGTAGGGAGAAGGTTTACAGCCATTTTTTAAAATAGGGAGAAATATATACAACAGACAAAGGGACGTCTGGATCCTATCAGGAGCTTAAAGCCGCCTTGATTTCAGACAGGCCGTTGTGGATTATGGAATCTATGTCCCCAGCATGCTCGATGACAGTGTTGAGGAATTTGACAAGAGTAATCTTGTGTTAAGGCGAGAGATTCTTCTCATCACTGACAATCACAATTTTAAAAATGATTTTCCTAATGACTAACAACAGTAATAAACTTATGAAACAACATAAAAAGAAAGTAATTAACAACAGGAAATTACTTTTCAGCTAATGGAGAAAGACTCGAAATGACGGAGTTTTTTTTTTCAGAATTTTAAGCGTTTTTTTTTTGCCAAGTCTGTGTATGAATGTTACCAGGATAGTCTAAGCCAGCGGTAGAAACTGCAGGCATAGGTACCTGCTTCATTAGCTCGGTTGGAGGAATGTGGTTACATCTATTAACTTGCCCGACATCTTGAGTAAAAACTATGAAGAGGTTGAAAATAAATTATGTCAACTATTCTCATTTATATCTAAAAATTATATTAACTCATTTGCCTTATTCATGATAAAATTGTGAAAAACGTTTTAAAATTACAAAATATTTTCTCACAATGAGTTTCTTTTAATTACAAAACGCTAGCTTTCAAGTGATAATCTCTCTTCAACGGGCTTAATAAAACATCGACTATATCCTACAATAAATATTTACAAAACATACGCGCACAGCGTGGATATTTACAACTGTAAAAATTGTTTTGTAAATATTTCTTTTAAGATATATTCGATGTTTTATTAAGCCCGTTGAAGAAAGATTATTACACTGTATAACAAAAAAATCGACGACGCACCAAGAAGGAGTTGTCAGATTAGGACAAAAATTGGTGTATGTAAAGAGCATGTATAGGGGAAAAAACGATTAAAATTTCAGAACAATTATTTGTTTTATTTCAGAGTTTGATCGTCACAAATTGAGAATGTCAATATGTCGTTATAGAGAACCTCTTTGTATACGTATTTTCATATAAATCGGACAACTGCTTCTTGGTGCGTCGATTTTTTTGTTATAGAATATACTTGAAAGCTAGCGTTTTTGAAATAAAAAGAAACTCATTGTGAGATAATATTTCGTAATTTTAATCATTTGCCATATTATACAACACCACCAAAAGCTTTCTAGTAAGACAAATCATCTTACTTGAATTTGTCCTTAAGTCCGAAAAAGGAAAAAAGGCAAAAATAAACGATAAAGAGTATCAAAGATCAAGTATGTAATCATACACAGTATTGTTAATAACAAAATAGAAATAATTGAGTATTTTCGAATCATACTATTTTTTAATTTTAAACTACAGTTAAACCTGTCAATATCGTCCCCTCTAAATAGCGCCTTCCTCTCTATAGCTCCCGATTTTAAATACGTAGTATGATGCGATTTACATTAAAGTGACCTGTCTATAGCACCCCCTCTCTATAGCACCCTATTTTGGTGAGTTCCAAAAGGGGACGCTATAGACAGGTTTAACTGTATATTCTCTTTTTTTTCTGCTGAACTGTAAAACTGGTAAAACAAAGTTGAATTTTTGTCTTTTCCTCTATAACTGGAAACAATATGTGACGTCCTACCTTGAAATTATCGTGAAGATAGAAGTTGCCTGGCCTACATTCATATTTCTGTGAAAAATAGACACTTCGACCAGTTAAAATTTTATTTTCTCAACGTTTCAACAAAAATCTTTTGTCTTCGTCAGAAGAAATAAATAAAAAATAAAGCATTTGGCAAGGTACTTTTAAACAATTTTTAACGCCTCGTCTTTATTTTTATTCATTTCTCCTAACGAAGACAAAAGATTTTTGTTGAAACGTTGAGAAAATTTATTTATTACCAGTTAAGACACGCTATATCCGATCTGGATAATTGCGCGTGAAACTATTTACAATAATTCATATTATAGTAGAGTAGGTAACAGAATTGTCAAAAATAAAATAAACAATTAAGAAAAAAAACATTGAATAAACATATCCATTAAACAAATAAGCAACAACATAAGCAGATAGAAGAAATCGCAAGGTAGTTATTTACAGTATGTTAAGCAATGATGGAAGTTGATTTAATGAAGTTATCTGTAATAATTAGTATCGTGGAGAGAGAAAGTTGATCAAGTTGAACTATTTACAATGAGTTATATTCTAAAGAAAGACTTTAACTTACCGAAGTGTCCACAGAACTATCTAAAAGTATCCACATATATAGAATTTACAGTATTCCAATCTAAATTATGAACTGAAGGATCAAAATATGTTTACGTTATTGTTTTTCAAATCAAGAGGTCGTCTGAAGTATTTTAATCAAAATATATTTACCTACATTTTAAACATAGTTAAGTATTTTATAATACAATATAATGCGGCTTATATTGTAAAACGACATTTGAAAATTACCCCGCATGTGTTTCTTTTGAGTGAAAAATCGAAATTTATTTTTAAGGAGAAAATAACGATTATTTCTAACCTTAAGGATGAATGATGAAAGGATGAATTGTGAAGAGTAATGATAAATGGAAAAATAAAAGTATCCAGAGATGGTAATCGAACCTACAGTGTTCCGCTTACCGGGCAGATGCCATGTCCACTAGGCTACCCATTAGGTTAAGTATTAAAAATAAAGAAGGCATATCCTGACCAGGAGCACATGTGATTTTAGATAGTAGAGTGCCATCTAGTGGAACAGAAATCAACTCAACGTTGATTTAACCTGCTCCCTGATATAAATCAATGTTTAGTTGATTTCTGTTCCACCAGATGGCGCTCTGCTATCTATAAATCACATGTGCTCCTAGTCAGGATATGCTTTATTTTTAATATCAACACCTGACCCGCTTATTTTTTATTTTTCTATTATTTTTTCATATAGATGGAAATTTTGCCGGGAGGATATTGATCTAAAGAAGCAAAGGTCGCCTCTTTCGTCAAAATAGACGTCAAAACTAGACGCCATCTATTGACCGTCACCGCAAACTAGCGGTCTCGGATCGGTGACAAAGCCACAACACCAGCTTTAGCAAACTGAGAAACATCCACCTAGAGACCATTGTTTCGGGCTAATGGCCCTCGTCAGCCTAGGGCGGACTTTATTCTATGAGATCCACACGGGTATAGTTAAGTATGTGAAAAAATAGTACAAATGTGATATTGTACTGGGATAGGATTCATAAATTATGAAAAAGGCATCTCTTTATCGTGCAACTGAAATGCCATTAGCAACTTCCAGTTGCATGATAAGGAGATGACTTTTTCATAATAGTTAAGTATGTACTAAAGAAAGTACCTCTCCCTTTAATTATGAATCAGAACAATGCACTGAATTTAACAAGAAAGTGACTTTTTTTTAATTATGGAATGTTGAAGATACTGCATGCATCTCAATAACGAAAAAGGTTTACTTTAAGCTAATGATGAATGAAATAGGCTATGTTTTAAAACCACATACATTCTATGTTCATTAATAATACGATTTAAAAAAAACTGTTTATGTGATTTAATCAAAGGTTACCGAGAAGAGAATTCCATAAATGCATATACAGTAGAACCTCCATGGAAGGACACTCACACTAGAGGACACCTCTCTACAAAGGAGAGTTTTCATTTGAAAAATTACTATTTTTACTATTTAGCAACTCTCCGGTAAGAGGACACCTCTCTACAAAGGACAGTTTTAATTTGCAAAATGACTATTTTTACTATTTAGCAACTCTCCGGTAAGAGGACACCTCTCTACAAAGGACAGTTTTAATTTGTAAAATTACTATTTTTACTATTTAGCAACTCTCCGGTAAGGGGACACCTCTCTACAAAGGACAGTTTTCATTTGTAAAATTACCATTTTTACAATTCAGTAACTCTCCAGTAAGAGGACACCTCTCTACAAAGGACAGTTTTAATTTGTAAAATTACCATTTTTACAATTCAGTAACTCTCCGGTAAGAGGACACCTCTCTACAAAGGACAGTTTTAATTTGTAAAATTACCATTTTTACAATTCAGTAACTCTCCGGTAAGAGGACACCTCTCTACAAAGGACAGTTTTCATTTGTAAAATTACCATTTTTACAATTCAGTAACTCTCCAGTAAGAGGACACCTCTCTACAAAGGACAGTTTTCATTTGTAAAATTACCATTTTTACAATTCAGTAACTCTCCAGTAAGAGGACACCTCTCCCTAAAGGACATTTTGGCTCTGTAATTAGGTGTTGTCCTTTACAGGCTCTACTGTATATATTATATAATATAAATTTTTAATATTTTATAATTTGAAAAATATATATTTTTTTATTTTCATTCATTGAATATTCTATATTTTTTACTACACACACATAGTGTAAAATATATCCCACTTTTACTATTGTTGTAAATATTTATAGTTAATTTACCTAATTTTTAAATTCACTAATATAGAATTAATTTTATAAATTCTATAAAACTTTGAAGAAATATTTATTGTGTAATTTTCTTCAAGTAATTGAGAATAAAACTACTTTTTTTGTGAGAGATATTAAATAATTATTTTTCAATTTTTATTTTTATCACAACTGCACCTTCGATCTTTATTTTACAAAAGATATATTAATAACATATATATTTAAATCAATAGCATCATTTATAAAGTCAAAAAGTTGATATCATATTTCATGATTAAAAAAATGTAATATTACTTTCACGCTCTGTTAAGAATAGCCTGTAGCCTCTAAATACAGTGATCATATTCTTTACATATTGAATTATTAGATAATAAAAAGGCATATTGTATTTAATAAAAGATTTATTTTGCCAATATTTCGGCTGGCTTCGGCCTTTTATCGAGGCATTACATATTTAAATTATTTTGAATAAAATAATTTTGGTAAAATAAATGATTTTTTGATCCAGTATATGCCTTTTTAATTAAAGATTTAAATTATTCTGATTGTAATTTTTGAAATAATTTTTTCATGCACAAATTTCCCCACACCTATTTTGTATTCTCAAAATGATTTAAACTGTGATATTATAACACTATGCGGCGCTGAGTTTGTGTATACAAAAATGTAATGCCTCGATAAAGGTTTGCGTTCAGCCAGCCGAAATATTGGCAAAATAAATCTTTTATTAAATCCAATATATGTCTTTTTGTAAAACGATATTTTAAAATTATGCCGCATGTGTTTCTTTTCAACGAAAAATCCAAATTCATTTTAAGGAGAAATAATGATTATTTCTAACCTTAGAGATGTGTGTGGGTTCGATTCCCATCCCTTGACACTTTTATATTTCCGTTTATCATTACTCTTAACAATTCATCCTTTCATACCTCATCTCTAAGGTTAGAAATAATCATTATTTCTCCTTAAAATGAATTTGAATTTTTCGTTGAAAAGAAACACATGCGGCATAAGTTTTCAAATGTCGTTTTACAAATCTCAAGCCGCATTATATTATATTATATTATAAATGTATTTTTATTACCTTATTGAATTAAATATGGATTGCTCTATTTTCAAAACAAAATACACCTATCCCCCGATTTACACGGTACTTGTTTTACACGTTTTCGCTTCTACACGGTTTTCCAAATAAGTTTTTTTTATCGCACTATACTAAATGCTACTGTAATTGAACACATGCGCTGTGTACACATCTCACGAGGAATCCTAACTTATGTGCTGACTTCCTGCACACGCACACTGTGTCTGTATTTCTAATTTTTTTAAAAATTTTTAATTTTCTATTTACACGCTTTTCTCAGGAACGTATCTACCGTGTAAATCGGGGGATAGGTGTACTGAATTATATTTAATTTAGTATGATAAAAGTCAAATAACAACATAAAGTTGCAGGAGGATGAAATATATCTACCAAAAGAGCTACTTTTACCTTTAATAGTAGATTAGAACGAGAGAACTTTGCCTCACCCTAGTAAAACATATCACTAATGAGGATAAAGAATGAGCCAAACTCCGCCTTTGCTGGTCCCAAGCCCAGAAGAAAAAGGAGGAGGGGGAGCAGTAACAAGCTCGGTAAAAAACCTGGGTTCAGCTGGCCCGGCTGATAGTACCCTGTAAGGGCTCCTAATCCAGGGATACAGGATGAGCAGCGTCTGTACTCCATGTTAGGAGCGGCTGCACATGGCGTCTGTTCCTCATGTCAGAGGCGGCCATTTATTTTGGAGCTAAGTCGGCCTGCCACTGAGTAGTGCTCCCAGTCTTAATGACAAAGGCATTCTACTTCACCCAGTGTGGAGATAAGAAAGAAGAAGAAGAAGAAGAATGAGCCACAATACCAATTTTGGCAAATTAAGATAAAAAAAGTCTAATCTGTATACCATTTGTTTAAGTTTTAGCCTTCATCAGTACAAAGACGGCTTTGATTTCATAGCATTCTACAATTGAAAAGTAAAAATAAAGATACTTCAGCTAGTAAATCTTTTTATTATCTCGACGTTTCGACAAAAATCTTTTGTCCTTGTTAGGAGCAAACAAAAATTAAAACATTTGGCAAAGCATTAAAAATTATTGTATTTTTCAGAATAATTTTTAATGCCTTGCCAAATGTTTTAATTTTTGTTTGCTCCTGACAAGGACAAAAGATTTTTGTCGAAACGTCGAGGTAATAAAAGATTTACTGGCTGAAGTATCTTTATTTTTAAGAAATATGAATGTTGGCCAGGCAGCCTCTATCTTTACGATAAAAAGTAAAAGTATGGATAAGAAACAATATTGGCTGATTGTTTTTATTTATTTTTTATTTAACAGTTTGGAGAGACACGCCATATCCACAATTTGGATAATTGCGTGTATATTTTAAATTATATACAATTTATACAATTGAACATTGAGAATCATGAAAATAAAAAGTTCGATGTCAAATTTTGCATATAGTAATTATAAATAGTAGCTTGAAATATGTACATTCAATACTTTCGCCTCAAAATATACATCCTGCAGAATCTATTAAACTTTATGTATTGGTCTTTATTGTAAACAACTTGTTTTGTATTAGTCAGGTAAAGTTGGGTTTCTTCCCTTAGATCAGAAGTTAATGGACAGGCTATCAGAAGATGTTCAGGGGTTTGTTGTTCGTTTCCACAAGTGCATGCAGGTGAATCAATTTTGACAATTCTAAACAAATATGTGTTAAAGTCACCATGTCCAGTAAAAAATTGAACGTTATAAAAGTTGGGTTGAACATAGTTAGGAATTTTTGAAGTATCAAAGAATCCCTTGAAATTATCATTGGCACCCCCATAGTATTCCTCAAATTTCTGGTTTATAAAATTAGATATAATTTTTCTTTTAGTTGGATCTGATTTTTTGTATCCAATATTTATTTTTAGTATATTTGTTTCAATAAAGTCCGTGAGCTTTGGTGTTCTAGCGACAATATGAGTACAGTTTGAAGATGTTGAATTATAAACCTGTGTACTGTGCTTCAAAGTTTTGTACTGCAGAGAGTTTAATTTATCTTTGACTTTTTTGGGTATAAAGTTGTACCAGATCGTGGAACCATATGTTTGTGAACTTCGAAACAGTGTCTTATAGAGTTCTATTCTTCTTTTACTGTCCAGTCCCCAAGCTGATTGTTTGAATAGCGTATGTTAGACTCAGCATGCTCAAACTTAAGTTAAAGTTAAAGAAAAAGTGTGTTTTAAGTTAGAAGAATGTATGAATAGACGGTGTACTGCGATATGTTAGAGAGATAGTTCAGAAATGTAATGCATGGAGACCATGCTCCCGGATTTTGGCTCTCATCAGTACAAAGACGGCTTCGATTTCATAGCATTCTACGAATAAAAGTAAAAGTTTGGTAAAGAAACAAGATTATCTAATTGTTAGAATAACGAAATGTTAGACTTAGCATGCCCAAACTTAAGTAGAAGTTAAGGATAAGTCTGTTTTAAGTGAGGAGAATGCATGAATAGATGGTAGGTACTGCAGTATGTTACAGAGATAGTTCAGAAATGTAATGTATGGAGACCATACTCCGGATTTTGGCTCTCATCAGTACAAAGACGGCTTCGATTTCATAGCATTTTACGAATAAAAATAAAACTATGGTAAAGAAATTTGGCAGATTGTTAGAATAACGAAGACTTAAACCCAGCATGCTTAAACTTAAGTTGCAGTTAAGGAAAAGTGTTTTAAGTGAGAAGAATGTATGAATACATGGTAGGTACTACTACTGTGTTCAAGAGATAGTTCAGAAATGTGGTGTATGGAGAGAGAATATGGTTTTTTCGCGATACTAACCAAAGTGTATGATTTCCGAGCCCAAAATGAACGTAGCAAGCAGACAAGCCACAATGTACTGTAACAAAGTACCAAGGTGCTGCATGCCACTAAGATTGTTCAAAAAAAAGATTCCCCAAAAGTGTATGGAAAGAGAGTATGGTTTTACGGGCCAAAGTGTATGGAAAGTGAATATGATTTTACGGGCCAAAGGGTATGATTTTTGAGCCTAAAACTGAATATAGCAAGCAGACAAGCCGCAATGAACTATAACAAAGTACCAAAGTGCTGCACGCCACTAAGGTTGTTCAAAAAAGGATTCCCCAAAAGTGTATGGAAAGAGAATATGGTTTTACGGGCCAAAGTGTATGGAGATAGAATATGGTTTACGGGCCAAAGTATGATTTTTGAACCCAAAAGTGATCGTAGCAAGCAGACAAACCGCAATGAACTATAGCAAAGTACCAAGGTGCTGCACGCCACTAAGGTTGTTCAAAAAAGGTTTCTCAAAAGTGTATGGAGTAATGTATGGAGAGAGAGTATGGTTTTACGGGCCAAAGTGTATGATTTTCGAGCCCAAAAACGAATATAGCAAGCAGAGAAGCCGCAAAGCACTATAGGAAAGTACCAAGGTGCTGCACGCCACTAAGGTTGTTCACAAAAGATTCCCCAGAAGTGTATGGGGTAATGTATGAAGACCACCGCTCCTCCTTATGATCCTACCTGGAAACGTCGGCGAACCACTTTGCAGCGCATGCGCACTTCGATCCAATAATGGACTGGCAACGCTGGCTTCAAGTAATTGGGGATGTCGGTATCCCTGATAATGTACCTCCAGAAATTAGGCCGTTAATTGATACACCAACTGCGATAATTGTCACAGATAAAGTTGGCCACTTTTTATACGCCCCGCCGAAGAAAGTTTGCTCCTACACTTTTTGCTCTTATTGCTTCCAAGTTTTTCCTCTGAGAGACTGAGCGAAAGTTGTGATAATTTATGGAGAATATTCCAAACTTGGTTTATCAGTAGCCTATTAGCTTTATAGCTTTTTTAACGGAACAAAAACGACACTTTATAAATTGTTGAATTTAACTTTTTTTATAAAAATATTGAGACAACACAATTGATCTTTATAATTAAAGATACTTTGGCTAGTAAATCTTTTATTATCTCGACGTTTGGACAATATTCTTTTGTTATATTTTTTTGCTTATCCCTAGTACACGTGGTACAGGCCATGATAATCATGGTGGGTAGAAGTATTATTTATTTATTACCAGTTGCAAGACACGCTATGGTGGGTAGAAGTAGGTGACTGCTTTTACTGTAAGTGCATCACATGTCTACACATGTGAAAATCTTTGCTCCTAACGAGGACAAAATATTTTTGTCGAAACGTCGAGATAATAAAAAGAGTTACTGGCTGAATTATCTTTTATTTATAGAACTATGAATACCGGCAAGGCAGCCTCTATCTTTCCAAAACAATTGATATACAAGATGTGGCTTTAAAATTTGTAAATAATACTATAAAACATTTTATTTAGAGTTTTCAAATATTTAGTGTTTATCCGCTTCAGTTTCTACTCTTCTCTATCCCTACACAATGCTTCATGCAATGTTCCCATTGTTTGATACAGAGTTAGAAGTTTTTTCTATGATCTTCTTCATGACGCGAACCGCTTTTTCTTTCATAGCACCAACAGTCTGAAATATTTTTCTTTTAAATGCATATTTGATCTTAAGAAACAGATCTTCTTCTTTCTTATCTTCACTCAATCATATTAGGGTATCAACTTTGAAGAGCTGAGTGAAGTAGAATGCCTTTGTCATTAAGACTGGGAGCATTACTCAGTAGCAGGCCAACTTAGCTCCAATATGAAATGACCGCCTCTGACATGAAAAACAGACACCATGTGCAGCCGTTCCCAACATGGAGTACAGACTCATCCTGTAACCATGGATCAGGAGCCCTTACAGGGTACTAATAGCCAGGCCAACTGAGCCCAGGTTTTTTAGTGAGCTTGTTACTGCTCCCCTTCCTCCTTTTTCATCCGGGCTTGAGACCGGCAAAGGCGGAGTTTGAGAAACATAAAATTGGCATGGTACCAGATCAGGTGAATAAGGTGGATCGTCTAACAGAGGACTATTATATATATATATAATTTATTCGCGATCGAACGTTGTGTCCCACTGTACGTATTACATACCAAACACGATGCGACGCCAGCCATCTCTGTCTTGATCTAGATGTACCATCTCGGCGACCGTCTTCTTCTTTCTTATCTCCACTCAATCATATTAGGGTATCAAGCTTGTAAAGCTTAAGACTTTAGATGGTGTCTGCTGGGGATGAGTAGAGCTCTTCGATGGATGAGCCAATACAGTCAATAATGTGTTTTTGGGTTGCAGGTTGAGAATTTCAATTAGTAAATAGTGGAAAACCTTGCAACCATTCTGGAAAGTCATTGCCCGTAGATAACCAGACTTAAGTCTGGAAATCAAAGACTGTTGTTCTCTTGGGAAGACAGAACCGGTGCTTGTCCCTCCTGCTCTGTACCAGTCATGTGCAGCATTAGATTTCCATTCCTGTAGACATTGGGTCTTGATGGTACGGAGGAGGTCTCTTTCGTCTATTTGGGTGGTAGATTCTCTGGCTTCCGGTAGGTCAAGAGATCCAGCCTTTGCCAGAGAGTCTTCCAGCTCATTTCCAAGAATTCCAACCTGAGCTGGAAGCCATTGCACTGTGACAGAGCTGTTGGCTGGGAGTCCGTTTACAGACCGTTAAGCCAGTGTGTTCCTTTAATTGATTCACGAAGCGTGTCAATGGACGTCCAGGTATACATGGTGAGAAATGCCTATAGAAACAATGCAGTAGGAACCTGTGTATTTTATTCTATAAAAAGATTCAATATATAGGAAATGGAAACACTAATGCACACGAATGTTTATTTTACACATATAACTCTACTGCCCTTTCTGCGATGAAAAATATATATATTGGGATGGAGGGCTTGACTCATCAGTGGTGAACCCTCTCAGCGGATTTACCAATGTAATGTAAATTGTTAAATGTTCTTTTCTCTCTCTCTCTTTGAAAATAATAAATTTAAAATACTTTCTTAAAGAGTGAAATTGCCTAATTCTTTAAAACCACTTCAGCTGTAAGTAAACTTGTTATTTGTTGTTTCATTGTCTGAACCATAAGAGATTCCCAACATGGTAGCAGAGCCTGGTTTTTGAATCGCGGTAAAGACCGCTTCTTTAGAGCTCTAATACTGTATTGGATGATTATGCTTATATATGCTACGCTGAAAAGGGTGGAATCTTAGAAATGGTATTCAAGCAACATAAGTTTTTAGGACAGTAGAATTACATATAAATATTTGCATCGTGCAATGCTGTTCCGCAAACAATGAGAACAAGGCCAGTTAGGCATAAAGCAATAGCATGTCATCTATATATAACTAATGAAGACATTAAGACGCGAATGTTTCTTTTCACAAATAAATCAAACTTCTACTGTCCTTACTGTGATAGAAAAAATATTTTGGGAGAGCTTGAATCATCAGTGGTAAACCTTTCCAGCGGTTTAACCAATTTAATCTACCAGACCGCTTCTTTAGAGTTCTAATACTGTATTGGGCGATTCGGCTTTTATATGCTACAATGAATCCTAGAAATGGTATTTAAGTAAAATATGGACATAAGCTTTTAGGACAGTAGAATTACATATATAAATATCATTATTCTAATATAATAGTACTAGACGAATGGCCCGGGCAACGCCCGGGGTTTACCCGAGTGCGAATATATTCTAAAAACGTTGACTTGGGTGGTCGCTATTAACAGGGTGGTCTGTATAGACAGGTGGATGTATCACACAGCTGATAACAGGGTTGTCTAGAGTGGTCGCTATAGACAGGGTGGTCTGTATAGACAGGTTTATGAGAGAGGCACAAACTTACAGGTTGTTGACGCCGCAATCCCCAGAGAGAGTGTTTTTTGTTGCATCATGCTGTGACTCACACGACGACCCAAGGTCAACAGGGGTGGAGCAGCAAGCTTAAGCCTATCACCGTCTGGCGGCGCTGCTTGCGAGTTATATCTACAATTCTGCAAATAACTCTAAGGATATTCAAGATATTCAAGAAATTATTTTTCGAAAACCTTTCCGGGGATATACCTAATAATATCCCAGAATTTCATGGCGATTGGATGTATGGTTTTTGAATAACAGGGTTGTCTAGAGGGGGGCAGGGAGGACACGTGTTCTCTTGCAGCCAATGAGCGCGCATTCTATCCGTGAGCTTCAGACAAACAGACAGAATAAGGCAAATATATAAGTAGATATGGCATCTAGTTATGACGATTAATTTGACGGAAGAGGTGCTCCAAACCTTTATAGATCAATTTCCTCCTGGCAAAATTTCCATTTATATTTTGGCCATATATTTGGCCTAGCCACTTTGTCAGCTAAACACCTCTTTGGTGGATTGTGAAGATTCCATTAAATCCCGTGTGAATCTCATGGAATAAAGTCTGCCCTAAATTGAAGAGGGCAATTAGCCTGAAACCATGGTCTCTAGATGGACGCTTCTCAGTTTGTCAAAGCTGGTGTTGTGGCTTTGTCACCGACCCGAGGACGCTAGTTTGCCGCTACGGTCAATAGATGGCGTCTAGTTTTGACGTCTATTTTGACGGGAGAGGCGCTCTGTGTTTTTATAGATCAATTTCCTCCTGGTGAAATTCCTTTGTCAGCTAAACACCTCTTTGGTGGATTGTGAAGATTCCATTAAATCCCGTGTGGATCTCATGGAATAAAGTCTGCCCTTAATTGAAGAGGGCAATTAGCCTGAAACCATGGTATCTAGGTAGACACTTCTCAGTTTGCAAAAGCTGGTGTTGTGGTTTTGTAACCAACCCGAGGCCGCTAGTTTGCGGCGACAGTCAATAAATGGCGTCTAGTTTTGACGTCTATTTTGACGGGGGAGGCGCTCTGTGTTTTTTAGAGATATTCTATCTTGTTTACAAGTAATCTAACATGTTGGATCAAAACAATTTATTGCTCCAATATTTTGTTTGGCTACACGCCAGACATCTTAAAGGAAAAATATTGTTTTGAGATATTTGTTTGAAGCTCACGTACCCTTCCCTCTACGTGCTGAGAAAGTAGAAATTTTGGTCTTATTTACATACTTTCTCCAAATATACTTCCAATCGAAATTCATTCAAAGGGCCATATACGTAAGCATGACATTCCATCAACACCGTATGGTAGTGTAGCGGCTCCCAAATATTAACTTTTCATATTTTCATTATAAATTTTAATTTGTTTAATAACTATTTAATTCAAATATTAAATTAAATTATCTATATAGATAATACCGTAACAGAGTTTTCCATTGTAAAGTCCTGAGCTATCTCCTCCGAAGATTCTGAACTACACATAACGATCTATATACCAAAATTTTCGTTATTTTTTTCTTCGTATGATAGGCCTGTTTTTATTTTCCTAATGTTAACAGTTATTTTTATTTTTTAATTTAATCTATTTTACAATCGTAGATTTTTTGCATTTATCATCATCAATTCTTTTGTTTACAATTGCGTAATTTTATAGAGAGAAATAAAGAAATACATAATTGATTAGATACAAAAGTGTGAACCAGAAAGTCGATTTTTAAAAATGTTATTATTTAATATAAACTTATTTTAATTTAATTTTGAAATGAAAAGGTAGTGTAAAAGTGTATATGAGGTTAGATTCAAATAGGTTAAATTATGTTAGTTTAATCGCTAAATAAGGTTAGTTTTAGATAAGTTGAATTAGGTTAGTTTCAGATAATTAAAAAAAATAATGTTCGTTTTTAGAAAAATAATTCGAAATAGTAAGTATATATATTAATATAAAAGATCGAAATGTAACAATCACTATGTCCAAAATCTTCGCTTTAACTCGTGTAAAACGGCTCGAAGGTACGGCGGTGTCAACGTACAGCGCCGCCTACCAAAGTTAACCTTTTCTGGGAACTCACCAGGTTATATTATTTTTCGAATTGTAGATTGAATTATTACTTTTATTCTATCTTTTATAAGTGTTTGTTATAGTTTTTCATTTGAATTTAGCACAATTTTTGTATCTGGTTATCTTTTTTGGCATCTTTTTTTTTTTCTCATTAATAAGACCTAATCCAAATAATTTAATAGTGTGTGACTTTTTTTTAAATTAAATTATTTGGATTAGGTCTTATTTTCTTTTATTAATTTGTTATAGTTTTTCATTTGAATTTAGCTCCATTTTTGTGTCTGTCTTTTTTTTTCTTCTCATAAATAGGCTGATGCTGTATTTGTGTACTCAATTGTTGCTTTTTTTTTATTAAATTATTTGGATTAGGTCTTATTTTCTTTTATTAATTTGTTATAGTTTTTCATTTGAATTTAGCTCCATTTTTGTGTCTGTCTTTTTTTTTCATCTCATAAATAGGCTGATGCTGTATTTGTGTACTCAATTGTTGCTTTTTGTGTCTGGTTTCTTTTTTGCAGTATTTTTTTGGAATCCTTTTTTTTTCATCAATTGTTTCCTCACATGCTTGGAATTTTCTTTTTATGCCTGTCCTGGCTTTCAGTTTTATAGATTTCCTCTGCTTGGTTCTTATTTTACCTTTTTTTTTTTTGAGCGTCTTCTGTCATGCCTCGGAAAGGCCGTGGAAGACTCACTTTTCATCTCTCTTTGGCATCTTTTTTTTTCTCATTAATAAGACCTAATCCAAATAATTTAATAGTGTGTGACTTTTTTTTAAATTAAATTATTTGGATTAGGTCTTATTTTCTTTTATTAATTTGTTATAGTTTTTCATTTGAATTTAGCTCCATTTTTGTGTCTGTCTTTTTTTTCTTCTCATAAATAGGCTGATGCTGTATTTGTGTACTCAATTGTTGCTTTTTTTTTTATTAAATTATTTGGATTAGGTCTTATTTTCTTTTATTAATTTGTTATAGTTTTTCATTTGAATTTAGCTCCATTTTTGTGTCTGTCTTTTTTTTTCATCTCATAAATAGGCTGATGCTGTATTTGTGTACTCAATTGTTGCTTTTTGTGTCTGGTTTCTTTTTTGCAGTATTTTTTTGGAATCCTTTTTTTTTCATCAATTGTTTCCTCACATGCTTGGAATTTTCTTTTTATGCCTGTCCTGGCTTTCAGTTTTATAGATTTCCTCTGCTTGGTTCTTATTTTACCTTTTTTTTTTTGAGCGTCTTCTGTCATGCCTCGGAAAGGCCGTGGAAGACTCACTCCCCTGACCGCTAGGCTATTTCTCTTGTTTACTTTTTTACCAATGCCTATAATTTTTCACCTGAAAGATTTTTTTTATATTTGTTATTCAATAAACTATTATCACTTATTTTTGGTCTTCTTTTTATTTACTTATTTTACTGGGGGTTGGTGGAAGGATGGTCTAAGCCGTTGGTTTTCGACCGCTACGACCCGGGTTCGATTCCCGCATTGGGCACTTTTTTCTGAAAAAATAAAAAAAAAAAGCTCCAATGGCTTCTGATTCTTGCAAAAGTCCAACCCCACCCGCAAGCGCAAGTAATCAAACGGGGCTCTGGCACACTTTTACATGCAAAGTCGAACTGCTTTTCACATGTTTAGACATGTGGTGTACTTACAGTAAAAACAGTCGCCTACTCTACCCACCATGATTATCAAGGCCTGTACCACGTGTACTAGGGATAAGCAAAAAAAAATTATTTTACTCATTGATCTATACATACAATTATTTGCATACAATTATATACATACAGTTTTCTACATTTTTGCGCTCTGCAGTCTAATATGTTGTTAACTAGCCGAGTGACCCGGGCAACATCCCGGGTTTACCCGAAGGACCCGCAGGTGAGAAACTATAGAAGAAAAATTTTAACAAATCAGAAAATGAAATTGCAAACAATGTCCTTTAAGGACATGAGAGCACATGCACTGTATCACCATACGTGTACCATTTTCAAAGACCCTGCTTAGGATTAAAACTTCTCAGAAGCATAACAATAGTACCAACCTAGAGGTTAACTGGTGTGGATGCATTCCTCTGGGAGTAAGACTATTGAGAAATTCAGTAGGGAGTTATTTTGCTTCTCCGCATTCTAACACTCCAACTGTTAACACTGTGGAAACACTGACTCATGTTTGGTAAGCAATTTCAGGGAAGAAACTATAGACATTGGATTAAATAAATTATTAATTAAATTGCATTAAATAAAAATTATTAGATTTAAATAAATATTATTCGAGTGAAAAAAAAAGAAAAAATTAACAAATTAGAAAATAAAATTTCGAAAAATACAACTATATTGCAGATAAGATAAGAGGACCTTATTAAAAAATAAATAAACAAACTGTAATTCGACACTATCGATAATTCGACACTTTCGATAATTCGACACTTTCGATAATTCGACCATTTTAAAAATCAAATTTACAAGGTTGATTGTTGTTTAAATACAACTTTGATTTTGCATGCATAAACACAGGCTCTTGTAGCAAGAACCCAAATATTATTTATAGTCATAGCAAAAGCCAACTTTAGTGAAAACTGATGCCTCTTCAGAATGAATGGAAGACTGAAATCTGAAGGAGCAGAAGATATGGGTCATCTTTACATGTATGCTATCCAATGTTCGCACACTTGAAAAAGCTACATATAAAGTTGTCCGTGCGTAAACACAGGCTCTTGTAGCCAAGGTTTGGCCTTGAGCCTTATTTATAGTCATAGCAAAAGCCAACCTTAGTGAAAACTAACGCCTCTCTAGAATGAAGCGAAGGTTGGTATCCGAAGGGGCCAAAGATATTTCAGACACTATACAGTGTGTTCAACTTTGGGCACTGTCAGTATATGTGCTTCAAGGACATGAGAGCACATGCGCTGAAACACCATACGTGTTCCATCGCAAAGATCCTAAAGGCATTGGTGAAAGTATAAATAAATATTTTGGAAATGAAAAAAAAAATACATATATATATAAGAAAATAAATTGGAATAAAAATTTACAAACTATATTTCAGAGTGGATACATATTTGAAAGGAAAAAAAAAAAAAGAAAATTGCAAACAACAAAACTATATTACAGATATGACATGAAAACTAACGCCTCTCTAGAATGAAGCGAAGGTTGGTATCCGAAGGGGCCAAAGATATTTCAGACACTATACAGTGTGTTCAACTTTGGGCACTGTCAGTATATGTGCTTCAAGGACATGAGAGCACATGCGCTGAAACACCATACGCGTTCCATCGCTAAGATCCTAAAGGCATTGGTGAAAGTATAAATGACCCATATATTCTGCTCCTTCAGATTTCAGTCTTCCATTCATTCTGAAGAGGCATCAGTTTTCACTAAAGTTTGCTTTTGCTATGACTATAAATAATATTTGGGTTCTTGCTACAAGAGCCTGTGTTTATGCATGCAAAAGCAAAGTTGTATTTAAACAACAATCAACCTTGTAAATTTGATTTTTAAAATGGTCGAATTATCGAAAGTGTCGAATTATCGAAAGTGTCGAATTATCGAAAGTGTCGAATTATCGAGTGTCGAATTACAGTTTGTTTATGTATTTTTAATAAGGTCCTCTTATCTTATCTGCAATATAGTTGTATTTTTCGAAATTTTATTTTCTAATTTGTTAATTTCTTTCTTTTTTTTCACTCTAATAATATTTATTTAAATCTAATAATTTTTATTTAATGCAATTTAATTAATAATTTATTTAATCCAATGTCTATAGTTTCTTCCCTGAAATTGCTTACCAAACATGAGTCAGTGTTTCCACAGTGTTAACAGTTGGAGTGTTAGAATGCGGAGAAGCAAAATAACTCCCTACTGAATTTCTCAATAGTCTCACTCCCAGAGGAATGCATCCACACCAGTTAACCTCTAGGTTGGTACTATTGTTATGCTTCTGAGAAGTTTTAATCCTAAGCAGGGTCTTTGAAAATGGTACACGTATGGTGATACAGTGCATGTGCTCTCATGTCCTTAAAGTAGTGTAGTTCTGTTGTTTGCAATTTCATTTTCTGATTTGTTAAAATTTTTCTTCTATAGTTTCTCACCTGCGGGTCCTTCGGGTAAACCCGGGGCGTTGCCCGGGTCACTCGGCTAGTAAATATATAATGCTCATAAAATATACTGTTGGGAAAAAAGAATAGTAAATCAATGATCTTGAAATACTTTTAGACTGACAACACTGTAATATAAAAACGAGAACAAAGAAGTGTTTTGTTTTGTTTACAAAATTAGTAATTGTAATGTAAATTGTTAAATGTTCTTTTCTCTCTCTCTTTGAAAATAATAAATTTAAATACTTTCTTAAAGGGTATAATTGCCTAATTCTTTAAAAACCACTTCAGCTGTAAGTAAACTTGTTATTTGTTGTTTCATTGTCTGAACCATAAGAGATTCCCAACATGGTAGCAGAGCCTGGTTTTTGAATCGCGGTAAAATATATATAAAATATAGGATAAAATATAAATAAAAACAAAAATGGCGGTCAGCGAAGATATCGCTAATATTGTGAGACTTAAAAATCCTGAAAATTTTGATTTATGGAATTTTCAGATAACAATTATTTTCAAAGCAAATGGCCTTCTAGATATTGTAAATGGAATGGAAAATCGTTGTTTGAAGACTTGAAAGATGAAACTGGTAAAGATAAATGGCGCCTAAAAGACGCCAAAGCACAAAAATACATAATGTTAACCATTGAAAAGAATGTTTTAACACATATTCTAAATTGCAAAACTTCAAAAGAAATGTATGAAAAACTAGTAGCCATTTATCAAAGAGAAGATGAGCAATTAAAATGCAAATTACTACAAGAATTTCATGGATTCAAATTTGACAAAAATACAGATATGGCAACAAATATAAGCAGAATGCAAAATTTAGTATTCAAACTAAATAATGTAAAACAAGAAATTGAGGAAAGCTTTGTAATTTCTAAATACTGAGCATTTTTCCAGACTACTTTACTTCAGCACAGCATGGGACTCGACACCAAAAATTGAGAAAAACGTTAACAAACTTAATATCAAGACTATCACTTGAAGAAACTAAAAAAAAAGTAAAGCCTGAAGAGGGAATAGCCATGAGTGCTAACTAAAGTAAAGCAGTGCTTTAACTGCAAAAAGAGCAGGCACTTAGCAAAATACTGTAGACTAAATAAAAAATGGTGTACCATCTGTAAAAAGACAAATCATACTCAAGACCAATGCTTCTTTAAGAAATCTCAAAATAAATTCCAGGAAAATATTCCTTGCCGAATTTGTAAAAAGACAAATCATAAAGAAAAGGATTGCTTTTTCAGAAACAAAAATGAAAAAAAAATTGTCCTTTTTTTGCAGGAGAGACTTTAAAATGTAAAAAATGAGAAATTGCTAGAATTCATTGTAGACAGTGGCACAACAAGCCATATGATAAATAGTAAAAAGTATCTACTAGATGAAGTAGATTGCAACTCAAAAATATCAATAGCAAAAAAAGAAGAAACTCTAATAGCAAAATCAGTCGGAAAAATTCAAGGGAAGAAATGTGATCTCAAGAAGGTGATGTTTGTACCAAACTTGACAAATAATTTACTATCTGTAAGTGCCATTACCAGAAATATAGGCAAAGTCGTCTTTGAAGATGAAAAGGTATTTGTCGTAAAAAATGGAATAGAAGTTTTAGAAGGAGAAAAACAGGAAAATGGATTCTATACAATAAATATAGAAACGGAAAATCCCGAAATTAAAGAATCTCACCTACAGCTACCCAAGATGAAGAAATGCTCAAATGGCACAGAAAAATGGGTCACATAAGTTTTTCAAGCTTAAAACAATTAAAATCTATGGTTAATGGAATAAACATAGAAAAAATAAGTCAAGATGAAATTTGTGAAACATGCATTAAAGCTAAACAGGTAAGAAAGCCATTCAATTCCATTAGAACAAAATCAAAAAGGCCTTTAGAAATAATCCATACAGATGTATGTGGACCTTTAGATCCCACTACCCATGACAACAAAAACTATTTTCTAACATTTCTTGATGGCTACACACATTTTTGTCATGTGTATTTGTTACAAAATAAATATGAAGTAAAAGGATATCTAAATGAATCTAAAAGTTTCAAAAATAAGATGTGACAATGGCGGAGAATATGTAAATGAAGATATAAAATCCTGGTGCAAAGCTAAAGGAATCATTATGGATCTCACCATACCTCACTCACCTCAGCTAAACGGCAAAGCCGAAAGATTAAATAGAACCCTGAAGGATAAAACTAGAGCTCTTTTGATTGATTTTGGTGTAGAAAATACATGTGGGGAGAAGCTATAAGGGTTTCAGCCTATTTGCTGAACCGAAGCCCTACTCAAGAATTAGAGAAAACCCCTGCAGAACTTTGGTTCAACAAAAGACCAAATTTGTCAAACTTACAACTTTTTGGTTGTGAAGCTTATGTCAAAACCCTAAAACACGTAAAGAAATTGGAAGACAGAAGTAAAAAATATACCTTTATAGGTTATGCACCAAATGGTTATCGCCTTTGGGATGAACAGAGCAAACAAATCTTTACAGCTAGAGATGTAATCTTTTTAGATAAAGGATGTATAAATAAAGAAGAAAAAATACCTATTGTCGAACCAGAAGAAGAATCTGAGGATCAACTAGAATTAAATGAAGAACCAAGTCTACCTGAAGTCTCTGAAGACAAAGAAGATATCTCTACAAAACCAAGTACTTCAAAATATAATCTTAGACCAAGAAGTAGTTTACAAATACCATCAAGATATGAAGACTTATATTTAGAGCATGATGGAACAACAGAATCAGCTCTTCTAACTTACTCGGAAGCTATATCTGGTCCAAATCAAGAAAAATGGAAAAGGGCAATAAAAGAAGAAAAAGAGTCTCTTGCCAAAAATGAAGTTTGGGAAATAGTAAAAGAAAATGAAGCATCAAACAAGAAGATTCTGACCTCTAAATGGCTCTTCAAAGTGAAAGAAGATGGCCGCTACAAAGCAAGACTAGTTGTAAGAGGCTTTGAACAAGAAGCAGGCATTGATTATGATGAGACATTCAGTCCAGTTATAAGCACTGTCTCTTTAAGGATATACTTTGCTCTAATGGCTAAGAAAAATTTTGTTTTTAAAACATTTGATATAAAACAGCTTTTCTATATGGGTTTTTGGATGAAGAAATATATGTTCAATTGCCAGAAGGTTATAAAGGGAACATATGCAGGTTAAGAAAGGCATTGTATGGTTTAGAGCAAGCCCCATTAAAATGGAATGAAAGATTAAAAACCTTTCTCAAATCCCAAGATTTCATACAACTAAAATCAGAGCCATGTCTTTTTAAAACCAACAAAGGAAATATGTACCTTGCAATATATGTAGATGATGGTATCTTAATGGGAGATAATGAAGAAGAATTAAATAATATTTTAGAAAAACTATCCCAAGAGTTTGAAGTTAAAATAAACAATGACCTAAGAAATTTTTTGGGAATAAATTTGTGTTTTGAGGAAAAAAATAAAATTTTACTTTCACAAGAAAATTATGCAAAATCAGTTCGTGAAAGATATAATATGCAAAACTCAAAACCAGTACCCACTCCTATTACAGATGTAGTAAAAGAACTAGACAAAAACTTAGAAATATCAAATGATAACAAATTTCCCTACAGACAAGCAATTGGAAGCCTTTTATATTTGACAAACAAAACTAGACCAGACATGACCTTTGCCACAAATTTTGAAAGCAGGTCAATGCATGATCCTACAACTCAAGATATTATAAACATCAAAAGAACCCTAAGATATTTAAACCACACCGCCAATTTAGGCATATCATATGATGGATAGATGCCATTTGAATTAAATGTGTATTGTGATTCTGACTTTGCTGGAGATATTAAAACTAGAAAAAGTACCACAGGATATGTAGTTTACTTATGTGGAGGTCCCATAAGTTGGTGCTCCAGAAAGCAACCTGTAATTGCCCTTTCCAGCACTGAAGCAGAGTTCATTGCTGCAGCAGATGCATGCAAAGAAGTGTCATACATAAGATCCCTATTAAGAATTAATTCCAGATAAATTTGATATAAATCTCTATGTTGATAACCAAAGCATTATAAAAATTATAAAATCAGGCCAATTCACCACTAAAACTAAACATATTGATGTCAAATATCATTTTGTGAAAGATCAAGCTCAAAGGTTTAACCTGATATATTGTCCAACAGAACACCAAATTGCAGACATCCTAACAAAACCTCTAGCCAGACCAAAGTTTGACAAATTCAAATCCCTTCTTATGACAACAATTTAAAACATAAGTCAAGTGAAGAAACTGTTGAATGTGATAAGATCACTGATTTAAGAGGGAATTTTGGAAAAAAAAAAGAATAGTAAATCAATGATCTTGAAATACTTTTAGACTGACAACACTGTAATATAAAAACGAGAACAAAGAAGTGTTTTTGTTTTGTTTACAAAATTAGTAATTGTAATGTAAATTGTTAAATGTTCTTTTCTCTCTCTCTCTCTTTGAAAATAATAAACTTAAAATACTTTCTTAAAAGGTAAAATCGCCTAATTCTTTAAAACCACTTCAGCTGTAAGTAAACTTGTTATTTGTTGTTTCATTGTCTGAACCATAAGAGATTCCCAACATATACTTTGTTAAAATTATATAAATTAACATTAATATCACATTATTTGTAGTCATATTAATATAATAAAATAATTATACATCATTCTAAATATAAATCATAAATCATATAAAATGTAAATATTTATCTATAATATATCAAACACATATATCTAACATTTTATAATCTAGAAATGATATTTGACCACACACACAGATACAAAAAGAACTTCAACATGTAGTATACAACAATACTTCTGATAATTTGTATTAAATAAATGTAATTAAAAGTTGATTTTACGATATTTGTTGTTTGACTCCGCCTAGAATTCCATGCCGCCCACAGTAGATTTAACTGGAAAAATCGCTAAGAGAATTCACAACTGATGAACCAGTTTTATCTAATATTGTAACAAAGTATTTATTAATTTTATTATTTTTTTATTAACAGAGTGGTCATTTTTATGTTTATATATTTGCTACTCTGTAAATTTCCCTTGTGACTTATCTTTTGTTTACCATTCATAGAGAGAGAGAATAGAGGTAACCCGGGCTCCTGGAGCGTAAACCGCCAACTACCCGGGATGTACAGCTACAGTCTAGAAGTCTAGTCATGGGGTGAACCAGGTAACCAGGTAGTTCCAGGCCGGCAGGGAGTCAGAAAGTAGAGACAGGGCTGAAGTCTTGTACTCCAAGCAGTGTCTGTAGCCTGTGTAGCATAAAAGTTGGACAGGAGAAGAGGAGGTGATCCAACCACCACCATCCTACCATTCATAGTTTGTTCTTGCCTGAAATAAAATTGTAGTCTCCTCCTGAAGTTGGTCTTCCCTAATTTTCCACGTGACAATATTTTTCCTGTAAATTTTTCATTATTATTATCCCTGGTACAGGTAGTAAAGGTCATGATAATCATGGTTGTCGTATATTTATATTCAAATAATTTTAAATCCACAGATTTTCTGTGATATATATATCGTAATATATAACTTATCATCATCATACTATTGTTGACTTGTAATTCTTGAGTTTACATCTAATACGGTGTAATATAATAAAAGCTATTTAAATATATAAAGTCTAAAATCTATTTATACTTCTAAATCAACCTAAATAAACCACAATGGTGAGTAGAAGTTGGCATCTGATTTTACTGTATTAATAAAAAAAAGGCATCTCCTTATCGTGCAACTGAAAGTTGTTGATGGCTTGCGCCATCTATCGGAATAAATATCAACTATTCTCGTTGAGTTTTAATTATTCCAGAATTGGCCAAATACCCATTCTTGATTTATCAAGAAAAGCTAACCACGGACGCGTTTCGGGCTATTGGCCCTCATCAGCGTGGTGATTATCCTTAACTACCCGTTTCATGATTTTTCAGGATGCCTTAATGACCAATTTTTTGGTCGTTGAGGTACAGCTTACACCACGCTGATGAGGGCCAATAGCCCGAAACGCGTCCGTGGTTAGCTTTTCTTGATAAATCAAGAATGGGTATTTGGCCAATTCTAGAATAATTAAAAATCAACGAGAATAGTTGATATTTATTCCGATAGATGGCGCAAGCCATCAGCAACTCTCAGTTGCACTATAAGGAGATGCCTTTTTTTCATAATTCTACTGCCCTTACAGCAATGGAAAAATTAAAGGGAGGGCTTAAAAAGAATCATACACGTCTATAATAGTTTCGAATATTCATAACAGATGGCGCGCTATCCATCATTATATCAATGTATGTTTAGAGTGTGGGTTATCTTGAAATGCTAAAATTTTGTTCCTGATTGACTTATTTTCTAAATAAAATTTGAGTTAGAATTTTTCCCCAGTTTGGGTAATTGATAGTGAAAACATGTTTTAAAATGCATATATGATAAAATAAACATAATTTAATATAATATTTTCTATTTAAAAATCAAATTTATTTGAATAAATATCCATAATATTATTAATTATTCATCCTTAAAATATATTTATATGGTTGTCTCAGATGTTCGTGAACATATTATGATTTATGAAAATTCGAAACTATTATAGACGCGCATGATTCTTTTAAAAATTAAATAATTTCTACTGTCCTTACTGCAATGGAATAATTATTGAGGAGGCCTGGCTCATCAGTGGTGAACCCTCCCAGCGGTTTCGCCAGTTTAATCTACCATACCGCTGTTATATTACATTTTTGGTACTTTCTTTTATAGTGATACTGATGCTAGACTCTTGGAATGGGTATTTTAGATTAACTATGGACACAAGCTTTGAGGACAGCAGAATTATAATATAATTTAACAGCATAACAGCGGTATGGTAGATTAAACTGGCGAAACCGCTGGAAGGGTTCACAACTGATGAGCCAGACCCTCCCATTAATTTTTCCATTGCAGTAAGGGCAGTAGAAATTGTTTAATTTTTAAAAGAATCATACGCGTCTATAATAGTTTCGAATTTTGATAACAGATGACGTGTTAATGTATCATAATATTATGATTTATATTTTGCAAGTGTTTACGAACTTTTAGGAACAATCTTGTAATTCTGAAACTTGGCCCACCTGCTTATTGGCCACCCTTGATATAGAACATCAGAGATTAAATCATTCTTCTATAAGAATTCTGTTATAATTTTACCAAGGTTACCAATATTACCAAGGTTGTCCCAAAAGTTCGTAAACACTTGTAAAATATAAATCATAATATGTTTACCAACTTTTGGGACAACTTTATATTATCTTTATATTCGAGATTCCCATAAAAATCTTTTCTCTTCATTTTTTATTTGCAAATGGCACTTCTTTAAACGGCTTCTCTATTTTTAAAACAAAATACTTTTCAATTTTAAACACAAGGTAATAAGACTAAATCCACCAAATAAATGAATAGTGTGTGACGTTTCTGTAACAGCGTTGTTGCCATCTTCAGACAAAAGTACTGAATGCCCTTTTGTATTGTTTTATATTTGTATTTTTCATTTAGTACTTTTGTCTGATGATGGTAACAACGCTGTTACAGAAACATCACACACTATTTAATTATTTGGATTTGGTCTTATTACCTTTTTTTTTTGCTTATTCCTAGTACACGTGGTACAGGCCATGATAATCATGGTGGGTAGAATTAGGCGACTGCTTTTACTGTAAATGCACCACATGTCTACACATGTAAAAAGCAGTTCGACTTTGCACTTACAAATGTGCCAGAGGCCTGTTTGGTTACTTGCACTCGCTGGTTCGGTTGAACCTTTTCAAGAATCGGGGACCATTGGAGCATTTTTTAAAATCATAATAAAGTGCTCAATGCTGGAATCGAACCCGGGTCGTAGCGGTCGAAAACCAACAGTTTAGACCATCCTTCCAGAAACCCCCGTTTTATTACCTTGTGTTTATAATCTATAATCCAAATTGTACCTTATCATATTTCAATTTATAAAAGTAAAGTTTGCTTAGGGATTATAAAACATGGATTTTGTTAAAGATTGTTTAAGGCAGTAATTGTGTGTGAATTGAAAAAAAAAAGTTATATATTATAAAAATAATAATTTATTATAATTATATAAAAATTATAAAATAAATATTTCTTCAATTTCTAAAATCATAATTTGATTGTTCAACTTAATACTTTAGTTTTTAAGATTCTCTTCTTTATTCTTGCCTTGTATCCTTGTCGCGAGAGCATTGTCTGCCAAAAAATAGGTGTAAGGTATATATCTGTTTTGGATCGAGAAGTATTAGTGTAATTTTGAATTATGGTCTTGAGTTTTCTATTATCATATACATATGACCATATATTCTCTTGCATTTGTTGCGTATGCTTCCTGTTATGAGCATTTGTTACGTATACTTTCTGTTTTTCAATGCTAAAAAAATTGAGGGAATATTCCATCTTTTTGAAAACATGTTGAGTATAAGTTTTCTTGGACGTTAGTGATAATGTTTAGAGTCCTTGGCAAGAGTTTTTGTGGCTTCAATGCTTTCTGTTTCGGCTAGGAATGGGATACAAAGGCTTACAATTAGGGGTGGGAAGAAGAACTTTTCTAATGCTGTTAGTTGGCGTTGGGAGCAAAGGAAGTTTTTTGCCATTTTCCTTGGGGTAAATCATTTTCTTTTTAGGTGTCGGCAATAAGGCAGGCTTGGGTTGACAGCAGCTGCATACTTCAAGTGGGATTTCTTTCGGTTCCTTAGGGAAGTAGCTCTGGATGTGCAGGGCTGGAAACCATTCTTCCGGTGGAAATAACTGGTAGTACTTGGGTTCCTTGTCATCTTCATTTCTTAAAGCTGCCATTATATGAATGTCTTGAGTGAACCAAGCTTCCAGCCAAGATCTTGAATCGGATTCTGCCGAATTTCGTATGAAATGAAGCTCAGACGGCGCGCTATAGCAAGTCACGTTCAGGCATAAGTGAGCTTTGAACACAACTTATTGGTGGTTCAGTTGTGCCGTCATCTCTTAGTTTAATTACTCTTTCTTTATATATATTCTAATATAAAATGTGGTTAAACAATTAAGTTCTGACTTGATCATTTATTCAAAAGATTTATTATAGTTTTAAAAAGAGAGTAATCTATTTCAATTTAATTGGATGAATTTCAACTTTAGATGTTTCGATATAAAACATAAAGTTACGGGAGGATGATATCCATGTATCTAAAGTGGAACCTCTCCCTTTAATTATACATCAGAACGATGGCACTGTACATCACCCCAGTAAAAACCTTCACTAGTGATGATAATTAGTGAACCACAAAACACCAGTTTTGGAAAATTCAGACAAAAAGCCAACCTGTATAACATGGTTTCGGGCTTTAAGCCCTCATCAGTACAGGGGCGACGTCAATTTCATAACATCCTACCAGTTGAGTATAAAATCAGTCTAATTATGCATAATCAAAGAGATAGATGCAACTTAAGGTACATGAATACCATTCTCCCGCAACTTTTTGTTTTATTCTTTCCTGTAAAATCGGCCTTTGCCACTTCACTAGCTTGAACACCTGTTTGGTAAATTGGACCGATTTCATAACCCCCTTCCGTATGATGCTACGGAATCGAACCCGCCCTTATACTGTTTGGGGCCAAAGCACGAAAACATAGTATACAGATTGGCTTTTTGTTTGAATTTCCCAAAATTGAGTTGTGGCTAATTCTTTATCATCACTAATAAAGGTTTTTTATTAGAGTCATGCACTGGGCCATCATTCTGATGTGTAATTAAAGGAAGAGTTGCCTCTTTTATTACATAAATATAGGTAAAGGAAAATGTATCCTTAAATGAATTGCTTCAAACCAAGAAATGATGTGATACATTTTTCCATCAGTCACAATCATTCCAATCTCTGGAAGAGAGGTCAAGATTGAAACTACTTTTTTTCAATGTCCATATAAGATTATATAAGGTTAAATACAGATAAAATATGAATATGAATAAATATTATTATATAATGATAAACAGAAGCATAGGGCGCCTCTCCCGTCAAAATAAACGTCAAAACCGTCAAAATATTCAAGCCATAGATTTGACTCAGTCACCTTGCCAGTAAAACACCTCTTTGGTAGATTGCGAATATTCCATTAGATCCCGTGTGGATCTCGTGGAATAAAGTCCGCCCTAGACTGACGAGGGCCATTAGCCCGAAACCATGGTCTCTAGGTGGACGCTTTTCAGTTTGCCATAGCTGGTGTTTTGGCTTTGTTACCGACCCGAGGCCGCTAGTTGCGGCGACAGTCAATAGATGGCGTCTGGTTTTAGACGTCTATTTTGACGGGAGAGGCGACCCTTGTCTCTTTAGATATATATAAATATATACAGTCTTCATTAGTGATGCCTACCGCGGGAAAGACTCCGCTACCATGGACTGCGAGAGTTCTTTCCCACAGAGTGGGCAGGTCGATGTGATGGCTGGTGTTACCCAACTCAAGACCAAGATGGTACTTGTAGATGGTAGCCACACTTGTCATTGCCTCGGGATGGAGGCCTCTGGAAGAAAGGTCAAGATTGAAATTTATATTTGAAATTGATTGAGAAATTATATCAGTGGGAGTTGTATCATATTTGCATCATATGTTATCATTGTACCATGGTAGATTAAACTGGCAAAACTGCTGGGAGGGTTCACCACTGATGAGCCAGGCCCTTCTATTAATTTATAATTGCAGTAAGGGCAGTATAAAATGTTTAATTTTAAAATGAATCATACGCGTCTAAAATAGCGTCAATTTATTATAAACAGATGATGCGCTAATGTATCATAACAAAGAGAGTTGTTGATAAACATAATGTATTAGCATATTATCTATTTACAATAAATCTTCAAGTGCAGGATATATACTCAGAATATGCTAATATATTATTGGAGCAGTATGGTGAATTAAACAGGCGAAACCGCTTGAAGGGTTAACCATTGATGAGCCGAGATCTCCCAATATTTTTTCTATTATAGCAAGAGCAGTAGGAATGGTTTCATTTCAAAAGGTAAAGTAGACGGTAAAGTAAAAGTTTACGGTTTTTTAATATGTGTATATAGGTGAATCTTTTTGGTCACAGTGGTACAGCCTACTCCACGCTGACGAGCGCCAACAGTGCGAAACGCGTTCGTGGATGGCTTTTCTTGATTTATCAAGGAATTAGGTTGGCCAAATTTCAGGGAACAGGTTAAATAAATGTTCAGTTGATTTCTGTTCCACCAGATGGCGCTCTGCCTTTTGAAAATCACATGTGCTCTTGGTCAGGATATGCCTTTTTTATTTTTAGTATATATATGTGTGGAATATTATTTAAAAAAATAAAAAGTTCAGGTGTTGGTGTTAAAAATAAAGAGAGCCTATCCTGAGCAGAAGCACATGTGCTTTTTTAGATGGCAGAGCGCCATCTGGTGGAACAGAAATTAACTAAACATTGATTTAGCCTGTTCCCTGATATTTGGCCAACCCAATTTCTTGATAAATCAAGAAAAGCCACCAACGAACGCGTTTCGCGCTGTTGGCGCTCGTCAGTGTGGAGTAGGCTGCACCAGAGGCTTCTTGAGAAACCAATATATGAGTATTTAAAGCCAAGTATTTATGTCCAGTGGCCACACCATACATACGTCAAGGTTAGCGTTTCACTGAAAAGACGATTGTGGAATCAGCCGCGTTTACTTTCCTCATCCAAATGGACCACGACATACAGCGATTCTATTAATCTCCTCTGAACAGTGACTGCGGCCTTGTATAATTTATATAAACCAAAAGGAAGACCTTGATCAAACATCATTGTATTCATCCAGCTATATATTTGTTTGCACAGGCCCCGGACAATTCTGGGATCCATGCCCCCTACATGCCAGTTGACAGTGTTGAGGAATTTGATGAGAATAATCTTGTGCTCAGGTGAGAGTGCCTCGAGGATATAAACCCTATCATCGCTGTATAGAATGGCGAACGTGATATTAAACCTGATTACCACATCCTCATATAGGAGGGATGATTGAATGTGTTGGTCCCTTACTGGTCAAACATGGTGTAGTCCGAGGGGTCAGTTCAGACGAGTACAGAGGATGGGACAACATACAAGATTATTCCAAAAGTTCGTAAACACTTGCAAAAAATTCGAAATACAAATATTATTCGCCGTTATTTATAATATCTTTAAATTATATATAAAGTAATTGTATCATATATTATTATATATACTGACTCGTTCTGATGTAATCATTGGATGTGATTAATTTACTTAGTCTACACGTTGTTCTAACTGTTGTAAATGGCAATTTTGTTTACACACTTCATACGGTGTACATATTTCAAGCTACTATTTCTTATTACTATATGCAAAATTTGACATCGAATGTGTAATTTGCGTGCTTTCCAATGTTTAATTATGTTAATTTCACGATATTTGATTTGTATTTAATTTCAGATTTACACGCAATTATTCTAATTGTGAATATGGCGTGTCTTTGCAGCTGTTAAATAAATAAATAATGTATTATTATGTATGCGCTGTAATAATATTATACGCCAAGTAATAAGAAAAACAACGTTTTAAAAAAAACCCGAACTTTTAGGAGAACTTTATAGTAAAGCTCAATGTCACGAGGGTTGTCGCAAGTTTCACGGCTGATCTGAAGGCGTGTATTGTCATGCTAAAACAATACGTGTCCTGACCATTTATTCAGATGGCGTTTTTGAATTTGCTGCTGCAGCCTTCTGGCAATCTAACTTTGCCTATCTTTGATGGTGCATCCAGGCTTGTCCACGAGTATAATGTCCTAGGCATCCCAGAAGACTGTTACTTCTTAGTTTGTAACGAAGCCTTGTCTTCTTTATGGTAAATTCTGTTGGTCTTGTCAAGTTCGTGCAGGTGATGAACCACAGTGGTGTGAAATGTCACCAACTCACGTGATAATCTACGAGTGTTTGTTGTCGGATTTGTCTCCGGAGCTTGGCACGGAGCTTCATTATCAATAAAACACACACAAGCCTTTATTAAGACATTCCTAATATATATATATATAATAATCGGGACTTTTTGGGGTGGTTGAGTGATTGTTTTGGATGGTTGGTTGTTTGTTGTAAGTAGTAGTAGTAAGACCTTGTTGACTTACTTGGTGGTTGATGTGGGCGCAGTCGTTTTGGCTGAAATGGTAAAGTTTTCTCACAGGGGAAAATAACGAGAAAGGACACAGGATTGGATTGAGAAATAGGCCAGCGATCAAGGGAGAGAGGGGTTAGACTATTGACGTATTTGACTAATGTCTAGACTGTTCACATATTGAAGATCGGACTTATCTGGGTGCTGAGAAGCTGGTGGCGAGCTCCAACTGTTCCTTGGCAGGTCCAACTCCTAACTTGTGATGAGAAGGGGTTAAGCGTACTGCTTGCTGTGGTGTCCAGCTCCCAACTGACTATCTTGAGTCCGAGATTTAACTCGTTAACTCTCCAATGCTCTCATTGGATGACTCTCGTCTCGTGGCGGTCTCTGATTGGATCTTAGCTAGTCCTGCTGGACTCTGGTTGGATCTTAGCTAGTCCTTTGTCTTTGTCTTGTTTTAACATGCTCCCGGAAGAAGAAGGTTTTTGAACTCAGTTTTATTAGTTCCTGGGTAATAACTTTTGCTTCCTGGATAATTAAAACCTGTTAATGATTGTTTCTTCTCTGATGGCCTTTCTCCCAGATTCGCTAGGCCTAACCTTTATTAAAATCTTTAGATCATACATTGCACATATATTGTGGTGGGGTTACATCTAGTTATATACAAATTATGACATATAGTTATTTAATTGTTTTGCATAATATTTCATTTATATCGGTTCCAAAATCACTTTATTAGGTACCGCTCAACAAGAGCAACCTAGTTTATGATAATTAAAACAATGAATAACATGTGAATTATTCACATATTAAACAAAAGGTTAACGTGGGATTCAATCCCGGTTCATGACTTTCGGAAATCGCAGGTGTTACCCACTCGTCCACTGACATTTTGTTTATTTCATTTATAAATTAATCTCATAATTTAGTCTGTGAAAATAAAAATATTAGACTGGTGACCAAAATAAACTGTAAATAGATGGCTTAATGTTATATAGTTAAGATATATAATTAATTGTTGAAAATCGAGTAATCCATTTTAAATACTTAGAATTGGAATCCCCGAGGAAGATAGGCGAACAGGCCTCATCGAAATATTGGAAGTTTTAATAAATATTTTGATCCAAAATAAGCTTTAATAATTCTAAATATAATTAATTGGGATGGTTATGTAATTTTGATCTTCATTGAATAAAATATATAAATTTTAAATGTGTTTTAAACTTTTTAATAACAAGTACAAAACAATTCCGTCTTAAGCAGACGATTGTCCTGTTAGAAATGAATCTAAAAAGAAATGAGAAGCAGGGGAAGAAATGGAATCCTCGCTCAGAAAAGAGAAAATGAAGAAAAGGAAAGAATATCTATGTGTCATTATCAATAACAAAAAGCTTTATTTAAGACCTTTCAGTCTTATACAGAGTATAGAAGAGGATATTTACAGATACTCTAGTCAGTACAACAACAAAAAGGCTTTTATTAGGGCCCATTGCCCTGTATGGATTCGCCATACAACAATAAAATAATTTAGTAATTTTTTCTCCCTTTCCCCATGTACACGTGAGCCTTTGTTTGAAAAGAGATTTATTTACACATCTAAAACTTTCCTCACTACATCTTTTGTATATGAATCTATTTACAATTGATCTGTAGAAATTATAGAGTTCTATTGCTATATTTTTCTTCTCTGAAATATTTCTCAGCGTCTTCAGTGGGTTGATAAATCTCCAGAAGGTGTTTTTAAGAGTTTTTCCTCTTTCTTTACCTAGATATTTGCATTCTATGATATAGTGGGAGATTTCATATTTCCCCAAATCCTGCAGTGAATGTTTTCCTTTTTGATGATGAGAATATGACTTTCTCTATCTAGAGTTGAAGTAATTCTAGTCGATAAAACAGTAATAGTAACAATAATCAGCAATGTTAACTACGATGTAACAAATAGGGGGAAAGAAAACTCTTAGCATAAAATTATAAACAAGAAATCGAGAACAAGTAGTTATTTTTCTTTAAAAGATAATTACTTGTATTATATATGGCCATGTCCTTTTGTTTGCGGAAGAGCATTGCTCGATGCAAATATTTGAATGTAATTATATTATTCTAAAAGCTTATGTCCATAGTTTTCTTGAATACAATGTCTAAGAATCCATCCTTCAGTGTAGCATATATAAGCTGAATTATCCAATACAGTATTAGAGATCTAAAGAAGCGGTCTTGTAGATTAAATTGGAGAAACTGCTGGGAGGGTTCACCACTAATATGCCAAGCCCTTCCAATATTTTTTCATCACAGTAAGGATAGTAGAAGTTTGATTTATTTGTCAAAAGAAACATACGCGTCTTAATATTTTCATTTGTTATATATAGATGACGCGTTATTGCTTTGTACTAATAATTACAGTATTGACAGAAATTTAGATTAGTACAAATGAAAAAGGAATATACAACAATGATTTATATATAATTATCAGACATATTTATAGTTGTATACATGGATGGATTAAAGGTAGAGGATTATCTAAAGTCGGGAGATTAAGTCTCACTTAATTAGTTCATTCATCCAGTTGTTCCTTGCCCAGAAGTCTACGTGGTGGGTGGAAGAAGCAGCACAAGTAAGGGCCTGCCCTGTAGGACGAAGTACGGTGTCGTGAGCCCCGAGCCGCTACGGTGACCGTGAACAGGGAACTCTGAAATGTGGCTGACTAACAGGGCAATGGCACCCTCCCATTCCATGGACAAGACACCACCATCCAGTAGTTCAGTAGAAGACACCGGATTCATTAAGTTACTTTGAATATCACTGGCAGTTTTATAAAATTCAAAATATTTGAAGAGAGAACGTTATTGCCTATTATTTGCGGCATACTGGTCCTTAGGTATCCTTAAGATTCCTGTCACTTAAGCAAAATTCATTAAATTGCCTAATTGTGGAGCTATGGTTCAAAAACACTTCCCCTTTTAGTAGAACCATTGCTTCTTGTTGATTTAACAACTTGGTTATGCGATAAAACGGAATAAAAGAAGAAAAGTATCTTCAATAGACAATTATAATTCCTTGCCTATTAAAGATACTTTTCTTCTTTTATTCCGTTTTATCGCATAAACAATACCGAGAAGATTATCACTGTCGTTATTAACAACTTGGTATCTATTCAAAACTCAAAAGGTTTTTTCTAACAAGTCTATTTTTATAATACAATATAATGGGACTTATGATTATATAACGACATTTGAAAATTATCCCGCATGTTTTTCTTTTAAACCACTAGTCTAGTGGACATGGCATCTACCCGGTAAGTGGAACATTGTGGGTTCGATTCCCATCCCTAGACACTTTATTTTTCTGTTTATCATTACTCTTCACAATTCATCCTTTCATACTTCATCCCTAAGGTTAGAAATAATCGTTATTTCTTCTTAAAATAAATTTCGATTTTTGGTTCAAAAGAAACACATGCGGGATAATTTTAAAATGGCGTTCTACAAGTCTATTTTTAACAATTCATTTTAGAAAAAAAAAATAGTACAAATGTGAAATATCATATTACCATTAAGGTACTATTACTGTTATTCCTGCATGTATCCTACATTTCTGCTTGGAGAATCTATATACGACTTAAAGGTCTTAATAAAGCTTTTTGTTATTGTTGTATATACGATTTTAAAATATGTTAAATAAATTTTTGAACATAAATAGTACAAATGTGATATTTTACTGGGATAAGGTGAATAAATTAAGAAAAAGGCATCTCTTTATCGTGAAATAATTATGAATCAAATTCTTATCGTGAAAGAATGGGTATTTGGCCAATTTTGGAATAATTAAAAATCAACGAATAGTTGATATTTATTACAATAGATGGCGCCAGTCATAAGCAGATTTCAATTGCACGATAAGGAGATGCCCTTTTTTCTTTCTTAATCCATTCTAGGGTTTAATTAAAACGAATAAAATAGGATAGAACAATTCGCCTGCTTCAGAATAAGGTGTTGCATGTTAGAGTGGCAGTTTAAATTTAAAAAGTGAGGTGGCTGCTAAAAACGTTGCTTTTAAAATATTGCAAAACTCTTTCGATTCACCTTCTGTTTTCAATCTTGAAGATTTAATAAGAGTTCTATTGATTTTGCTTAGACTTTTTAAAGAAACTAATTCCAATTAGATTAATCAAACATTATAGATTTACAAGAGAGAGAACAAAATATAACATAGTAAACAAACTTATCTTCTTACCGTGATCTTACATACATACTCTGTGGGAACAATTAAATATTCAAATTTAAAATATATATGTTGTAATATATTCCAATATATACCTTATCCCCATGTGTTATATAATTATAGTATAATTACCAAAACGACAAAATAAAATTCGATTGAGTGACAGCCGGCGCCAGACAGGAGGAAGGTCTCCGAAAAACAAAGTCGGGTTACTAGGTGTACCCCCTTTGGCTCAAAACAGATTAGTCCGCTTTGAGACACGATGATTGACAGACACCCCTGGACAGATCTGCCTTGACCGGTGTCTCCTTCACTTACTCTCTCGCCATCTCTGTGGTGACATCCAACATGTCTCGTTCTTTGGTGCGATTCATTCACGCCCCTGAAACCACTCTGAACATTGAGGCCACCACGACTGCATTTAACCACTACAGTCATCCTACAGGATCGACTACATATACACACAAGTTGAATATCTATATTAATAAAATGCAATTTTCATAAGTGGTGTTCGCTAAAAACTTTCGTTACAATGCATCAATTTCGACCAAATTTTCAACATTTATGTAAAACGAGATGGAGCAGGTTTTGCTTAACATCAAAATATTTTTCCTAACTTTAACATGCGTAACTTCGCTGTTATCGATTAAATACAAAAAAAAACAACTGAGTTAATTTTATTTATATATAAATACAAAAAAAAATTCAGCAATTCATTCAACTCAATCTAAAAAAATATTCAAAACAAGCAATTTTAAGATAACACCATATGTAAAACAGTCGGCCAAGAAAACAACAACGATATTACATCTTTCTCACATATTCACACACAATCTTGATTAATAATTAAAACTAATCTTTAACATTGTTTATTATACTTCATAATATATAATATTCGTTAGGCAAACTTTCACTCGGATAAAACCCGGGCGAAGCCGGGTACACATCCGCTAGTATTATATATTTTTATAATGTCTAATAGGATTTATAGAGAAAGAAATAATTTAGAATCTCTATCTGAATAATTTCATATGTATCCGTCGTATATGTTTGGTGTAACGCCATGGGGTGATGTACACTCATGGACAAAATTTAAGGAAGTGGAAAGTTTTTTTGTCGCCGGTCTTCTGTTCGTTCATACTTGGTTATCTCGTGTGTCTTTCGTTGATGTCCTTTCTGCTGCTCCTCCTTCGTTCGTCGATCTTCAGCACTCCGTGTCAACTGTTGTGTCTTGGAACTCACTTCTTGTTCTATCCATCCTGACGGCTGAACTCTGAAGATCGGGTGTGCAGTATGGCCACTGATGTGTTGCAGTACACAGGGGCAAAAAAGAGAGGACTCACGACTTCAAAATAAGACAAGTGTACAAGCTGACTATGGGCAAAAGGGTGAATCCATTTAGGTGTGTCCTCTCACTGTGCCACGGGAACTAAATATAAACTCTTTAAAATAGTTTAAAGTGAAATTGTAATGGGACGTTTGCACGCCCTTCCGGCCTAAATATACGTTTCATGATTATTCAGGATGCTGGAAACCAGCTTTTTGTTGTTGTTGAAGGCTGATGAGAGCAAACAGCCCGAAACGAGTACCTAGTTAGCTTTTTTTATTATTATTCAAAAAATATATTCTCTGGCCAATTCTGGAATAATTAGAAATCACACACAACGATTAGTTGATATTTATTCCGACAGATGGCGCAAGCTATCAGAAACATTTTAGTTGCACGTAATCAGGGGATGCCTTTTCTTAAATATAAACTCCCTTCCCTCCAGAGATAGCGGATTTTTATAGGGTCATAGGAGGTGATGGCTGTCACACCACCGGATTCGACGTTATCCACCATCCAACCTGTGACCGGCACACAAATGTCCAAAATTACCATCAACAGACGACTGAGAGAGCGGAATCTAAGAACTCGCCGGCCGTTAAGATACCTACCCCTCACACCCGTACACCGAAAATCCCGACTTCAGTGGTGTCGGGAGTGATCAACTTGGAATTGCGTTAATTGGGGACATATAGTCTCTAGTGACGTGTCATGTTTCTTACTGTGTCCTGACGACCGTCGCAAACGTGTCTGGAGACGTCCTGGGCAGCGTGTGGATTCTGGCCTTATTTTCGAACACCACACAGGTCCACAACAGGGCGTTATGGTCTGGGGTGCCATTTCATTTGATAACAGGAGCCCATTGGTAGTCATTCCTTGCACCCTGACAGCACAACGGTACATATATGACATTCTACGGCCTGTTTTGTTGCCATTACTCTCACATCCCCCCGGGCTTACTTTTCAACAAGAAAATGCCCGGCCACACACGGCACGTGTTACTATGGATTGTCTTCAATCTTGCCGAACTCTTCCGTGGCCAGCAAAGTCGCCTGATCTCTCACCCATAGAACACATCTGGGACATGATGGGAAGGTGATTGCAACCATCCCGGAATGTTGACTATTTAGCCCGACAGTTGGAGACAATTTGGCAAGAAATCCCGCAGCACACCATCCGGAATCTCTATCAGTCCATGACACGCCGGGTGGCAGCCTGCATCCAGACCAGTGGGGGTCCAACGACATATTGACTTTCTCAATTTGTGACGATCAAACTCTGGAATAAAACAATTAATTGTTATTAAATTTTAATCATTATTATTTATTTTATTTAAGTAACCCAGGTTCCTGGAGCGTACAGAAGTCGCCAACTACCCGGGATGTCCTTCTGACCTAAGTCTTCTTGGATTTATATACAATGCCAATGGAAGTCCAATTAATGAGGTGTCGCCAGGCAGATTTCTTTCTTGGGAGATTTTCTAGGGATGCTGGACATATGTTGGTGATACCAAGGATAGTGGCTGTCTGGAATCTTTGGTATTGGAAGGTTGGGGAAGTGAAGAGGAGGTGGTCTACGGTTTGGTCTTCATCTTGTTTTAATCATCACACCAAACTGAGCTACAGAAACTAAACTGAGAGAGAGCGGACCACGTGTTGCTACTACACCTCCTTGTTTTATCTCTCTGCTTGTGGTGAACACGTGAAGGCCGCTACCTCTCGAGAGGCTGTAAGATCAGGTCTTTGAATGAGGCTTACATTAAATGGGTCAAGTTACATTTATAGGTTCAGATCTGCAAGCACAATACAATGGTTTTATATCTTATGCCTTAGAAATGTTTCTAATTTAGGTCAGTATTGGAGGTATCTGCGCTACACAGTGAGTTAGTGATTGGAACTTGGCTCTTCGTTCTCTTTGGTTGAGGGCTGCCGCTCTTTTATATAGTGTCGTACGTACACATGGCGTGTACACATAGGCATAGGTACACAAGATGGGTACTATAGAGATACATGGCGAGCAGCAGCCCCCTTAACAGCCCCACCACGAGAAGGTAGAGAACATGGGACCGCCTGAAACACACGGGTTAGACACGTGGAGACTTCCCTCAAGCGCGAACCACTTTCGAATGTTTGACACCCGCTCTGATCTCCCATATCGTACTTGAGTCGCATATGCCCGCTCGTACTCGACTGTGGCCAGATTCAATCCGAAGAGAGTCTCGACACCACAGTCTTGCGTACATCGTATAGCTGCGACTCGTTCCTCAGGGCTGAGGGGTCATTCTACTAATGGTTGGCTCTCAGGAAGTATCTCCCTAAACTATAAGAGGGTAGAGTATCTGCAACGCAGAAAGTTATAACTTACCTATACTTACTCGGTAGTCTAGGCTCCACCATTGAAGAACTGAAAACACACAACAACCTCCCTCTCTGTCTAACTATATAAATCTATACTACGAAGTCAGGGCTCCACCATTGAAGAACTGAAAACACACAACAGCCTCCCTCTCTGTCTAACTATATAAATCTATACTACGAAGTCAGGGCTCCACCCTTGAAGAACTGAAAACACACAACAGCCTCCCTCTCTGTCTAACTATATAAATCTATACTACGAAGTCAGGGCTCCACCATTGAAGAACTGAAAACACACAACAGCCTCCCTCTCTGTCTAACTATATAAATCTATACTACGAAGTCAGGGCTCCACCATTGAAGAACTGAAAACACACAACAGCCTCCCTCTCTGTCTAACTATATAAATCTATACTACGAAGTCAGGGCTCCACCATTGAAGAACTGAAAACACACAACATTCTCTAGGTTGATATCATCCTTTTTTGCCTTACACAAAATAATCTGTTTTGAATTCCCTTTATGAAGTCGTAGTATAAAACAACACAAACTATATTTTCCAAGTAAAGATCATCATGTAATCTACCTCTACATAGAACCAACCCCACGTCAAATAGGTGCAGAAGCTATATAAGTCGGTCAGTCAAACAATGGCAGAGTTGTCTAAACTACTGATGTCAACATTGATGAGCCACATGCCCATTCCTTCCAATATTTACAACTTCTATGTAGAGTGAGAGAGAGAGGGAGGATTTGTTTTTACGTGAAAATATTAACAAAAATAGCGCAAAATAGCTACAATTTCAACATATACATATATAGCACGCAATACATGCTAATTTAACATCAAATAGACATATTGTTTGTATGTAAGCAAGAGCAATACTCGAAGCTTTAAAATGATATGTCTTATTTTATCTTAGAATATAATGTCGAACTGCTTTTCACATATGTAGACATGTGGTGAACTTACAGTAAAAGCAGTCGTCTACTTCTACCCATCATGATTATTATGGTCTGTATCACGTGTACTAGGGATAAGCAAAAAAAAGCTTGGAATATCATAATATGTTCATAGAATCGCTAACTGACTTTAAAAAAACATATTTGACTACCAGCTCTATAAGCCGATCAAGCCAAAACAATAGGAAAGATCACGTGTACTAGGGATAAGCAAAAAAAAGCTTGGAATATCATAATATGTTCATAGAATCGCTAACTGACTTTAAAAAAACATATTTGACTACCAGCTCTATAAGCCGATCAAGCCAAAACAATAGGAAAGGATTCAGTTTGGCTGTTTACACTATCTCTTCCTGCTTACCTCCACCATGCGCACCTGCACCATCTCTGCGCGTGTATTCGCGAGTTAACCCAATTGTAGCGCTTCTTATCTTTTTCCAAGGTCTTCATAACGATGAAATGACCGCCATCTGGATTGTTGTGAAGATACTGAAGCAAGAGTTGAAAGTAGGACTTGGGGAAGTTCAACTTTAAAATTTTCTGTGAAGTACACTGTCTTTTATACCGTTCCACAAGCGTTCCGAAAGCGTTCCACATCGTCCAATAGCTTTTTGTCCTTACACTGTAGGAAGCCACAACCTCTCAGGTTGGACGGTTGCCATTTGCTTCAAAACAATTCATAATGAGAAGAAGACCGTCATCTTCGTGTTAAATCTCACAGGGTGACTTTTCACTCCATGGATCATCTGTTGGAGATTCACCAGCTTGAACTGTAACTTGATCGACTCGTATCCTGGTTTCTGCACATGCATAGTGATTGCATTCGTCAGGACATAGCTTTCTGTAGATAGCATCAGGATTCTTGTGCGAACTTCCCCGGACGATGCTTTATTCATAAAGACGTTGTATCCAACTTGAAAGCTGATTCTCAAAATACTTGAAGCTGAGGAATCATTAGTACTTGTTCTGGTATGGACTTGCTCTGAGTATCGATTAAGTATTTAGCAATGATGACTCCACTTCAAGGCTTAATTCCTTCCAAAATGGCAATTGGATACGAGAGGCTTCGATTTTGCTTTTGATGATACATTCACTCCGTGGTGGGATTTCTACATCTTCCCCGGCCACAATTCAGCACGCTTGAGGGCAGTCCGTTGGTCTGCCCTTTAAAAGAGGAATTTTCTCTGTCGCACAACAGAGAATACCTTGTTCCCCACTCTATACGGAATTCACATTTTCTCAATATGCCTAGTCCAATTATGACGTCGTCCAGCTTCTTTTCAGAATGCTGGTAGATGTTGTCACCATTTTGTAACTCGAAGAGCACTCTGTGATATATCGGTGTCAGTTCCCCGGTTTCTGCAGTGATGGAAAGACGTTGTCGGTAATTAAAACTGAAAGGTTTTGACGTTGTTGATTGAAGAAACCAGATCGAATATGATGATGTTGCTTATCTCGGTCTCGATGATCATGCAGCAAGAGGTTCCTTGAACATTTCCATACAAGAAAAGGCTATCATCATTTCCTAGAAGAGTTAAAGCCAGGATGGTTTTGATTGGGGCCCTTCTTAGTTTTGAGCCAACATCTACCCCGCGACTAATTGTCGTTTCCCTGGTTGCCAGAAATGTTATTTTGTATCCTTGGTATAATTTGCGGATAATTCGAATGCAGATGTCGCTCTTGATTACATCTTCAACATTTGACTTATTTCGAACGAAATTTGGGAAGCGTCGACGTTGAAATGGAGATCTTGTTTGATGGCTTTCACCAACCTCTGTTTTACGAACAAAGGGAAGAAGAGCGCTTGAAGCTTGTTGAGACGCTTCATGCTTCATAGCCATAACTAGCGTTTCTTGGAGAGTACAGAGGATGATAGCCGCTGCCAAACCACCCGCCATCTTGATGTCAGACCATCCATTGGCTCGAGCGACGACCTCGAACTGCACCCTGAAGGTAGCCCACAAAGCAGTACCATTAAAGGTTGGTGGCTTTACACTAAAACTGGTCGTATTTTGTGTAGAAAGGTCTGAATCAGATAAAGAAGCCGTTGTAGAAACTGCGTAACACTACTTGATTTGTTATGAGGAAGGAACCGCGGGACGTTGGATTTCAAAACACAGATTTGAGATTGACAATCGTTTTCAACAGCAGAAAATTTCTTCTTTCAACTCCCATATATTTCCCAATAATTCTGATTGTTACTCGAGATTTCTAGAAATTGTTTCTATTGATAAGGATTGATCTTCAAATGCTCGAGAAAGCTTTTCATCAAACGCAGAAGAATGCTCATATAATCTTCTATCGAGTTCTATAAATCTCGAAGATGTATGGAACTAGCCGAATGACCCGGGCAACGCCCGGGTTTTACCCTATTAAATGTACCCTATTCAAATACTATTCGTTACAATTATAAATTGGCGCCGTGGATGTCACTCTTGTGAACCCTCCCGCTCAAACTTTGTGTCTGAGAAGCGATATTTTTATAGAAAGATGATCTGGCTTTTGTTTTCTGCTCGAATGAATGTTTTTCTGAATGTTTTTCAAAATAATGAACTGGTTTCACCCGTGGTCTCTGCTTTTTGGAATTTTCCCGATATAATTTTGTATCTAATAATCAAACATGATACAGCAATATCGTCATCATCATTTTCTGACTAAAAATATATAATTTTAATAATTGATTTATATATTTTTTTAAAATAGCCTATCGTCTTCCCCGTATTCTTTTACCTATGTAGGGAAATTTTGGTTTGAATTAGTGAACTACTGCGAATTTGTATACCGGACATACAGACAGACAAACAAACATACAAACATTCATTTTTATATATAGAGAGATATATCTAAATATATTAAAAATAAAGAAGGCATCTCCTGACCACGAGCACATGTGCTTTTTAGATGGCAGAGCGCCATCTACGAGTAGTGGGCAAAAATAAACTAAACGTTTATTTAGCTTGCTCCGTTTATTACTGCTCCACTAGATGGCGCTCTGCAATCTAAAAAGCATATGTGCTTGTGGTCAGGAGATGCCTTCTTTATTTTTAATATCAACACCTGACCCACTTATCTTTTATTTTTTGCTATTGTTTTTTCATATCTAAATATATATAAAGTGCAATTTCTCTCTCTCTCTCTCTCTCTCTCTCTTATAAAATAATTCACTATTAATCTTCAACCTATAATAGAAACCTATCAAGGAGAACATAAATAAGCGAATAAAACGCCGCTTGATGCCAAACTACTAGCTAGAAAGCTTGAGACTTCTTTAATACTATGAAAAGAAACTCATCTCCAGAAACCTACTGTGGAGATTTCAATCAATCGTTGTGAAAGTATTGTAAGCTGTAATATACCTTATAATAATATTATAAAATACTCTGTTTATAAAGCTATACAACCAGTTTAACCGCATAAGTTTCTTTTTATTTATGAAAAAAACATTTTTAATTTCAAAGAGAAATAATTTAATATTTCTAACTTTTTGGATGACGTATGAAAAGGTTGAATATATGAAGAGTGATGGTCTATATATGAATGGATGACGTATGGAGGGTGAAAAATATGAAGAGTAATGGCAAACGGAAAAATAAAAGTGTCCAGGAGCGGGAATCGAACCCACAACCTTCTGCTTACCGGGCAGGTGCCATGTCCACTAGGCTATCCTGGACGTATTTCTCCGTTTTATTTTTCCGTTCGCCATTACTCTTCATATTTTTCACCCTCCATACGTCATCCATTCATATATAGACCATCACTCTTCATATATTCAACCTTTTCATACGTCATCCAAAAAGTTAGAAATATTAAATTATTTCTCTTTGAAATTAAAAATGATTTTTTCATAAATAAAAAGAAACTTATGCGGTTAAACTGGTTGTATAGCTTTATAATTATACGCCGCAGTCATTTATAAGTAATACTCTGTTTAATTAATTTATTTTTGAATGATTTGGCAGAACTGTAATTATTGTTGTTGTCATGAATATATTCAAAAGTGTATATTGCTGCATTTCAGGTTCTCGGAGGGCTTCTACGAACTGTTCCTGAGTTATAAAATCTTGAATCTCCCTCGTACAAGACAGGAAAGTAAGCCTGGAACAAGAGGCTATCAGCCTCTGAAGATCATTGGTAACTTCTTGTAATGGTTTACCATTAGCTTGGGTCCTATTTCGGAAACGAACTGCGTGAAGCTGCTTATAATTTTTGTTTCCGTATCTTCCACTTATATAGTCGGTCATGGATCCATAGACGAGCTGTTATTCCACAGCTATAGTCTCCAGAAAGATATATAATTAAAATTTGTTAATTTCTTAATTTGGTAAAGCATATTTATTTATGTAATAGAAGAGAGAGAGAGAGAGAGAGAGAGAGGAACATTACATAAGCAATTTAGTATTTTTTTAAACTTAAACTGCAACAGGAATATATATTTTAAAAATAAATTTTAAATATTTAAATTGATGCAATTTTTTGATAGATGATCAACCCGTGGTTTCAAAAAGAATAATGTCTATAGAACATCAATGATCCATCATAGGAAATGTCATGGATTAAAACGGTTTACCGCTCACAACAGGAGCTTCTCTAACCCTGGTCTGATGGCCGATAATTTGAGGAAGAATATCAATATGACAAAAATACTGGTGACAATGTTTCTGTTAACAAATCCCGTAGTTTTACTTATTCGATGTTGTTTTCTTTTTCTTTTTTTTTTATCATTGATGATGTTTTAATCCTCATTTTTTAAGGCGAGACATAACTTTAAACAATATAAATCAAACCATAAAATATATTAAAATATAATTTTTTTAAACATAGAACTGCCATATATAGATAGAAAATCATGAACAATTATCATATTTTACCACATTTTTGATGGAAACATTTAATTAAAGATATTTGGTATGCTTAAAATATACAAGGTACGATATAAAGGTAACTGAACTTTTTATAAATCAAGAGTTGAAATTAAATAGTAAACAAAGAGAATTATCTTAGAATAAAGCTTAAATAATAAATTAGATTGGCAACACTGGTAATAGCGCATGCGTAAATCTTATTGTAGGAAGATAAAGGTTCTTTGTTTATATCGTTCGCGTCGGATTTTGTAATGTCGGCTTTTGAACAAAGAGCTGACATTAAATTTTGTTTTAAATTAAATAAATCTCTAAATGATAAATCAAAATGGGTAAAGGAAGCGTAGGGAGATGAAACAATTTCAAAAACATCAAGTACATTTCTAGATGGAAATTTTGCCGGGAGGATATTGATCTAAAGAGACAAAGGTCGCCTCTCCCGTCAAAATAGACGTCAAAACCAGACGCCATCTATTGACCGTTGGCACAAACTAGCGGCCTCGGGTCGAGACGCTTTTAAGTTTGCCAAAGCTGGTGTTGTGGCTTTGTTACCGACCTGAGACCGCTAGTTTGCGGCGACGGTCAATAGATGGCATCTGGTTTTGACGTCTATTTTGACGGGAGAGGCGACCTTTGTCTCTTTAGAAGTACACACACACATTTCTGGTACAATAGATTTAAAGATGGCTGTCAGAGTATTGAGGATGATCCAAGGTCAGGACGCCCTTCAACTTCGACGATGGAGTACAACATCCAGCAGGTTAGTGATTTTATTTATGCTGATAGAAAAATAACTATTGAAACGATAGCGGAAATAGTTGGAATTTCATTTGGTAGCTTCTAAATTATTGTTCATGAACATTTAAACATGAAAAAACTTTGTAGTTACTTTGTTTCACCACATCTAACCGTACAACAAAAATAGAACAGATTAGAAATTTGCAGTGATTTAATTAAAGTACAATTAATAATTGAGATTTTTAAAACAATAATACCTGGAGATGAAACTTAGTGCTATCTTTATGATCCACAAACAAAGAAACAATCACTTAAGTTCTCCTCGGAAGAAAAAAAGTTAGTCTTGACCAATCAAAGGGAAAAGTTATGCTCATTGTTTTTTAGACTACTAAGGAGTTGCACATTATGAGTTTATATTCCAGAGGGAACTTCTACCAATAAAAACACATACAAAAAAATATTTGTACGCATTAGATATTCAAATCGAAGGAAAAGGAAGTAGCTCTTTCAGTCACAACAATGGAAGTTGCTTCATGACAACGCCCCTGCCCATAAAACCACCTTGGTTATGGATAATTTATATAAGCACTCTGTGACTGTTTTATCACATCCTTCTTATTCCCCAGAACTCTCTCTCCGTGATTTATTTTATTTTCCTAAACTCAAAACTTGCGTTAATAGAAAGACGCTTTTCGTCATCAATAGAGATTATTGGAAATGCGACAGCTGAAATAAACAAGCTCTAGAAAATGGATAATGAAAACGTTTTTAAACAGTTTTTTGAACGCTGGAAAAAAAATGTGGAGATAGTGAAGGGTCCTATTTTGACAAATTTTGATGAATAAAAATTTATTTAACCTTTAAATTTTATTTTATATATTTTTAAAAATTTCCGTCAACTTTTTTATCGTATCCTATTATCTCTTCCGATCAATGCAACATGGCCTGGCTGACCAGCACTTCTCCAACTACAATGAAGTCAAAAAATGGATCGATGAATGGATAGCGACCAAAGAGCCGGCCTTTTTCCGCGATGGGATCCGTCAATTGCCAGAAATATGGAAAAGGTAGTGGCTGGCGGCGGATAATACTTTGAACATTGAATGCCTAACCAATTTTTGTCAATAAATCATCAATTTATCGAAAATAAAATACCGCACGAACTTATTTATACTCCTAATATTCTTTACAATTTCCTATGTATATATATGAGACATATCTAATGTTGATATTTCATATTCTTACCTCCGGACCATCAGAATTCTTCCCCGGCAGCTTGGAGCGGAGGTCTTGGGGAGGTTGGCGTAGATCCGGTCCTCTGCAGCGAAGAGAAAAATTTGTCAATTATGGGGAAATGGTTAAGACAATTTAACAAATAGCTCATTAAGGTGAAAATATCTGCAGTTTATAAGGGTATATATATTATATAATCTAAAATGCAAATATTTTATTTTTTTAAAACATGTATTTTACTTTCATCATTGACTTTTTTATTTATTTTTGACCATATATTTAGAATACTTTGAATATTTGTTGTAAATATGTATAGTTGACCTACCTTTTTTCAATTCACGAATATAGAATTCAGTTTATAAATTCTATATTACTGTAAAAAATGATTTTATGTGTAATTTGCTTCAAGTAATTAAAAAAAACTACTTGATGGGTAAATAATTATCTTTCCTATTTTTTCGACTGCACCTTCAATTCTCTATCTTTTTCAACAACAAAACAATCATAACATGTATATATCTAAAAAGACAAAGGTCGCCTCTCCCGTCAAAATAGACGTCTAAAACCAGACGTCATCTATGACAAAGCCACAACACCAGCTTTGGCAAACTGAAAAGCGTCCACCTAGAGACCATGGTTTCGGGCTAATGACCCTCGTCAGCCTAGGACGGACTTTATTCCATGAGATCCACAAGGGATCTAATGGAATCTTGACAATCTGCCAAAGAGGTGTTTAGCTGGCAAAGTGGCTGGGCCAAATCTATGGCTAAAATATAGATGGAAATTTTGCCGGGAGGATATTGATCTATAAAAGACAAAGGTCTCCTCTCCCGTCAAAATAGTCACCGACCCGAGGCCGCTAGTTTGTGGAGACGGTCAATAGATGGCGTCTAGTTTCGACGTCTATTTTGACGGGAGAGGCGACCTTTGTCTTTTAAGATCAATATCCTCCCGGAAACGAAACCCTAAATACCTTATTGATTAAATCAATGTGTAAAAGGATAGGGAAGAAGCTTCATTATAAACGAAACACAGAAATAGTTATTACAAACTTTAAAGATAACTGACAATTGAATTTCAGGCACAAAATACTCGTATATGTGATAGCGCGCCATCTGTTATCAAAATTCGAAACTGTAATTCTTTTTGAAATTAAACAATATCTACTGCCCTTACTGCAATGGAAAAATTATAGGGAAGGCCTGGCTCATCAGTGGTGGACCCTATGGTAGGATTAAACTGGCGAAACCTCTTGGAGGGTTCACAACTGGCCCTCCCATTAATTTTTCCATTGCAGTAAGGGCAGTTGAATTTGTTTAATTTCAAAAAGAATCATACACCTTTAAAAGAGTTTCGAATTTTCACAAAATATATAGTTGAGAAAGAATTTATATCAAGAATATATATTTTTAAAATCGGAATATTATTGACTCTAAAACGCTCATTTGCAATTTAGATGTAAATTGTAATATTCACTTCACCTGAAAGTTAATTTGCACAACGGTAAAATAACCAAAACTAAGTAATTCTATTTGAATGTTTTTATTTACTTAAAAAACAGACGGTAAATAAGATGAAGATATAAACTTAATAAACACAAGATAATAAGACCAAATCCAAATAAATAGTGTGTGACGTTTCGGTAACAACGTTGTTACCGTTGTTAGCTCTTCAGTGGTAAACCCTCTAAACGATTTCGCCAAATTAATCTCTAATCAAACGCTGAAAGGTTTTACCACTGATGAGCCTAGACCTCTCATTGAATAGCTTATATCATTGCAGTAAGATCTGTAGAGATAATATTTGATGATATATGTAGAAAAATATTACAAATATCGGTAACAGCGTTGTTAAAAATGTTTTGAAAAGACACTTTTCCTTGAAGGCCTGATTAATTTTACTCAATATTGAGGCATTATTTTATTGAATTGCCAGCTCAAGTTGAACATGAATCTCTCGCCAAATCAAATCGAATATCCCAGGTTTTCTCCTGTAGAAGGGCGTCCGTGCCTGAAAGCTAGAGAATAATAAAAATGTTTTGAAAAGATACTTTTCCCTGGAGGAATGATTAATTTTACTTAATATTTATTAAATGGATTAATTTATAGAAAGACAATCGATGTTGCAACGACGCTAGATGAGATTGAACTTGATTAATATAAGTTTCTTAAACAAGGCTTACCTTGGAAACTTGTGAAGAATTCCGGGGCGAAGAAGGCTTGAGGAGCTGGAGGCTGTTGAAGGCAGCGCGGGCTCGCGCCGGGCGAGACTGCTGCGAGCTCTGGTGTGGTGGAAAAGTGAAAAAGTTTCAGAAAAGAGAGGATATTTAAAAATAACATTTTCCATAAATATCTATATAGATAATACCGTAACAGAGTTTTCCATTGTAAAGTCCTGAGCTATCTCCTCCGAAGATTCTGAACTACACATAACAATCTATATACCAAAATTTTCGTTATTTTTTTCTTCGTATGATAGGCCTGTTTTTATTTTCCTAATGTTAACAGTTATTTTTATTTTTAATTTAATCTATTTTACAATCGTAGATTTTTTGCATTTATCATCATCAATTCATTTGTTTTGAAATGCGTAAAAATGTGTTTTGAAATAATATATATTTCTGATTCATTTGATTATGTAAGTACTTTGTTATAGTTTTTCATTTAAATATATAAATTTTTCGAATTGTAGATTGAATTATTACTTTTATTCTATAATAATTATCTTTTATAAGTGTTTGTTATAGTTTTTCATTTGAATTTAGCACAATTTTTGTATCTGGTTATCTTTTTTGGCATCTTTTCATCTCTCTTTGGCATCTTTTTTTTTCTCATTAATAAGACCTAATCCAAATAATTTAATAGTGTGTGACGTTTCAGCAACAGCATCAGACAGAAGAATAAATGAACTAAAGAATAAAATCTCATTTTTTCTTTTGTCTGATGATGGTGGCATTTGGATTAGGTCTTTTTTTTTTTTTATTAATTTGTTATAGTTTTTCATTTGAATTTAGCTCCATTTTTGTGTCTTATTTCTTCTTTATATTAAAACTTAGAATTAAGCTTTGCTTTTTTATATACATGTTTATTACACATTTAGCAATACTTTTTCTTTATATTTGCTCTTATTTACTCATTTTTTTACTCTTTCACAATCAGATTTTGAAAATGGCTAAATGGCTTCACTTCTCCCTATTTGCTTTTGTAGCTTTTCTTATAAAAAAAATATTAGAACTTAGAATTAAGCTTTGCTTTTTTATATACATGTTTGTTACACATTTAGCAATATATATACCAAAATATTTTTTTGAATACTTACCTCTTTTAGTGAATTTTTGTTAGGGGGGGCTGCAAAAGTGCCGTACTTATGCAGTATTTTGATGCTTTTCCTGTGAAAAGGATAATGAAATTTAAAATTAAGCTTTGCTTTTTTATATACATGTTATTTACACATTTAGCAATATATACACAGAAATATTTTTGGAATATTTAACTTTTTTGGTGAATTTTTGTCAGGGAAGCTATGGACTGCCGTAATCATGCATTATGTTGATGTTCTTCTCATAAAAAAAATATTTGGGTTTGGAATTGGGCTTTGCTTTTTGTATACATGTTTTTTACATATTTAGCAATTTACACACAGAAAAATTTTGGAATATTTAACTTTCTTGGTGAATTTTTGTCAGGGAAGCTATGGACTGCCGTAATCATGCGGCTGCAAAAGTGCCGTACTTATGCAGTATTTTGATGCTTTTCCTGTGAAAAGGATGGTGAAATTTAAAATTAAGCTTTGCTTTTTTATATACATGTTATTTACACATTTAGCAATATATACACAGAAATATTTTTGGAATATTTAACTTTTTTGGTGAATTTTTGTCAGGGAAGCTATGGACTGCCGTAATCATGCATTATGTTGATGTTCTTCTCATAAAAAAAATATTTGGGTTTGGAATTGGGCTTTGCTTTTTTGTATACATGTTTTTTACATATTTAGCAATTTACACACAGAAAAATTTTGAAATATTTAACTTTCTTGGTGAATTTTTGTCAGGGAAGCTATGGACTGCCGTAATCATGCGGCTGCAAAAGTGCCGTACTTATGCAGTATTTTGATGCTTTTCCTGTAAAAAGGATAATGAAATTTAAAATTAAGCTTTGCTTTTTTATATACATGTTATTTACACATTTAGCAATATATACACAGAAATATTTTTGGAATATTTAACTTTTTTGGTGAATTTTTGTCAGGGAAGCTATGGACTGCCGTAATCATGCATTATGTTGATGTTCTTCTCATAAAAAAAATATTTGGGTTTGGAATTGGGCTTTGCTTTTTTGTATACATGTTTTTTACATATTTAGCAATTTACACACAGAAAAATTTTGGAATATTTAACTTTCTTGGTGAATTTTTGTCAGGGAAGCTATGGACTGCCGTAATCATGCGGCTGCAAAAGTGCCGTACTTATGCAGTATTTTGATGCTTTTCCTGTAAAAAGGATAATGAAATTTAAAATTAAGCTTTGCTTTTTTATATACATGTTATTTACACATTTAGCAATATATACACAGAAATATTTTTGGAATATTTAACTTTTTTGGTGAATTTTTGTCAGGGAAGCTATGGACTGCCGTAATCATGCAATATGTTGATGTTCTTCTCATAAAAAAATATTTGGGTTTAGAATTGGGCTTTGCTTTTTTATATACATACTAGCCGAGTGACCCGGGCAACGCCCCGGGTTTACCCGAAGGACCCGCAGGTGAGAAACTATAGAAGAAAAATTTTAACAAATCAGAAAATGAAATTGCAAACAACAGAACTACACTACTTTAAGGACATGAGAGCACATGCACTGTATCACCATACGTGTACCATTTTCAAAGACCCTGCTTAGGATTAAAACTTCTCAGAAGCATAACAATAGTACCAACCTAGAGGTTAACTGGTGTGGATGCATTCCTCTGGGAGTGAGACTATTGAGAAATTCAGTAGGGAGTTATTTTGCTTCTCCGCATTCTAACACTCCAACTGTTAACACTGTGGAAACACTGACTCATGTTTGGTAAGCAATTTCAGGGAAGAAACTATAGACATTGGATTAAATAAATTATTAATTAAATTGATTAAATAAAAATTATTAGATTTAAATAAATATTATTAGAGTGAAAAAAAAAAGAAAGAAATTAACAAATTAGAAAATAAAATTTCGAAAAATACAACTATATTGCAGATAAGATAAGAGGACCTTATTAAAAAATACATAAACAAACTGTAATTCGACACTCGATAATTCGACACTTTCGATAATTCGACCATTTTAAAAATCAAATTTACAAGGTTGATTGTTGTTTAAATACAACTTTGCTTTTGCATGCATAAACACAGGCTCTTGTAGCAAGAACCCAAATATTATTTATAGTCATAGCAAAAGCCAACTTTAGTGAAAACTGATGCCTCTTCAGAATGAATGGAAGACTGAAATCTGAAGGAGCAGAAGATATGGGTCATTTATACTTTCACCAATGCTTTTAGGATCTTTGCGATGGAACGCGTATGGTGTTTCAGCGCATGTGCTCTCATGTCCTTGAAGCACATATACTGACAGTGCCCAAAGTTGAACACACTGTATAGTGTCTGAAATATCTTTGGCCCCTTCGGATACCAACCTTCGCTTCATTCTAGAGAGGCGTTAGTTTTCATGTCATATCTGTAATATATTTTTGTTGTTTGCAATTTTCTTTTTTTTTTCCTTTCAAATATGTATCCACTCTGAAATATAGTTTGTAAATTTTTATTCCAATTTATTTTCTTATATATATATGTATTTTTTTTCATTTCCAAAATATTTATTTATACTTTCACCAATGCCTTTAGGATCTTTGCGATGGAACACGTATGGTGTTTCAGCGCATGTGCTCTCATGTCCTTGAAGCACATATACTGACAGTGCCCAAAGTTGAACACACTGTATAGTGTCTGAAATATCTTTGGCCCCTTCGGATACCAACCTTCGCTTCATTCTAGAGAGGCGTTAGTTTTCACTAAGGTTGGCTTTTGCTATGACTATAAATAAGGCTCAAGGCCAAACCTTGGCTACAAGAGCCTGTGTTTACGCACGGACAACTTTATATGTGGCTTTTTCAAGTGTGCGAACATTGGATAGCATACATGTAAAGATGACCCATATCTTCTGCTCCTTCAGATTTCAGTCTTCCATTCATTCTGAAGAGGCATCAGTTTTCACTAAAGTTGGCTTTTGCTATGACTATAAATAATATTTGGGTTCTTGCTACAAGAGCCTGTGTTTATGCATGCAAAATCAAAGTTGTATTTAAACAACAATCAACCTTGTAAATTTGATTTTTAAAATGGTCGAATTATCGAAAGTGTCGAATTATCGAAAGTGTCGAATTATCGATAGTGTCGAATTACAGTTTGTTTATTTATTTTTTAATAAGGTCCTCTTATCTTATCTGCAATATAGTTGTATTTTTCGAAATTTTATTTTCTAATTTGTTAATTTTTTCTTTTTTTTTCACTCTAATAATATTTATTTAAATCTAAAATTTTTATTTAATGCAATTTAATTAATAATTTATTTAATCCAATGTCTATAGTTTCTTCCCTGAAATTGCTTACCAAACATGAGTCAGTGTTTCCACAGTGTTAACAGTTGGAGTGTTAGAATGCGGAGAAGCAAAATAACTCCCTACTGAATTTCTCAATAGTCTTACTCCCAGAGGAATGCATCCACACCAGTTAACCTCTAGGTTGGTACTATTGTTATGCTTCTGAGAAGTTTTAATCCTAAGCAGGGTCTTTGAAAATGGTACACGTATGGTGATACAGTGCATGTGCTCTCATGTCCTTAAAGAAGTGTAGTTCTGTTGTTTGCAATTTCATTTTCTGATTTGTTAAAATTTTTCTTCTATAGTTTCTCACCTGCGGGTCCTTCGGGTAAACCCGGGGCGTTGCCCGGGTCACTCGTATATTATATAAATCAAGAAAATTCCACCACAAACGCGTTTAGGGCTGTTGGTTCTCGTCAGCATGGTGCAGACTGTACCTCTACGACCAAAATTTGGTCCCAGAGGCTTCCTGAGAAATCAAGAAATGGGTATTTAAGGTCAAATTTGTTTATTTCTCGATTTCTCAGTAAGCCTTTGGGACCAAATTTTTGATCGTAGAAGTACAGTCTGCGCCACGCTGGCGATAGTCAACTGCCCGAAACGCGTTCGTGGTTGACTTTTCTTGATTTATCAAGAAATTGGGTTGAACAAATATCACGGAACAAGTTAAATAAACTCTTAGTTTATTTTTGTTCCACTAGATAGCGCTCATGTGAGCCTGGTCAGGATATGCCATTTTTATTTTTAATATCAACACCTGACCTATTTTTTATTTTTTATTGTATTTTTATTGTGTGGGATATGGTCTAAAATCATGCCCCACTAGCCATATATTCCCCTTTAGGACTTAACGTAGGGATATAGCAAGATGAAGGCTATATAGTGACAAAATTTAATTATTACAAATATTATTGATAGATGGCAATTAAATCTATGAATGTGGTGGTGGTGCTTTGTCCAGACCGTCAATTCCTGATTTTGTTGCTCCATTGAAAGGGGAGGTGCCATTGCCCCGTTAGTCAGCCACATTTCAGAGTTCCCTTGACAAAAGTTACTATTACGGGTTACCACACAAAAATGGAATATACTAGGGCCTAAAGTAAATGTAACTTGATACACAGAGAATAACGTACACTCAAGAGTACAACACCAACAACAAGAAGTAAGTAAATAAAACTCGCGATTGGTAAAATAAAAACAAAACAGTACTTATCATTATTGTAGCGTTGGTAGGGATCGGACTCGGGTCACACAGGGATGCGAAAAGATCCCCAGACACGGAAAAATCACATAGAAAAACACTTTAAGCGTCTCCACACCAATTCTCCACGCTCTGGGCCCCCTTCGCATTTCCTTAGTTCCCTCTTATATACAGACATGGCCATATTCGTCCAATGAGAAGGCGTAAGAGATTGTTTCACTAACAAACGAAGACAACATTCTTCCCGCTAAAAACTGATCAGAAAACACTGAAAATGTTTGTCAATATAATTTGATACCCTGTTCACGGTTACTGTAGCGACTCGGGATTCACGACACCGTACTTTGTCCTAAAGGGCAGTAATTTATAAATGTGTAGAAAAATAAAATCACCAGGGATGAGTATCTTGCTGTGGATGATGTAATTTGCTAATATAACTTTGATATGAAACCATATTTGTGTGAAAGCTTTGCTCGATGCCATTTCTCGAAATTAAATGTATGTACCTCTATAGACCTATAATCTCATGTCTATAGGTTCCCTAAACACCCCTAAGCTGGCTACCATAGAAAACGCAGGTTATTTAAGAAAACCAATTCAATACAATAGTAGAGCGGTCTGGAGATTAATTTGGCCAAACCGCTGAGAGAATTCACTACTGATGAACTAATTCCTCTCATTCAATAACTCTATCATCACAGTAAGGCCTGTAGAGATTTAAAAAAAGAAGAAACACATTTATTGATAGAAGGCAATTTTAAATTCATGAATATGTGGGCTGGTTGCGTGCGTGTTGGTGTGGCTTGTGGAAAGCCTGTTGATAAAATTACAATTATTCTTATAAAATAAAATTATTTATTCAAAGCCAGAAATGTAAAGAGAAAAGAAGTAACGGCCGTTCGAAGCAAGCCTTGTTGTTTACCACGCGAGTGGCCAGAAAGTCCCGGATGACGCCGCGCATGCGTAGTGAGGTTTCCGCTCGCGGTTGCCGAGGCCGCTACACTATCGCCCGTATGTGTAGTGAAGCTTTGTCCCAGTTCGCACTCGCTGATGCAAAGTGTGGTCGCCACAAATCTATATACGCCTGTAAAGGGGGCTTCTCTCTAATCCTTTATAACCATAGATTGGAACTAATACAAAGCAATATCGCGCCATCTATATATAACTAATGAAGACATTAAGACGCGAAAGTTTCTTTTCACAAATAAATAAAACTTATATTGTCCTTACTGCGATGAAAAAATATTGGGAGGGCTTGGCTTATCAGTGGTGAACCCTCCCAGCGGTTTCACCAATTTAATCTACCAGACTGCTTCTTTAGAGCTCTAATACTGATTTGGATCATTCTGCCCCTATAGGCTATACTGAAGGTTGGAATCTTAGAAATTGTATTTAAGAAAACTATTGACATAAGCTTTTAGGACAGTAGAATTACATTTAAATATTTACACCGAGCAATGCTCTTCCGCAAACAATAAGGTCAAGTTAGGCATAAACTAATACAAAGCAATAACGCGCCATGTATATATAACAAATGAAGACATTAAGATATTCACGTCCTTCCGAATTAAAAAAAGTCGGTGGACGAGTGGGTAAAATCCTCGATTTCCAACAGCCATGAACCGTGATCGAATCCCACGTTAACATTTTGTTTTAATATATGAATAACCTACACATATTATTCATTGTTGTAAATATCATAAACTAGGTTGTTCTTTTTGAACTGTACCTAATAAAGTGATTTTGGAACAAGTCCTTCCGAACGTTTCCGAAAGCCATGAACCGGGATCGAATCCCTCATTGGACTCTTTTTGTGTGTGAAGAACGTTTTCATATTAATTTCATTGTAAATAACATAAGCTAGGTTGTTCTCTTTTTGAGTGTTATTTTGGAACAGAACAGAAACAGACATCCTAGAAGCAGATGGCCACCCAGACCTTTGGGTCCAAAAGCCGGAATGCCCTTCGCTGCTATCTTGTTCAACTTATAAGCCAAGTAACGGTATCCAACTTGGGCTCGGATATTGTACTTGGGAAAACCCACCTCCAAGACATCGTGTCTGGAAGTATTTCTATCCCGGTGACCTTTAGTCATACAGGAACATACAGAACAGGTCCTTCCGAACAAAAAAGAGTCAGTGAACGAGTGGGTAACACCCTCGATTCCCGACAGCCATGAACCAGGATCAAATCCCGCATTGGACTCTTTGTTTTAATATGTGAATAGCCTTAACATATTATTCATTGTTGTAAATATCATAATCTAAGGTTGCTCTTTTTGAGCGGTACCTAATGAAGTGATTTTAGAACAAGGAATAAGGTCCTTCCGGATACGAAAGAAAAAAACATGTACCTAGAAAAAATAAAAGAGAACACACAGAATCCAAGACTCTGCACAGGGCTCTAACCTTGTAAATATGTAAATACGAGGGCCATCCAATAAATAAGTTTCCCTATTTTTTTTTCTGCAAACGAAATGTTGTAAAAATTAGTTAGTATGAAAGAAATGGTCACTAGGATGCGTTGGAAGCTGGTGACCTTCAAAATCACGCTACTCGTACGCGCAAGTCCGTAGCGCTTCAGTTTCCATGGAGCTACCACTGGTGAACGTGTCCACTTGCGAACTCCGTTCTGTAATTCGTTTTTTCACGGCGAAAAATGAAACTGCGGTCAATATTCATCGCAATTTAGTGTCAGTGTATGGTGAAGAATGTATGAGCATCCAAATGGTTCGCCGATGGCGTTCATGGTTCTTAGAAGGACGGCAAAACGTGCATGATGACGAGCGAAGCTGCAGGCCCGTTACTGCTACGGACAATGCAGCCGTTGCTGCTGTTCGGAATGTGGTGGAAGCAGATCGCCGCGTCACCATTGACGAAATAATGATTCGACTGCCTCCTGGAATCGAAATTGGACGCTTTTCGATTGGAACAATGGGTCCCACGTTTGCTCTTGGAAAATCACAAGCAACAACGGATGGAGGCAGCCCGAGTTTTCCTGGAAATGCATCAAAGAGATGGAGATCAACTGTTTTCCCCGTATTGTCACTGGAGATGAAATCTGGGTGCATCATTCAACTTCAGAAACAAAACGACAAAGCATGGTGTGGAAGAAGCCTGAGGAAAGTGCACCAAAAAAGGCCATCTTTTTCCAGCACTCAAGTGGCACCTTGGAGGCAAGCACTTTGCGAATGATGACGAAGTGCAGGCGGAGGAGAACCACTGGCTACGAAGACAGGACACGGCTTGGTACAACAGTGGTATCAAAAAATTGCTACAACGGTACCAAAAATGTTTGGACAGAAATGGTGATTATTTAGAGAAGTAGTCTATGAGTTGTATAATGAAAATAAAATAACTGCATAATTGTAAATAATGTGGTTTATTTGTTAAAAAATAGGGAAACTTATTTATTGGATGGCCCTCGTACAATGTAAATGTGAAGAGAACCTAATTTTTTCATTATAAATATCATAAGCTAGGTTGCTCTTTTTGAGCGGTACATAATAAAGGAATTTTTGAACAAGAACAAGTCCTTCCGGATACGAAAGAAAAAACATGTACCTAGAAAAAAATAAACGAGAACACACAGAATCCAAGACTCTGCACAAGGCTTTAACCTTGTATAAATATCTAAATACAATGTAAATATGATAAGCTATGTCGCTCTTTTAGAGCGGTACCTAATAAAGTTATTTTGGGGTCCTTCCAGATTAAAAACCTGTTACGTGCTTTTTCAGGATGCTCCAAAGATTAGCTTTTTTGGTCGTTGAGGTACAGCTTGTACCACGCTGATGAGGGTTAACAGCTTAAAACGTATGCGTGGTTAGTTTTTCTTGTTTATTCAAGAATGGGTATTTGATCAATTCTGGAATAATTAAAAATCAAATATTAGTTGATATTTATTCCAATAGATAGCGAAAGCCATCAGCAACTTTTAGTTGCATGATCAGATGCCTTGAAATATTTTATTGTTTTTGTACCAACCTTATTAGTTGCAGAAAATTTGGTCAAAAACTTCTAAATATTTTAGAATTCAACCATTTAATAACTCATCTCTTGTCGATTTCTTGGAAATTTTCTGAGGGATCTATTTTCGAGCTATTTTTGTTTTCCATTGAATTGAGTTTAATGAGATAAATGATGTTTCCACAATGTTTTCCACAATCAATACAGTAGCACCTCTCTTTATCGGACACCCCACTAGCGGACACCTCTCTACAAAGGACAGTTTTCCTTTGCAAAATTACCATTTTTACTATTTAGCAACTCTCCGGTAAGAAGACACCTCTCCCTAAAGAACACTTTGGCTCTACAATTAGGTGTCCTTTACTGGGATGTTCTACTGTATATATATTTATTTTAAAGATATTTGACTATGCAACTTATCATTGATTAGGAATCATTGAAATAAAATAAATCTACAATGAGTGTAAGAGATTTCATGGTGTAACATTAGAGATATTTGAGCATTCATATAGCAACCATTGAATAGAATGTATTGAGATATGAAAATAATATAACGGCGCTCTTATGATATATATATATATATGGCGTAACTTATGGAATATTTACATATACGATATATATATATATATAATAAAAGGATTTAAAAGCGCGAATGTTTCTTTTATACATAAAACGAACTTCTACTGTTCTTACTGCGATGAAAAAATATATTGGGAGGGCTTGGCTCATCAGTGGTGAACCCTCCCAGCAGTTTCGCCAATTTAATCCACCAGACCGCTTCTCAGAGCTCTAATACTGTATTGGATCATTCTGCTTTTATATGCTACACTGAAGGATGGAATCTTAGAAATGGTTTTCAAGTATCCTATGGACATAAGCTTATAGGACAGTAGAATTACATTCAAATATTTGCTTCGAGCAATGCTCTTCAGCAATCTATAAAGACAAGGCCAGTTAGAAATAAATTAACACAAAGCAATAACGCGCCACATATACATATAAAATAAAAGGATTTAAAAGCGCGAATGTTTCTTTTATACATAAAACGAACTTCTACTGTCCTTACTGCGATGAAAAAATATATGTATAAAAGAAACATTCGCGCTTTTAAATCCTTTTATTTTATATGTATATGTGGCGCTTTTGCTTTGTGTTAACTTATTCCTAATGGCCTTGTCTTTATAGATTGCTGAAGAGCATTGCTCGAAGCAAATATTTAAATGTAATTCTACTGTCCTATGAGCTTATGCCCATAGGATACTTGAAAACCATTTCTAAGATTCCATCCTTCAGTGTAGCATATAAAAGCAGAATGATCCAATACAGTATTTGAGCTCTGAGAAGCGGTCTGGTGGATTAAATTGGCGAAACCGCTGGGAGGGTTCACCACTGATGAGCCAAGCCCTCCCAATATATTTTTTCATCGCAGTAAGGACAGTAGAAGTTCGTTTTATGTATAAAAGAAACATTCGCGCTTTGAAATCCTTTTATTTTATATGTATAGATGGCGCGTTATTGCATTGTGTTAATATACGATATATATATATATTCATTGCTTCACAGTTTTATGCCCTTGCCGCTTAGTTATAATGTACTATCAAACATAATTGATTATTAAGAAAAAGGCATCTCCTTATCGTGCAACTGAAAGTTGCTGATGGCTTGCGCCATCTATCGGAATAAATATCAACTATTCTCGTTGATTTTTAATTATTCCAGAATTGGCCAAATGCTCATTCTTTATTAATCAAGAAAAGCTAACCACGGACGCGTTTCGGGCTGTTGGCCCTGAATGACCAGTTTTTTTTGGTCGTTGAGGTACAGCTTGCACCACGCTGATGAGGGCCAACAGCCCGAAACGCGTCCGTGGTTAGCTTTTCTTGATTAATCAAGAATGGGTATTTGGCCAATTCTAGAATAATTAAAAATCAACGAGAATAGTTGATATTTATTCCGATAGATGGCGCAAGCCATCAGCAACTTTCAGTTGCACGATAAGAAGATGCCTTTTTATTAATTTATGCACCTTATCCCAGTACAATATCACATTTGTACTATTTCTTCATAATTGATTATGTTTCGAGATATTTATAGCCTGGAGTGAAATTTTCAAGTCGCTTATCAGAATAGAATCAGAATACTTTGTCAGTGCAATCTATTGTTCATTTACTACTTCGAAAAATTTATTTAATAATGAAAGTGTAAAATCATGCTCCACTAATCCATACATTCCACTAAGACTTAGCATAGGTGATATAGCATGATTTAGGCCATATACAAATGCCTGTAAAAAGGGCTTCTTTCTAATGATAAAATAATTTATTTTTCCCCCCCATGATTGGGAAGTCATGTAGATATGTAATTTAATAAACCTTTTCACTTTAAAAATTCACAGTCTATGCTTATTAAGAACTCGGGAAAAATACAAATTACAACAACAAAAATGGCAAGTCTATTATTTACCGGGTTAGTTCGAAATTGAAATATGAACTTTAACTAATATTTGTATTTAAAAATTTGCATTATCAAAAATGGAAAAATATTCATGCAGCTATGTTTTCGCAAAACCTTTCCCTAAACGCGATTTTTTTTAAAGAAAAAATTCGCTTTTAAAAAAATATATTTCAAGAAGCAGGTACCTAAGCCCATAACCTGTTGGAATATTTAGGAAAGAGACCTTTTAACTCCAAGAATTCACAATGTTTGTTTATTAAGAACTCGGCAAAAATATTAATGACAACAACAACAATGGCTGTCTATTCTTTATAGGGTTGCCAAACTAGGATGGGAAGTATTTCCTTTTTTTATTTTCACTGAAAACAACATCTATAAAACTTCTCCTCTGTTTAAAAAAGGGGGGGAAGAAGTCAAATCAGTCAAATAGTCCCTTCAGGTCACACAACTACAGTAGTCTTGGCTTATACAGAGACTTAGTCATCACATATGCAATCTGTTGTTCAAATAGATATTCGCCGAACAGCAACATTTTCTTCCAAAACCTTTTCTTTAATGAAAAATCACTTAAGACTAATATTTTTTGTTCTTTGGTTAAATTCAGGATTCTCTGCCAACTTTAATGCACCATTATTATCAATATAGATTAATGGTACCTTTTCCAAAGTCGTTGCTCTGTTAATTAGTCTCTGTAGCCAAATTAGTTCTTTGGTAACTTCATTAGCTGCCACAATCTCTTCTTCAGAAGTCGATTTAGCAACCATTGACTGACGTTGACTGAGCCAGGATATGGCTCCTCCTGAATACTTGACTATAACACCTGTTGTCGATCGGCCAGTGTGTGGACAGCCTCCAAAATCCTCATCACTGTAGCAATCAAGAATCCCTCGATTGAATCCTGGTTGATAAACAATGCCCTTCTTCAAAATTCGAAATTATTTTAAAGGCGTAAGATTCTTTTTGAAAATAACCAATTTCTACTGCCCTTACTGCAATGGAAATATTAATGGGAGGGCCTGGCTAATCAGTGGTGAACCCTCCTAGCGATTTCGCCAGTTTAATCTACCATACTGCTGTTATATTGGATTTTTTGAACTTCCTTTTATAGTGATACTGATGCTTGACTCTTGGAATGGGTATTTTAGAAGAACTATGGACATAAGCTTTGAGGACAGTAGAATTACATACATAAACTGGCGAAACCGCTGGGAGAGTTCACCACTGATGAGCCAGGCCCTCCCATAATTTTTCCATTGCAGTAAGGGCAGTAGAAATTGTTTATTTTCAAAAAGAATCTTACACGCCTTTAAAATAATTTCGAATTTTGATAACAGATGGCGCGCTAGTGCATTATATTATAAATGTCCTTCTTCTTTGATTTTTCCATCTATAAAAAATAACTTTCCTCAACTATTTGCAATGCCATGGTCAGCAAAGATATCTTCCTTATTTCGAATTATTTTATCCTCTTATCATTTGGTGGCCTGCCATTAGAAATTTACTTTGGACAGGATATCACCAAATGACCAAGTTGATGACAGGGTTGCTAACTAGGACAAGAAGTATTTCCTTTTTATTCTCATTGAAAACAACATCTCTAATAATTTCCACTCACGTATAAGTATTGATGTTTGTTTTATCAAGAGCATAGGATGGGATGAACAATAAAGTACATATAAAATAGAAAACATCCTTTCCATATTATTCAGCATAAAATATCCTCATAAACCCCTTTAACTTATATCATTATATTCCAGATCTAAAGATATTATTTGACTATACAACTTATCACTGAATTGGAATCATTGAAATAAAATAAATCTACAATGAGTGTAATATAATACATGGTGTAACATTAAAGATATTTGAGCATTCATATAGCAAGCATTGAATTGAATTTATTGGGATAAGAAAATAAAATAATGGCCCTCTTATGATATAATTATGACGTAACTTATGGAATATTTACATACACGATATATATTCATTACTGGACATATTCGTTGTCTAATTAGATTTTTTTACAAGAACTATGTCTATTTAGAATTACACCTTAATTCCGATTATCCCCCAAGGTAGATATGATCCAATGTCGCCAAGAGAAAAGAGAAAAACTCTGAAAGTAGAATGGAAAATTTTAGTTACCCAAAACATAAAGAAATAGCCCAAAAAGTTAAAATTAGAGATTGGACAGGTAACTGTGTAGGAGAGTACTATCTATA
>CP092863.1:63818102-63895697 GCA_030710605.1 Cordylochernes scorpioides
AAATTCATTTAAAGTGACATATATGCAGGCAGAACATCCCATCAACACCGTTTGGTAGTGTAGCGGCTTCCAAATATTAACTTTTCATATTTTCATTATAAGTTTTAATTTGTTTAATAACTATTTAATTCAAATATTAAATTAAATTATAAATATATAATGCTCATAAAATATACTTTGTTAAAATTATATAAATTAACATTAATATCACATTATTTGTTATCATATCAAAATATATATAATAAAAATAATTATATATCATTCTAAATATAAATCATATAATATATAATATTTATACTATAATATATCAAACACATATATCTAACATTTTATAATCTAGAAATGATATTTGACCACACACAGATACAAAAAGAACTTCAACATGTAGTATACAACAATACTTCTGATAATTTGTATTAAATAAATGTAATTAAAAGTTGTTTTTACGATATTTGTTGTTTGACTCCGCCTAGAATTCCATGCCGCCCACAGTAGATTTAACTGGAAAAATCGCTAAGAGAATTCACAACTAATGAACCAGTTTTATCTAATATTGTAACAAAGTATTTATTAATTTTATTATTTTTTTATTAACAGAGTGGTTATTTTTATGTTTATATTTTGCTATACTCTGTAAATTTCCCTCGTGGCTTATCTTTTGTTTACCATTCATAGAGAGAGAGAATAGAGGTACTCCGGGCTCCTGGAGCGTAGATCGCCAACTACCCGGGCTGTACAGCAGTCTAGAAGTCTAGTTATGGGGTGAACCAGGTAACCAGGTAGTTCCAGGCCGGCAGGGAGTCAGGAAGTAGGGACAGGGCTGAAGTCCTGTACTCCAAGCAGTGTCTGTAGCTTGTGTAGCATAAAAGCTGGACAGGATAAGAGGAGGTGATCCAACCACCACCATCCTACCATTCATAGTTTGTTCTTGCCTGAAATAAAATTGTTGTCTCCTCCTGAAGTTGGTCTTCCCTAATTTTCCACGTGGCGAAATTTTTCCTGTAAATTTTTCATTATTATTATTATCCCTGGTACAGGTAGTAAAGGTCATAATAATCATGGTTGTCGTATATTTATATTCTAACTAGCGGATGTACCCGGCTTCGCCCGTGTTTCACCCGAGTAAAGGTTTGTCTAACGAATCTCTCGAAAAAGTGAACATTTTTTTCCGGTCCCTTGAAAAATACTCGATAAGTTGAATAAAATCAATATTAATCGGTACCCGAGTTACATTTGTTAAAACAATTCTCTATAAACTTATAAAAAGAAATAGATATATTTTGATAATTTGAAACTGATAAAATGATCATTTTTTCCCGGTCCCTGTGTGCCGTGTCATTCTGAATTTTGGCTTTCCTAATTTTCTACATCACAAAATCATCGTTTTATCTAGTGAACATTTTTTCCCGGTCCCTTGAAAAATACTCGATAAGGTTGAATAAATTCATGGTCGTTTATGGAAGATGGACGAAGTTCCCGGAGGTCATCTTGGGCAAGCTCCCGCGAGGCTTTTTTTCTTGTCTACTTGGCATAGCTGTGTCACCAACTCTGCCCTGATTGGTCGGTGGGCGGCCGGCGGTCGGGCGAATCCATTCTCTCACGGGGTGGGGCAGACCCAAGGTCATCAGGAGCAGCAAACCTAAGCCTATCTCTGTCTCAATGGCGGCGCTGCTTGCGAGTTAAAGCTACAAATCTGCAAATAACTCTAAGGATATTGAAGATATTCAAGATATTATTTTTCGTAAACCTTTCCGGGGATACACCTAATAATATCCCAAAATTTCACGGCGATTGGATGTATGGTTTTTGAATCCATAGAGGACACACACACAGACACACACACAGACATTCAATTTTATATATATAGATAATTTTAAATCCACAGATTATTATTCTGTGATATATATATCGTAATATATAACTTATCATCATCATACTATTGTTGACTTGTAATTCTTGAGTTTGCATCTAATACGGTGTAATATAATAAAAGTCATTTAAATAAATAAAGTCTAAAATATATTTCTACTTTTAAATCAACCTAAATACATCACAATGGTGAGTAGAAGTTGGCATCTGATTTTACTCTATCGGAATAAATATCAACTATTCTCGTTGAGTTTTAATTATTCCAGAATAGGCCAAATACCCATTCTTGATTTATCAAGAAAAGCTAACCACGGACGCGTTTCGGGCTATTGGCCCTCATCAGCGTGGTGATTATCCTTAACTACCCGTTTCATGATTTTTCAGGATGCCTGAATGACCAATTTTTTGGTCGTTGAGGTACAGCTTGCACCACGCTGATGAGGGCCAATAGCCCGAAACGCGTCCGTGGTTACCTTTTCTTGATAAATCAAGAATGGGTATTTGGCCAATTCTAGAATAATTAAAAATCAACGAGAATAGTTGATATTTATTCCGATAGATGGCGCAAGCCATCAGCAACTCTCAGTTGCACGATAAGGAGATGCCTTTTTTTCATAATTCTACTGCCCTTACAGCAATGGAAAAATTAAAGGGAGGGCTTAAAAAGAATCATACACGTCTATAATAGTTTCGAATATTCATAACAGATGGCGCGCTATCCATCATTATATCAATGTATGTTTAGAGTGTGGGTTATCTTGAAATGCTAAAATTTTGTTTCTGATTGACTTATTTTCTAAATAAAATTTGAGTTAGAATTTTTCCCCAGTTTGGGTAATTGATAGTGAAAACATGTTTTAAAATGCATATATGATAAAAAATAAACATAATTTAATATAATATTTTCTATTTAAAAATCAAATTTATTTGAATAAATATCCATAATATTATTAATTATTCATCCTTAAAATATATTTATATGGTTGTCTCAGATGTTCGTAAACATATTATGATTTAAGAAAAAGGCATCTCCTTATCGTGCAACTGAAAGTTGCTGATGGCTGGCGCCATCTATCGGAATAAATATCAACTATTCTCGTTGATTTTTAATTATTCCAGAATTGGCCAAATACCCATTCTTGATTAATCAAGAAAAGCTAACCACGGACGCGTTTCGGGCTGTTGGCCCTCATCAGCGTGGTGCAAGCTGTACCTCAACGACCAAAAAATTGGTCATTAAGGCATCCTGAAAAATCATGAAACGGGTAGTTAAGGCCAGAATTGCGTGAGGACGCTACACAATGTGAAAAAATAGTACAAATGTAACATTGTACTTGGATAAGGTGCGTAAATTAAGAAAAAGGCATCTCCTTATCGTGCAACTGAAAGTTGCTGATGGCTGGCGAATGGGTATTTGGCCAATTCTGGAATAATTAAAAATCAACGAGAATAGTTGATATTAATTCCGATAGATGGCGCCAGCCATCAGCAACTTTCAGTTGCACGATAAGGAGATGCCTTTTTCTTAATTTACGCACCTTATCCAAGTACAATGTTACATTTGTACTATTTTTTCATATTATGATTTATGAAAATTCGAAACTATTATAGACGCGTATGATTCTTTTAAAAATTAAATAATTTCTACTTTCCTTACTGTAATGGAATAATTATTGAGGAGGCCTGGCTCATCAGTGGTGAACCCTCCCAGCGGTTTCGCCAGTTTAATCTACCATACCGCTGTTATATTACATTTTTGGTACTTTCTTTTATAGTGATACTGATGCTAGACTCTTGGAATGGGTATTTTAGATTAACTATAGACACAAGCTTTGAGGACAGCAGAATTATAATATAATTTAACAATATAACAGCGGTATGGTAGATTAAACTGGCGAAACCGCTGGAAGGGTTCACCACTGATGAGCCAGACCCTCCCTTTAATTTTTCCATTGCAGTAAGGGCAGTAGAAATTGTTTAATTTTCAAAAGAATCATACGCGTCTATAATAGTTTCGAATTTTGATAACAGATGGCGTGTTAATGTATCATAATATTATGATTTATATTTTACAAGTGTTTACGAACTTTTAGGAACAATCTTGTAATTCTGAAACTTGGCCCACCTGCTTATTGGCCACCCTTGATATAGAACATCAGAGATTAAATCATTCTTCTGTAAGAATTCTGTTATAATTTTACCAAGGTTACCAATATTACCAAGGTTGTCCCAAAAGTTCGTAAGCACTTGTAAAATATAAATCATAATATGTTTACCAACTTTTGGGACAACTTTATATTATCTTTATAAATGAGATTCCCATAAAAATCTTCTTTTTGCATTTTTATTTGCAAATTGCACTTCTTTAAACGGTTTCTCTCATTTTAAAACAAAATACATTTCAATTATAAACACAAGGTAATAAGACTAAATCCAAATAAATGAATAGTGTGTGACGTTTCTGTAACAGCGTTGTTGCCATCTTCAGACAAAAGTACTTAATGCACTTTTGTATTGTTTTATATTTGTATTTTTCATTCAGTACTTTTGTCTGATGATGGTAACAACGCTGTTACAGAAACATCACACACTATTTAATTATTTGGATTTGGTCTTATTACCTTTTTTTTTTGCTTATTCCTAGTACACGTGGTACAGGCCATGATAATCATGGTGGGTAGAATTAGGCGACTGCTTTTACTGTAAATGCACCACATGTCTACATATGTAAAAAGCAGTTCGACTTTGCACTTACAAATGTGCCAGAGGCCTGTTTAGTTACTTGCACTCGCTGGTGGGGTTGAACCTTTTCAAGAATCGGGGACCATTGGAGCATTTTTTAAAATCATAATAAAGTGCTCAATGCTGGAATCGAACCCGGGTCGTAGCGGTCGAAAACCAACAGTTTAGACCATCCTTCCAGAAACCCCCGGTCTTATTACCTTGTGTTTATAATCTATAATCCAAATTGTACCTTATCATATTTCAATTTATAAAAGTAAAGTTTGCTTAGGGATTATAAAATATGGATTTTGTTAAAGATTGTTTAAGGCAGTAATTGTGTGTGAATTGAAAAAAAAAAGTTATATATTATAAAAATAATAATTTATTATAATTATATAAAAATTATAAAATAAATATTTCTTCAATTTCTAAAATCATAATTTGATTGTTCAACTTAATACTTTAGTTTTTAAGATTCTCTTCTTTATTCTTGCCTTGTATCCTTGTCGCGAGAGCATTGTCTGCCAAAAAAATAGGTGTAAGGTATATATCTGTTTTGGATCGAGAAGTATTAGTGTAATTTTGAATTATGGTCTTGAGTTTTCTATTATCATATACATATGACCATATATTCTCTTGCATTTGTTGCGTATGCTTCCTGTTATGAGCATTTGTTACGTATACTTTCTGTTTTTCAATGCTAAAAAAATTGAGGGAATATTCCATCTTTTTGAAAACATGTTGAGTATAAGTTTTCTTGGACGTTAGTGATAATGTTTAGAGTCCTTGGCAAGAGTTTTTGTGGCTTCAATGCTTTCTGTTTCGGCTAGGAATGGGATACAAAGGCTTACAATTAGGGGTGGGAAGAAGAACTTTTCTAATGCTGTTAGTTGGCGTTGGGAGCAAAGGAAGTTTTTTGCCATTTTCCTTGGGATAAATCATTTTCTTTTTTGGTGTCGGCAATAAGGCAGGCTTGGGTTGACAGCAGCTGCATACTTCAAGTGGGATTTCTTTCGGTTCCTTAGGGAAGTAGCTCTGGATGTGCAGGGCTGGAAACCATTCTTCCGGTGGAAATAACTGGTAGTACTTGGGTTCCTTGTCATCTTCATTTCTTAAAGCTGCCATTATATGAATGTCTTGAGTGAACCAAGCTTCCAGCCAAGATCTTGAATCGGATTCTGCCGAATTTCGTATGAAATGAAGCTCAGACGGCGCGCTATAGCAAGTCACGTTCAGGCATAAGTGAGCTTTGAACACAACTTATTGGTGGTTCAGTTGTGCCGTCATCTCTTGGTTTAATTACTCTTTCTTTATATATATTCTAATATAAAATGTGGTTAAACAATTAAGTTCTGAGTTAATCATTTATTCAAAAGATTTATTATAGTTTTAAAAAGAGAGTAATCTATTTCAATGTAATTGGATGAATTTCAACTTTAGATGTTTCGATATAAAACATAAAGTTACGGGAAGATAATATTCATGTATCTCAAGTGGAACCTCTCCCTTTAATTATACATCAGAACGATGGCACTGTACATCACCTCAGTAAAAACCTTCACTAGTGATGATAATTACTGAACCACAAAACACCAGTTTTGGAAAATTCAGACAAAATTCCAATCTGTATAACATGGTTTCGGGCTTTAAGCCCTCATCAGTATAGGGGCGACTTCAATTTCATAACATCCTACCAGTTGAGTATAAAATCAGTCTAATTATGCATAATCAAAGAGATAGATGCAACTTAAGGTACATGAATACCATTCTCCCGCAACTTTTTGTTTTATTCTTTCCTGTAAAATCGGCCTTTGCCACTTCACTAGCTTGAACACCTGTTTGGTAAATTGGACCGATTTCATAACCCACTTTCGTATGATGCTACGGAATCGAACCCGCCCTTATACTGTTTGGGGCCAAAGCACGAAAACATAGTATACAGATTGGCTTTTTGTCTGAATTTCCCAAAATTGAGTTGTGGCTAATTCTTTATCATCACTAATAAAGGTTTTTTATTAGAGTCATGCACCGTGCCATCATTCTGATGTGTAATTAAAGGAAGAGTTGCCTATTTTATTACATAAATATAGGTAATGGAAAATGTATCCTTAAATGAATTGCTTCAAACCAAGAAATGATGTGATACATTTTTCCATCAGTCACAATCATTTCAATCTCTGGAAGAGGTCAAGATTGAAACTGATTTATTACAAAGTACATATAAGATTATTTAAGGTTAAATATACGGATAAATATAAATATGAATAAATATTATTATATAATGATAAACAGAAGCATAGGGCGCCTCTCCCGTCAAAATAAACGTCAAAAACGTCAAAATATTCTAGCCATAGATTTGACTCAGTCACCTTGCCAGCAAAACACCTCTTTGGTAGATTGTGAAGATTCCATTAGATCTCTTGTGGATCTCATGGAATAAAGTCCGCCCTAGACTGACGAGGGCAATTAGCCCGAAACCATGGTCTCTAGGTGGACGCTTTTCAGTTTGCCAAAGCTGGTGTTGTGGCTTTGTCACCGACCCGGGGCCGCTAGTTTCGGCGACGGTCAATAGATGGCGTCTGGTTTTAGACGTCTATTTTGACGGGAGAGGCGACCCTTGTTTTCTTTAGATATATATAAATATATAGTCTTCATTGGTGGCGCCCTCCGCGGGAAAGACTCCGCCACCGATGGACTGCGAGAGTTCACAGAGTGGGCAGGTCGATGTGATGGCTGGTGTTACCCACCTCAAGACCAAGATGGTACTTGTAGATGGTAGCCACACTTGTCATTGCCTCGGGATGGAGGCCTCTGGAAGAAAGGTCAAGATTGAAATTTATATTTGAAATTGATTGAGAAATTATATCAGTGGGAGTTGTATCATATTTGCATCATATGTTATCATTGTACCATGGTAGATTAAACTGGCAAAACTGCTGGGAGGGTTCACCACTGATGAGCCAGGCCCTTCTATTAATTTATAATTGCAGTAAGGGCAGTATAAAATGTTTAATTTTAAAATGAATCATACGCGTCTAAAATAGCGTTAATTTCTTATAAACAGATGATGCGCATCATAACAAAGAGAGTTGTTGATAAACATAATGTATTAGCATATTATCTATTTACAATATATCTTCAAGTGTAGGATATATACTCAGAATATGCTAATATATTATTGGAGCAGTATGGTGAATTAAACAGGCGAAACCGCTTGAAGGGTTAACCATTGATGAGCCGAGATCTCCCAATATTTTTCTATTATAGCAAGAGCAGTAGGAAGGGTTTCATTTCAAAAAGTAAAGTAGACGGTAAAGTGTAAAAGTTTACGGTTTTTTAATATGTGTATATAGGTGAATCTTTTTGGTCACAGTGGTACAGCCTACTCCACGCTGACGAGCGCCAACAGTGCGAAACGCTTTCGTGGATGGCTTTTCTTGATTTATCAAGAAATTAGGTTGGCCAAATTTCAGGGAACAGGTTAAATAAATGTTCTGTTCCACCAGATGGCGCTCTGCCTTCTGAAAAGCACATGTGCCCCTGGTCAGGATATGCCTTTTTTATTTTTAATATATATGTGTGTGTGTAAAATTATTTTAAAAAATAAAAGGTTCAGGTCTTGGTGTTAAAAATAAAGAGAGCCTATCCTGAGCAGAAGCACCTGTGCTTTTTTAGATGGCAGAGCGCCATCTGGTGGAACAGAAATTAACTAAGCATTGATTTAGCCTGTTCCCTGATATTTGGCCAACCCAATTTCTTGATAAATCAAGAAAAGCCACCAACGAACGCGTTTCGCGCTGTTGGCGCTCGTCAGTGTGGAGTAGGCTGCACCAGAGGCTTCTTGAGAAACCAATATATGAGTATTTAAAGCCAAGTATTTATGTCCAGTGGCCACACCATACATACGTCAAGGTTAGCGTTTCACTGAAAAGACGAGTGTGGAATCAGCCGCGTTTACTTTCCTCGTCCAAATGGACCACGACATTCGGCGATTCTATTAATCTCCTCCGAACGGTGACTGCGGCCTTGTAGAATTTATATAAACCAAAAGGAAGACCTTGATCAAACATCATTGTATTCATCCAGCTATATATTTGTTTGGACAGGCCCTTGACAATTCTGGGATCCATACCCCCCAACATGCAAGTTGACAGTGTTGAGGAATTTGATGAGAATAATCTTGTGCTCAGGTGAGAGTGTCTCAAGGATATAAACCCTATCATCGCTGTATAGAATGGCGAACGTGATATTAAACCTGATTACCACATCCTCATATAGGAGGGATGATTGAATGTGTTGGTCCCTTACTGGTCAAACATGGTGTAGTCTGAGGGGTCAGATCAGACGAGTACAGAGGATGGGACAACATACAAGATTATACCAAAAGTTCGTAAACACTTGCAAAAAAAATGGAATACCAATATTATTCGCCGTTATTTATAATATCTTTAAATTATGTATAAAGTAATTGTATCATATATTATTATATATACTGACTCGTTCTGATGTAATCATTGGATGTGATTAATTTACTTAGTCTACACGTTGTTCTAACTGTTGTAAATGGCAATTTTGTGTACACATTTCATACGGTGTACATATTTCAAGCTACTATTTCTTATTACTATATGCAAAATTTGACATCGAATGTGTAATTTGCGTGCTTCCCAATGTTTAATTATGTTAATTTCACGATAATTTGATTTGTATATAATTTCAGATTTACACGCAATTATTCTAATTGTGAATATGGCGTGTCTTTGCAACTGTTAAATAAATAAACAATGTATTATTATGTATGCGCTGTAATAATAGTATACGCCAAGTAATAAGAAAAACAACGTTTTTAAGAAAAACACGAACCTTTAGGATAACTTTATAGTAAAGCTCAATGTCACGAGGGTTGTCGCAAGTTTCACGGCTGATCTGAAGGCGTGTATTGTCATGCTGATGCAATACGTGTCCTGACCTTTTATCAAGATGGCGTTTTTGAATTTGCTGCTGCAGCCTTCTGGCAATCTAACTTTGCCTATCTTTGATGGTGCATCCAGGCTTGTCCACGAGGATAATGTCCTAGGCATCCCAGAAGACTGTTTCCTCTTTGTTTGCAACGAATCCTTGTTTTCTTTATGGTAACTTCTGTTGGCCTTGTCAAGTTCGTGTAGGTGATGAACCACAGTGGTGTGAAATGTCACCAGCTCACCTGATAATCTACGAATGTTTGTCGTCTGATTTGTCTCCAGAGCTTGGCACAGAGTGCCATTATCAATAATACACACACAAGCCTTTATTAAAACATTCCTAATATATATATTTATTTAATTGTTTTGCATAATATTTCATTTATATCGGTTCCAAAATCACTTTATTAGGTACCGCTCAACAAGAGCAGCCTAGTTTATGATAATTGAAACAATGAATAATACGTGAAGGTTATTCACATATTAAACAAAATGTTAACGCGGGATTCGATCCCTGTTCATGACTTTCGGGAATCGAGGGTGTTACCCTCTCATCCACCGACTTTTTGTTTATTTCATTTATAAATTAATCTCATAATTTAGTCTGTGAAAATAAAAATATTGGACTGGTGACCAAAAAAATGTAAATAGATGGCTTAATGTTATATAGTTAAGATATATAATTAATTGTTGAAAATCGAGTAATCCATTTTAAATACTTAGAATTGGAATCCCCGAGGAAGCTAGGCGAACAGCCTCATCGAAATATTGGAAGTTTTAATAAATATTTTGATCCAAAATAAGCGTTAATAATTCTAAATATAATTAATTGGGATGGTTATGTAATTTTGATCTTCATTGAATAAAATATATAAATTTTAAATGTGTTTTAAACTTTAATAACAAGTACTAAACAATTCCGTCTTATACAGACTCCTGTTAGAAATGAATCTAAAGAGAAATGAGAAGCAGGGGAAGAAATTGAATCCTCGCTCAGAAAAGAGAAAAAGAAGAAAAGGAAAGAATATCTATGTGTCATTATCAATAACAAAAAGCTTTATTTAAGACCTTTCAGTCTTATACAGAGTATAGAAGAGGATATTTACAGATATAACATACAGTACAACAACAAAAAGGCTTTTATTAGGGCCCATTGCCCTGTATGGATTCGCCATACAACAATAAAATAATACAGTAATTTTTTCTCCCTTTCCCCATGTACACGTGAGCCTTTGTTTGAAAAGGGATTTATTTACACATCTAAAACTTTCCTCACTACCTCTTTTGTGTATGAATCTATTTACAATTGATCTGTAGAAATTATAGAGTTCTATTGCTATATTTTTCTTCTCTGAAATAGTTCTCAGCGTCTTCAGTGGGTTGACAAATCTCCAGAAGGTGTTTTTAAGAGTTTTTCTCTTTCTTTACCTAGATATTTGCATTCTATGATATAGTGGGAGATTTCATATTTCCACAAATGTTTTCCTTTTTGTTGATGAGAATATGACTTTCTCTATCTAGAGTTGAAGTAATTCTAGTCGATAAAACAGTAATAGTAACAATAATCAGCAATGTTATTTACGATGTAACAAATAGGAGGAAAGAAAAAAGAAAACTCTTAGCATAATATTATATACAAGAAATCGAGAACAAGTAGTTCTTTTTCTTTAAAAGATAATTACTTGTATTATATATGGCCATGTCCTTTTGTTTGCGGAAGAGCATTGCTCGATGCAAATATTTGAATGTAATTATATTATTCTAAAAGCTCATGTCCATAGTTTTCTTGAATACAATGTCTAAGAATCCATCCTTCAGTGTAGCATATATAAACAGAATTGTCCAATACAGTATTAGAGCTCTAAAGAAGAGGTCTGGTAGATTAAATTGGCAAAACCGCTGGGAGGGTTCACCACTAATGAGCCAAGCATTTCCAATATATTTTCATCTCAGTAAGGATAGTAGAAGTTTGATTTATTTGTCAAAAGAAACATACGCGTCTTAATATTTTCATTTGTTATATATAGATGACGCGTTATTGCTTTGTACTAATAATTACAGTATTGACAGAAATTTAGATTAGTACAAATGAAAAAGGAATATACAACAATGATTTATATATAATTATCAGACATATTTATAGTTGTATACATGGATGGATTAAAGGTAGAGGATTATCTAAAGTCAGGAGATTAAGTCTCACTTAATTAGTTCATTCATCCAGTTGTTCCTTGCCCAGAAGTCTACGTGGTGGGTGGGAGAAGCAGCACAAGTAAGGGACTGCCCTGTAGGACGAAGTACGGTGTCGTGAGCCCCGAGCCGCTACGGTGACCGTGAACAGGGAACTCTGAAATGTGGCTGACTAACGGGGCAATGGCACCCTCCCATTCCATGGACAAGACACCACCATCCAGTAGTTCAGTAGACGACACCGGTTATATTAAGTTACTTTGAATATCACTCGCAGTTTTATAAAATTCAAAATATTTGAAGAGAGAGTGCCATTGCCTATTATTTGCGACATACTGGTCCTTGGGTATCTTTAAGATTCCTGTCACTTAAGCAAAATTCATTAAATTACCTAATTGTGGAGCTGTGGTTCAAAACACTTCCCCTTTTAGTAGAACCATTGCTTCTTGTTGATTTAACAACTTGGTATCTATTCAAACATCAAAAGGTTTTTCTAACAATTCTATTTTTATAATACAATATAATGGGACTTATGATTATATAACGACATTTGAAAATTATCCCGCATGTTTTCTTTTAAACCACTAGTCTAGTGGACATGGCATCTGCCCGGTAAGCGGAACATTGTGGGTTCGATTCCCATCCCTAGACACTTTATTTTTCTGTTTATCATTACTCTTCACAATTCATCCTTTCATACTTCATCCCTAAGGTTAGAAATAATCGTTATTTCTTCTTAAAATAAATTTCGATTTTTGGTTCAAAAGAAACACATGCGGGGTAATTTTCAAATGTCGTTCTACAAGTCTATTTTAACAATTCATTTTAGAAAAAAAAAATAGTACAAATGTGAAATATCATATTACCATTAAGGTACTATTACTTTTTTCCTGTATGTATCCTACATTTCTGCTTGGAGAATCTATATACGACTCAAAGGTCTTAATAAAGCTTTTTGTTATTGTTGTATATACGATTATAAAATATATTAAATAAATTTTTGCACATTTATTGTACAAATGTGATATTGTACTGGGATAAGGTGAATAAATTAAGAAAAAAAGGCATCTCCTTATCGTAAAAGAATTGTGAATCAAATCCTTATCGTGAAATAATGGGTATTTGGCAAATTCTGTAATAATTAAAAATCAACGAATAGTTGATATTTATCACGATAGATGGCGCCAGTCATAGGCAACTTTCAATTGCACGATAAGGAGATGCCCTTTTTTCTTTCTTAATCCATTTTAGGGTTTGATTAAAACGAATAAAATATGATAGAACAATTCGTCTGCTTCAGAATAAGGTATCAGATGCTAGGGTTTCAGATTATATAAAAGTGAGGTTGGCTGCTAAAAGCCTTGCTTTTAAAATATTGCAAAACGCTTTCGATTCACCCTCTGTTTATTTTTTTAATTATGAAGATTTAATAAGAGTTCAATATATTGTCGTAAAGTATTTATTATATTTTATGTACACAGATTATTATTTTTTTGGATATTTATATTTTATAATATAATACGGCTTATGATTGTAGAACGACATTTGAAAATTATCCCGCATGTGTTTGTTTTAAACGAAAAATCGAAATTTATTTTAAGGAGAAATAGCGATTATTTCTAACCTTAAGGATGAAGTATGAAAGGATGAATTGTGAAGAGTAATGATAAACGGAAAAATAAATTCCCATCCCTGGACACTTTTATTTTTCCGTTTATCATTACTTTTCACAATTTACCCTCATACTTCATCCCTAAGGTTAGAAATAATCGCTATTTCTCCTTAAAATAAATTTCGATTTTTCGTTTAAAAGAAACACATGCGGGATAATTTTCAAATGTCGTTCTATTCATATAATGTTACTCCGGAAACTTCCCTCATTGCTTAACTTGTATCTTATTAATGTAGATTTGTGTTTGTTCCTTAAATAAATTGCCGTGTCATCCTGAAGTTTATCTTTCTACGTAACAATAATTTATAATTTTTATAATGTATAATAGGATTTATAAGAATAATTTAAAATTTCTATCTGAAAAACCGTCGCATGTGTTTGGTGTAACGCCACGGGCTGATGTAGACTCATGGACAAAACTTAAGAAACTGGAAATTATTTTATGTCGCCGGTCTTCTGTTTGTTAAGGAGTAAGAAGCAATTTCGTTCACACTTGGTTATCACTTGTGTCTTTCGTTGATGTACTTTTCGCTGCTTCTTCTTTCTTCCTTCGTAGATATTCAGCACTCAGTCTCAACTGTTGTATCTTGGAACTCACTTCTTGTTCTATTCATCTTGACGGCTGAACTCTGATGATCGGGTGTGCAGTCGTGGCCACCGATGTGTTGCAGTACACAGGGGCAAATAAGAGAGGACTCACGACTCCAAATTAAGACAAGTGTTTAAGCTGACAAAGGGGAGAAAAGCATGATTCCATTTAGATGTTTCGGCTCACTGTGCCACGTGAAGTAAATATAAACTCTGAAAAATAGTATGAAGTGAAATTGTAATGGGGCGTTCGCACGTCCTTCCGGCCTAAATACCTGTTTCATGATTATTCAGGATGCTGGAAACCAGCTTTTTGTTGTTGTTGAGGGCTGGTGAGGGCAAACATATCGAAACTAGTACGTAGTTAGCTTTTTTTTATTATTCAAAAAAGATATTTCTCTGGTCAATTCTGGAATAATTAGAAATCAACGATTAGTTGATATTTATTCCGACAGATGGCGCAAGCCATCAGAAACATTTTAGTTTTGCGCGATCAGGGGATGCCTTTTCTTAAATATAAACTCCCTTCCCTCCAGAGATAGCGGATTTTTATAGGGTCATAGGAGGTGATGGCTGTCGCACCACCGGATTCGACGTTATCCACCATCCAACCTGTGACCGGCACACAAATGTCCAAAATTACCATCAACAGACGACTGAGAGAGCGGAACCTAAGAGCTCGCTGAACGTTAAGATACCTACCCCTCACACCCGTATACCGAAAAGTCCGACTACAGTGGTGTCGGGAGCTATCAACTTGGAACTGCGCTGACTGGGGACGTATAGTCTTAGTGACGAGTCCCGTTTCTTACTGTGTCCTGACAACTGTCACAAATGTGTCTAGAGACGTCCTGGGCAAAGTATGGATCCTGACCTTATTTTCGAACACCACACAGGTCCACAACAGGGCGTTATGGTCTGGGGTGCCATTTCATTTGATAACAGGAGCCCATTGGTAGTCATTCCTTGCACCCTGACAGCACAACGGTACATATATGACATTTTATGGCTTGTTTTGCGCCCGTTCCTCTCACATTAACTCAGGCTTTTCAACAAAATAATGCCCGGCCACACACGGCACGTGTTACTATGAATTGTCTTCAATCTTGCCGAACTCTTCCGTGGCCAGCAAGGTCGCCTGATCTCACCATAGAACACATCTGGGACGTAATGGGAAGGCGATTGCAACCATCCCAGAATGTTGACTATTTATCCCGACAGTTGGAGACAATTTGACGAGAAATCCCGCAGCACACCATCCGGAATCTCTATCAGTCCACGACACGCCGGGTAGCAGCCTGCATTCAGGCCTGGGGGTCCAACGACATATTGACTTTCTCAATTTGTGACGATCAAACTCTGGAATAAAACAATTAATTGTTCTAAAATTTTAACCATCACACCAAACTGAGCTACAGAAACTAAACCGAGAGAGAGCGGACCACGTATTGTTACTACACCTTCTTGTTTTATCTCTCTGCTTGTGGTGAACACGTGAAGGCCGCTACCTCTCGAGAGGCTGTAAGATCAGGTCTTTGAATGAGGCTTACATTAAATGGGTCAAGTTACATTTATAGGTTCAGATCTGCAAGCACAATACAATGGTTTTATATCTTATGCCTTAGAAACGTTGCTAATCGGAGACAGTATTGGAGGTATCTGCGCTACACAGTGAGTTAGTGATTGGAACTTGGCTCTTCGTTCTCTTTGGTTGAGGGCTGCCGCTCTTTTATATAGTGTCGTACGTACACATGGCGTGTACACATAGGCATAGGTACACAAGATGGGTACTATAGAGATACATGGCGAGCAGCAGCCCCCTTAACAGTCCCACCACGAGAAGGTAGAGAACATGGGACCGCCTGAAACACACGGGTTAGACACGTGGAGACTTCCCTCAAGCGCGAACCACTTTCGAATGTTTGACACCCGCTCTGATCTCCCATATCGTACTTGAGTCGCATATGCCCGCTCGTACTCGACTGTGGCCAGATTCAATCCGAAGAGAGTCTCGACACCACAGTCTTGCGTACATCGTATAGCTGCGACTCGTTCCTCAGGGCTGAGGGGTCATTCTACTAATGGTTGGCTCTCAGGAAGTATCTCCCTAAACTATAAGAGGGTAGAGTATCTGCAACGCAGAAAGTTATAACTTACCTATACTTACTCGGTAGTCTAGGCTCCACCATTGAAGAACTGAAAACACACAACAGCCTCCCTCTCTGTCTAACTATATAAATCTATACTACGAAGTCAGGGCTCCACCATTGAAGAACTGAAAACACACAACAGCCTCCCTCTCTGTCTAACTATATAAATCTATACTACGAAGTCAGGGCTCCACCATTGAAGAACTGAAAACACACAACAGCCTCCCTCTCTGTCTAACTATATAAATCTATACTACGAAGTCAGGGCTCCACCATTGAAGAACTGAAAACACACAACATTCTCTAGGTTGATATCATCTTTTTTACCTTACACAGAATAATTTGTTTTAAATTCCCTTTATGAAGTCGTAGTATAAAACAACACAAACTATATTTTCCAAGTAAAGATCATCATGTAATCTACCTCTACATAGAATCAACCCCACGTCAAATAGGTGCAGCAGCTATATAAGTCGGTCAGTCAAACAATAGTAGCGTTGTCTAAACTACTGATGTCAACATTGATGAGCCACATGCCCATTCCTTCCAATATTTACAATTTCTATTGAGATTGAGAGAGAGGGAGGATTTATTTTTACGTAAAAATATTAACAAAAATAGCGCAAAATAGCTACAATTTCAACATATACATATATAGCACGCAATACATGCTAATTTGACATCAAATAGGCATATTGTTTGTATGTAAGCAAGAGAACAATACTCGAAGCCTTAAAATGATATGTCTTATTTTATCTTAGAATATAAAGTCGAACTGCTTTTCACATATGTAGACATGTGGTGTACTTACAGTAAAAGCAGTCGTCTACTTCTACCCATCATGATTATTATGGTCTGTATCACGTGTACTAGGGATAAGCAAAAAAAAGCTTGGAATATCATAATATGTTCATAGAATCGATAACTGACTTTAAAAAAAAACATATTTGACTACCAGCTCTATAAGCCGATCAAGCCAAAACAATAGGAAAGGATTCAGTTTGGCTGTTTACACTAGCTCTTCCTGCTTACCTCCACCATGCGCACCTGCACCATCTCTGCGCGTGTGTTCGCGAGTTAACCCAATTGTAGCGCTTCTTATTTTTTTTCCAAAGTCTTCTTAATGATGAAATGACCGTAAGATGGATTGTTGTGAAGATACTAAAGAGAGAGTTGAATCTAGAACTTGGGGAGGTTCAATTTTCCCAATTTCTGTGAAGTACGCTGTCTTTTATAACGTTCCACAAGCGTTCCGAAAGCGTTCCACATCGCCCAATAACTTTTTCCTTTACTCTGTAGCACATCGCCCAATAAATTTTTCCTTTACTCTGTAGGAAGCTACTACCTCTCAGGTTAGACGGTGGTCACTTGCTTCAAAACAATTCATAATGAGAAGAAGACCATCATCTTCGTGTTAAATCTCATAGGGTGACTTTTTACTCCATGGATCATCTGTTGGAGATTCACCAGCTTGAACTGTAACTTGATCGACTCGTATCCTTGTTTATGCACATGCATAGTGATTGCATTCGTCAGGACATAGCCTTCTGTAGAGAGCATCAGGATTCTTGTGCGAACATCCCGGACGATGCTTTATTTTTAAAGACGTTATATCCATCTTGAAAGCTGACCCTAAAGATACTTGAAGTTGAGGAATCATTGGTACTTGTTCTAGTATGGACTTGCTCTGAGTATCGATTAAGTATTTAGCAATGATGACTCCACTTCAGGGCTTTGTTACTTCCAAAATGGCAATAGGATACGAGAGGCTTCCAATTTGCTTTTGTTGATACATTCACTCCGTGGTGAGATTTCTACATCTTCCCCGACCACAACTCAGCACGCTTGAGGGCAGTCCGTTGGTCTACCCTTTAAAAGAGGAATTTTCTCTGTCGTACAACAGAGAATACCTTGTTCCCCACTCTATACGGAATTTTCTCAATATACCTATTCCAATTATGACGTCGTCCAGATACTTTTCAGAATGCTGGTAGATGTTGTCACCATTTTGTAACTCGAAGAGCACTCTGTGATATATCGGTGTGTTCACCGGTTTCTGCAGTGATGGAAAGACGTTGTCGGTAATTTAAACTGAATGGTTTTGACTTTGTTGATTGAAGAAACCAGTTGGAATATGATGATGTTGTTTATCTCGGTCTCGATGATCATGCAGCAAGAAGTTCCTTGAACATTTCCATACAAGAAAAGGCTATCGTCATTTCCTAGAAGAGCTGAAGCCAGGATGGTTTTGATTGGGGCCCTTCTTAGTGTTGAGCCAACATCTACCCCGCGACTAATTGTAGTTTCCCTGGTTACCAGGGATGTCATTTTGGATCCTTGGTATAATTTGGGGATAATTCGGATGCAGATGTCGCTCTTGATTACATATTCAGCGTCTGACTTATTTCGAAATTTGGGAAGCGTCGACGTTAAAATGGAGATCTTGTTGGATGACTTTCACCAACATCTGTTTCACGAACAAAGGGAAGAAGAGCGCTTGAAGCTTGTTGAGACGTCTTTTACTTCATAGCCATAACTAGAGTTTCTTGGATATAAGAGAAGGGTGATAGCCGGACATATTGCTGCATTTCAGGGTCTCGGAGGGCTTCTACGAACTGTTCCTGAGTTATAAAATCTTGAATCTCCCTCGTACAAGAAAGGAAAGTAAGCCTGGAACAAGAGGCTGTCAGCCTCTGAAGATCATTGGTAACTTCTTGTAATGGTTTATCTTTAGCTTGAGTCTTATTTCGGTAACGGACTGCATGAAGCTGCCGACAATTTTCGTTTCCGTATCTTCCTCTTATACAGTCGGTCATGGATCCATAGACAAGCTGTTGTTACACAGGTATAGTCTCCAGAATCTTGGCTACTGGACCACGAAGAGCCGCTGTCAAGACACCCGCCATCTTGATGTCGGACCATCCATTGACTCGAACGACGACCTCACACTGCGCCCTGAAGGAAGTCCACGAAGAGGTACCATCAAAGGTTGTGGTGGCTTTACCCTGAAACTGGTCGTATTTCGTGTATAAAGGTCTGAAACAGATGAAGAAGCCGTTGTAGAAACTGCGTAATACTACTTGATTTTAATTCGAAACTATTTTAAAGGCGTAAGATTATTTTTGAAATTAAGCAATTTCTACTGCCCTTACTACAATGGAAAAATTAAAGGGAGGGCCTGGCTCATCAGTGGTGAACTCCATGGATTGGCGTTTTGTTTCCGGGTCATACCCGTAAACCCATGTCTCGTCTCCAGTTATTACTTTTTCCTTCCCAATTAGGGTTTTCTTCCACCATTTCAAGCATTTTTTAGCAACTTCAACGCGATTCTCCTTTTGTTGGTTTGTGAGCATTTTAGGGACAAATTTTGAAGGTGTCTTCTTTAACTGCAAGTCTTCTTTAATTATCGATCCAACTAATGATCTTTATATCCCTGTTTCTTCCTCAATGTCCCGTAACCCTATTCGTGGATTTTCTTTTATCAAATTTGAAATTTGGCTCACCTTTTCAGGGTTCCTGTGCAGAATTGGACGTCCAACACGCTTCTCATCTTTCACCGATTCCATTCCATTTTTAAATCGTTAAAACCATCTAAATGTGGTGGGCTTATTTACATTTTCATTTCTAAATGCCAATTTCAACAAATCTAAAGTTTCTGAAGCCGATTTCCCAATTTTGTAGAAAAATGTAATACAAATTCGTTGTTCGAATTTTCTATCCATTACAAATTAGAAGTTGTTATGCAAGGCGTTCCTTTTACAAGCTTACAATTTATCGACTGCGCACGCAATCACATGATGTGATATACCGCAGTGTAGCTGAAGCTTTCTATTTTTTTAATAGACTTTTTTTTTATTATCATTTCATTTTTTTCTTTGTTTTTGACCGGTCTCATTATTTATTGGACACACCTTGTATATTTTATTAGTGGAAAAAATGCAAGCTTTCGAACAAGACCCTCATCTAGAGTATATCTACAGAAGAACATTATGTCGAAAGCTTGCATCTTCTCCACTAATAAAAGAAACGCTAAACAACTTACTGTTTTTATTTAACGAGAAATACCGGGTGATTATTTTTTTTATTTTCAATAGAAAAAGGTATTTTAACTGTTGCAGAGTGTCAACATGATTATAACGTCGAACGAGAGATAACTCGAACTATATGGATAGTTCTGGTCTCTCTTGGAGATGGTCGTTCAAAGGAGGTTGGGCTAGTCACTTTCGAATTTAGAAAGGTGGTCACTAAGGGAGGTAGTTGCTCGTCAGATGGGAGGACTTCAGAATATATATTTCTTAAAAGCGCGAAATCATAAAGCGAAAGGTTTCTTTCAAAGTTTTAGTTTATTATTTTGCCGAGTTTTTGATCATTACTGCCCTTCCACAGGAGAAAAATAGAAAACGTATAAGAAGATGAATTGTTTATATACATATCTGCATATTTACACATATTAGGAGATTTGCATTTAAAGAAAAAGGAACGACAGAAATACATATATAATTCGAAACTATTATAGACGCGTATGATTCTTTTTAAAAATATACAATTTCTGCTGCCCTTACTGCAATAGAAAAATTAATGGGAGGGCCCCTGGCTCATCAGTGGTGAACCCTCCCAGCGGTTTCGACAGTTTAATCTACCATACCGCTGTTTTCCATTGCAGTAAGGGCAGTAGAAATTGTTTGTTTTTAAAAAAGAATCATACGCGTCTATAATAGTTTAGAATTTAGATAACAGATGGCGCCCTAATGCAATCATAACATATATAAGAGTATATATGTAAAATTATATTTAGTAGAAAATGAACTATGGAGAAAAATGTAAAATGGCGACTATTTTGTTTTACAATTTAATAAAAATCAATGAAGGCTGTGACAGAAAACTATGTGTGAAACTATTAAGGGAATATATTGCTAATTCTATTGGAGTGTTTTATTTAATTAAAAAACCAGACGATGCATAAAATTAAGACATATATATATACGCTGCTATACTTATTGATTCTATCAATTTTGTAAGATGTGTTAAATATGTTAAAAATAGAGTTCTCTAAAATTATATATTCAGGAGATAATAAAGACAATCGGTGTTATTTTGCAATAACACGCTAGATGAGATTGAACCTGATGAATATAAGATTCTTGAATAAGGAATAGGCTTACCTTGGGATCTTGAGAAGAATTCCGGGGCGAAGAAGGCTTGAAGAGCTAGAGGCTGTTGAAGGCAGCGCGGGCTCGCGCCGGGCGAGACTGGCTGCGAGCTCTGGTATGGTGGAGAAGTGAAAAGGTTACAGAAAAGAGCGGATATTTAAAAAATAACATATATTCCACATATATAATAATTCTTAATATATATATACAGTTAAACCTGTCTATACCGCACCCTCTAAATAGTGCCTTCCTTTCTATAGCGCCCGATTTTAAACATTAAATTGTAAACATTTTACATTAAAAGTGACCTGTCTATAGCACCCTCTCTCTATAGCATCCTATTTTGGTGAGTCCCAAGAGAGGGCGTTATAGACAGGTTTAACTGTATATATATATAAATATATATTTAAAAATAAAGAAGGCGTATCTTGACATGTGCTCCTGGTCAAGATTACCTTCTTTATTTTTAATATCCACACCTGACCTTTTTATTTTTTTTTTTTTCTATTATTTCTTCACGTATATCAAAAAATGGCATATCCTGACCACGAGAACATGTGCTTTTTAGTTGGCAGAGCGCCATCTAATGTAACAGAAATCAACTGAACATTGTTTTAGCTTGTTCCCTGATATTTGGTCAACCCATTTTCTTAATATTTTCAACGAAATGAGTTTTAAGTAGGGGATAGGGTATAAATCCATGCCCCACTAACCATATATTCCACTTTCGGACATAACAAGATGAAGTCTATATATTGCCGAATTTTAATTGTTACAAATAGTATCGATATATGGCATTTAAATCTATGAATGTGGTGGTGTCTTGTCCAGATCGTCAATTCCTGATTTTGTTTCTCCATGGAAAGGAGGAGGGGTACCATTGCCCCGTTAGTCAGCCACATTTCAGAGTTCCCTTGACAAAAGTTACAATTACGGGTTACCACACAAAAATGAAATATAGTAGGGCCTAAAGTAAATGTAACCTGAAACCAAGAAAAACGTACACTCAAGAGTACAACACCAACAACAAGAAGGAAGTCAATAAAACTCACGATTAGTAAAATAAAAACAAAACAGTACTTATCTTTATTGCAGCGTTGGTAGGGATCGGACTCGGGTCACACCGGGATGCGAAGAGATCCCCAGACACGGAAATATCACGTAGAAAAACACTTTAAGCGTCTCCACGCTCTGGGCCCCCCTCGCATTCCCTTAGTCCCCTCTTATATACAAACATGGCCACATTCGTCCAATGAGAAGGCGTGAGAGATTGGTTCACTAACAAACGAAGACAACATTCTTCCTGCTAAAAACTGATCAGAAAAAAAAACTGAAAATGTTTGTCAATATAATTTTATACCTTGTTCACGGTTACTGTAGCGACTGAGGGCTCACGACACCGTACTTCGCCTTATAGGGCAGTAGTTTATAAATGTATAGAAAATAACCATTTGCGGAAGAGCTTTGCTCGATGCAATACCTTGAAATTATATGTATGTACCTCTACAGACCTATAAGCTTATGTCCATAGTTCACTAAACACCCCTAAGCTGCCTTCCATAGAAAATGCAGTGTATATAACAAAACCAGTCCAATACAATAGTAGAGCGGTCTAGAGATTAATTTGGCGAAACCGCTGAGAGGGTTCACTACTGATGAGCCAAGCCCTCTCATTCAATAACTCATATCATTGCAGTAAGGTCTGTAGAGATAATATTTGATGATATTTAAAAGAAACGCATTGCCAATAAATTTATTTGTGTAAAATTTTAACGATAGATGGCAATTAAAATTTAATTTACTAAATACGAGGGGTGTCCCATAAGTCCGTGGCCCGACCATGAGAACGAAATATTAGAAACTAATAAATTTTACCTTATATACCTTAAAGCCTTGTATAAAGATATGTAAATTTTTAAGTTTCTACAACTAACCGTTTTTTTTTTTTGTTATGGGTTCTGAAAGAGGACAAGAAACAGGAATCATCTAAAATGGAGACAAACGAGATTCGTGCTGTAATAAAATATCTTTGTAAGAAAGGAATGTCGCCGAAGGAAATCTATGAGGATATGGTGTATACATTAAGGGAAGATGGCCCTTCCTATAGCACAGTAAAAAAAATGGGCAGCTGCGTTTAAATTAGGGAGGATCAGCACCGAAGACGAACATCGACCAGGAAAACCCATTGAGTCAGTTACTCAAGAAAACATCGACAAAATACATGATTTGGTTATTTTGGACAGAAGAATGACAGTTCGTCAGATAGAAGAGACCTTGGGCATTCCAAAAACAACAGTGGATCGGATCATGAGAGAACACTTGGGCCTCAGAAAGCTTTCTGCCCGTTGGGTTCCCAAACTTTTGCCATCCGATCAAAAGGCTGTAAGGAGAAAGTTATCTTCGGACAATCTTGCGTTATTTGAAGCCAATCCAGAGGAATTTGTTAATATATTTGTTACCATGGATGAGACTTGGGCCCATCACTTTGCACCAGAGTCCAAGCAACAATCCATGCAATAGAGACACTCCGGTTCCCCTCCCCCCAAAAAGCCAAGACAGTTCCATCAGCAGGGAAGGTTATGGTGTCTGTCTTTTGAGATTCCGAGGGTGTACTTCTTCTAGACTTTCTGAATAAGGGTCAAACCATCACTGGCAATTATTATGCAATTCTTGTGAAGCAACTACGAGAAGCTATTAAAGAAAAGAGAAGAGGAAAGTTGTCCAGGAAGATTGTTTACCATCAAGACAATGCTCCGAGTCATCGGTCGCTGCAAGCCATGGCGGCTATTTATGATTCTGGCTTTAAACTTTTACCACATGCGCCCTATTCACCAGATCTAGCTCTGTCTGACTTCCACCTATTTCCTCATTTGAAAAAATCACTTTCTGCCATTCATTTTAGGTCAGATGAAGAGGTCATTGATGCTGTAACCTCATTTTTTGAGTCACTTGAAACATCGTTCTTTTTGGAGGGCATAAAATCATTAGAACATCGCTGGAAAAGGTTTATAGACCTTAAAGGGGATTATGTTGAAAAATAAATCATAATAATTTTATTAGTCATTTTCTTTATATGTCGGGCCACGGACTTATGGGACACCCCTCGTATATATTGGTCATGAAAACATATTTTGCGGAAGAGCTTTGCTCGATGCAATACCTTGAAATTATATGTATGTACCTCTACAGGCCTATAAGCTTATGTCCATAGTTCACTAAACACCCCTAAGCTGCCTTCCATAGAAAATGCAGGGTATATAACAAAACCAGTCCAATACAATAGTAGAGCGGTCTAGAGATTAATTTGGCGAAACCGCTGAGAGGGTTCACTACTGATGAGCCAAGCCCTCTCATTCAATAACTCATAGCATTGCAGTAAGGTCTGTAGAGATAATATTTGATGATATTTAAAAGAAACGCATTGCCAGTAAATTTATTTGTGTAAAATTTTAACGATAGATGGCAATTAAATTTAATTTACTAAATATATATTGGTTATGAAAACATATTTTGCGGAAGAGCTTTGCTCGATGCAATACCTTGAAATTATATGTATGTACCTCTACAGACCTATAAGCTTATGTCCATAGTTCACTAAACACCCCTAAGCTGCCTTCCATAGAAAATGCAGGGTATATAACAAAACCAGTCCAATACAATAGTAGAGCGGTCTAGAGATTAATTTGGCGAAACCGCTGAGAGGGTTCACTACTGATGAGCCAAGGCCTCTCATTCAATAACTCATATCATTGCAGTAAGGTCTGTAGAGATAATATTTGATGATATTTAAAAGAAACGCATTGCCAGTAAATTTATTTGTGTAAAATTATAACTTTGTTATGAAACCATATTTGCGTAAAAGCTTTGTTCGATGCCATTTCTTGTAATTATATGTATGTAACTCTACAGACCTATAAGCTTATGTCCATAGTTTCCCTAAAAACCCCTAAGATGCCTTCCATAGTAAATACAGGCTATATAAGAAAACCAATCCAATATAATGACCACTTCTCTTCCAGATGGTGTAAAGACCTTCCCACGATGTACCATCTGCAGGACCAGAGAGACCCCACCAGACCACCTCTTGGAATGTATGGGAACCTCAAGACAGGACCTGTATTCCAACCCTACCAGGATTGTGAATTTGATCTATGAATATAGTCTCCATGACCTTGTATAATTAAACAAAGGATAATAATAAAAATCAAATAGTAGAGCGGTCTAGAAATTAATTTGGCGAAACCGCTGAGAGGGTTCACCACTAATGAATCAAGAATTCCTCTCATTCAATAACTTTATCATTGCAGTAAGGTCTGTAGATATGAAAAGAAACGCATTGCCAAAAATTAATTGTTACAATTTTTATTGATAGAGGGCGATTATAAATTTATGAATATAGGTACGCCTGTAAAGGGGGCTTCTCTCTAAACCTCTACTTGCCGAGCCGTGAGACCCCTGCTCCGGGAGATTTCGCCTCCTACGAAGTGCCCCTGGATCTGCAGGCCTGGCTCTTCGGTGTCGGCATCCATCCCGTGGCTATGCAACTGACACATGTAGCGAAGGCTACTATCTACAAGTACCATCTTGGTCTTGAGTTAGGTAACGCCAGCCATCACATCGACCTGCCCACTTTGTGAACTCTCGCAGTCCATCGGTGGCGGAGTATTTCCCGTGGTGGGCGCCACCAATGAAGACCTGGTATATACTTTATATATATGTATATTTATAAATTATTTATATCTATTTATTCATATTTATTCCGTATTTAACCTTATTATAATCTTATATGGACATTGTAATAAATCAGTTTCAATCTCTATCTATAATCTTCTATAACCATAAATTGGAACTAATACAAAGCAATAACGCCCCATCTATATATAACTAATAAAGACATTAAGACGCGAATGTTTCTTTTCACAAATAAATCAAACTTTGACTGTCCTTACTCTGCGATGAAAAAATATTAGGAGGGATTGGCTCATCAGTGGTGAACCCTCCGAGCGATTTCTCCAATTTAATCTACCAGACTGCTTCTTTAGAACTCAAATACTGTATTGGATCATTCTGCCCCTATATAAATACAGACTATATAAGAAAACCAATCCAATATAATGACCAATCCTCTTCCAGGATGATGTAAAGGCCTTTCCACAATGCACCATCTACAGGACCAAAAGAGACCTCACCAGACAACCTCTTGGAATGCATGGGAGCCTTAAGACAGGACCTGTATTCCAACCCTGCCAGGATTGTGAATTTGATCAATGAATATAGGTTGGAATCTTAGAAATGGTATTTAAGCAAACTATGGACATAAGCCTTTAGGACAGTGGAATTATATTTAAATATTTACATCGAACAATGCTCTTCCGCAAACAATAAGAACAGGTTAAGCATAAACTAATACAAAGCAATAACGCGCCATGTATATATAACGAATGAAGACATTAAGATATTCACGTCCTTCCGAACAAAAAAGAGTCGGTGGATGAGTGGGTAAAATCCTCGATTTCCAACAGCCAAGAACCGGGATCGAATCCCGCGTTAACATTTTGCTTAATATGTGAATAACCTTCACATATTATTCATTGTTATAAATATCATAAACTAGATTGTTCTTTTTTATCTGTACATAGTAAATTGATTTTGGAACAAGGAATAAGGTCCTTCCGGATACGAAAGAAAAAAACATGTACTTAGAAAAAAATAAACGAGAACACACAGAATCCAAGACTCTGCACAAGGCTCCAACCTTGTAAATATGTAAATACAATGTAAATGTGAAGAACCTGATTTTTTCCATTGTAAATATCATAAGCTAGGTTGTTCTTTTTGAGCGGTACATAATAAAGGAATTTTGGAACAAGAACAAGTCCTTCCGGATACGAAAGAAAAACCATGTACCTAGAAAAAATAAAAGAGAAACAAATAAGAGAGAACACGCAGAATCCAAGACTCACACAAGGCTCTAACCTTGTAAATATTTAAATACAATGTAAATATGATAAGCTATGTCGCTCTTTTTGAGCGGTACCTAATAAAGTTATTTTGGGGTCCTTCCGGATTAAAAACCTGTTACGTGCTTTTTCAGGATGCCCCAAAGATTAGCTTTTTTGGTCGTTGAGGTACAGCTTGTACCACGCTGATGAGGGTTAACAGCCTAAAACGTATACGTGGTTAGTTTTTCTTGTTTATTCAAGAATGGGTATTTGGCCAATTCTGGAATAATTAAAAATCAACGAGAATAGTTGATATTTATTCCGATAGATGGCGCAAGCCATCAGCAACTTTCAGTTGCACGATAAGAAGATGCCTTTTTATTAATTTATGCACCTTATCCCAGTACAATATCACATTTGTACTATTTTTTCATAATTGATTATGTTTCGAGAAATTTTATAGCCTGGAGTGAAATTTTCAAGTCGCTTATCAGAATAGAATCAGAATACTTTGTCAGTGCAATCTATTGATCATTTACTACTTCGAAAAATTTATTTAATAATGAAAGTGTAAAATCATGCTCCATTAATCCATACATTCCACTAAGACTTAGCATAGGTGATATAGCATGATTTAGGCCATATACAAACGCCTGTAAATAGGGCTTCTTTCTAATGATAAAATAATTTATTTTTTCCCCCATGATTGGGAAGTCATGTAGATATGTAATTTAATAGACCTTTTTACTTAAAAAATTCACAGTCTATGCTTATTAAGAACTCGGGAAAAATACAAATTACAACAACAAAAATGGCAAGTCTATTATTTACCGGGTTAGTTCGAAATTGAAATATGAACTTTAACTAATATTTGTATTTAAAAATGTGCATTATCAAAAATGGAAAAATATTCATGCAGCTATGTTTTCGCAAAACCTTTCCCTAAACGCGATTTTTTTAAAGAAAAAATTCGCTTCTAAAAAAATATATTTCAAGAAGCAGGTACCTAAGCCCATAACCTGTTGGAATATTTAGGAAAGAGACCTTTTAACTCCAAGAATTCACAATGTTTGTTTATTAAGAACTCGGCAAAAATATTAATGACAACAACAACAATGGCTGTCTATTCTTTATAGGGTTGCCAAACTAGGATGGGAAGTATTTCCTTTTTTTATTTTCACTGAAAACAACATCCATAAAACTTCTCCTCTGTTTAAAAAAAGGGGGAAAAGAAGTCAAATCAGTCAAATAGTCCCTTCATGTCACACAACTACAGTAGTCTTGGCTTATACAGAGACTTAGTCATCACATATGTAATCTGTTGTTCAAATAGATATTCGCCGAACAGCAACATTTTCTTCCAAAACCTTTTCTTTAATGAAAAATCACTTAAGACTAATATTTTTGTTCTTTTGGTTAAATTCAGGATTCTCTGCCAACTTTAATGCACCATTATTATCAATATAGATTAATGGTACCTTTTCCAAAGTCGTTGCTCTGTTAATTAGTCTCTGTAGCCAAATTAGTTCTTTGGTAACTTCATTAGCTGCAACAATCTCTTCTTCAGAAGTCTATTTAGCAACCATTGACTGACGTTGACTGAGCCAGGATATGGCTCCTCCTGAATACTATAACACCTGTTGTCGATCGGCCAGTGTGTGGACAGCCTCCAAAATCCTCATCACTGTAGCAATCAAGAATCCCTCGATTGAATCCTGGTTGATAAACAATGCCCTTCTTCAAAATTCGAAATTATTTTAAAGGCGTAAGATTCTTTTTGAAAATAACCAATTTCTACTGCCCTTACTGCAATGGAAATATTAATGGGAGGGCCTGGCTAATCAGTGGTGAACCCTCCTAGCGATTTCGCCAGTTTAATCTACCATACTGCTGTTATATTGGATTTTTGGAACTTCCTTTTATAGTGATACTGTTGCTTGACTCTTGGAATGGGTATTTTAGAAGAACTATGGACATAAGCTTTGAGGACAGTAGAATTACATACATAAACGGGCGAAACCGCTGGGAGAGTTCACCACTGATGAGCCAGGCCCTCCCATAATTTTTCCATTGCAGTAAGGGCAGTAGAAATTGTTTATTTTCAAAAATAATCTTACGCCTTTAAAATAATTTCGAATTTTGATAACAGATGGCGCGCTAGTGCATTATATTATAAATGCCCTTCTTCTTTGATTTTTCCATCTATAAAAAATAACCTTTCTCAACTATTTGCAATGCCATGGTCAGCAAAGATATCTTCCTTATTTCGAATTATTTTATCCTCTTATCATTTGGTGGCCTGCCATTAGAAATTTACTTTGGACAGGATATCACCAAATGACCAAGTTGATGACAGGGTTGCTAAACTAGGACAAGAAGTATTTCCTTTTTATTTTCATTGAAAACAACATCTCTAATAATTTCCACTCACGTATAAGTATTGATGTTTGTTTTATCAAGAGCATAGGATAGGATGAACAATAAAGTACATATAAAATAGAAAACATCCTTTCCATATTATTCAGCATAATATATCCTCATAAACCCCTTTAACTTATATCATTATATTCCAGATCTAAAGATGTTATTTGACTATATAACTTATCACTGAATAGGAATCAATTGAAATAAAAAGAAATCTACAATGAGTGTAAAAGAATACATGGTGTTTAACATTAAAGATATTTGAGCATTCATATAGCAAGCATTGAATAGAATTTATTGGGATAAGAAAATAAAATAATGGCGCTCTTATGATATAATTATGACGTAACTTATGGAATATTTACATACACGATATATATTCATTACTGGACATATTCGTTGTCTAATTAGATTTTTTTACAAGAACTATGTCTATTTAGAATTACACCTTAATTCCGATTATCCCCCAAGGTAGATATGATCCAATGTCGCCAAGAGAAAAGAGAAAAACTCTGAAAGTAGAATGGAAAATTTTAGGTACCCAAAACATAAAGAAATAGCCCAAAAAGTTAAAATTAGAGATTGGACAGGTAACTGTGTAGGAGAGTACTATCTATAAAGAGTTGTGTAAAAAGAATGCCGCTTTTATCAACGACATGTTTACCTTCAAGTTAAACCCAGTTTTTTCTAGGATTTTTTTCTGATATTGAAATGTCTGTTTTTAATCATTTTATTATATTGAAAACCGGGTAGAACATTTCAGCTTTTAAAGAAAATTTTGAAGAAGAAAGCTATGAGAGTTAGATTCAAATATAAAATAAACGGATTGCGTGTCAATCAGTTTCAAAAGAATTATGATAAAAATTATTTTTGGAGCAATAAAGAGATTTCTATTTGTAATTTTAAAAGTATCTATGCTTTTCGGATAATGTTTACTGATTGAATAAAAGTTCCTCTTTCATATATATCGGCGAACATAATTAAGATATAATCAGTGTTTTTTCAGATATATGCAGCCTGAATATGCATTTGTATCAATATATTGATTGAGCTTATCGAGAAAAAATATATAAAATATTGTGGAGAATAAATAATTTTATAACTTTATTTCATTATTTATTTAATCAATGAAAATACACAGAATAATATAACTCTGTATTTATGGAATCTTCTTTATAGATTTGTTGTTAAATACACTCTAGCTGTAAATAATAATTCGGTAGTTTTAAATATAGTCGCCTAGTCGTCCTGACGTCATAAATAAAATATTTTCTGCTTTATCTTTGTGATCTGCTTTGTCATCCATTACTACATTACAATATGCAAAAAGGTGGCAAGAAAATTTATGGAAAAATGTATACCTATTTAAGCATTTTAACTAAATATTTGAATGAATTCAATGTGAAAGTAATAGCATGCTATGGTTGTTCTTTGAAATTTATGGTTTAACTTTCGCGAAGTATTTGAGCAGTTGCCCCAATCATTCAAAATAGTTCATAATTATGATAAAAAATTACAGATGGTTTTGTGTGTGGAGGAATTTATGGTGTAAATTGTGAGGGATAAATGATAACCCACCTTTTTTTCTACAAGATAAATTCTATAAAATATTTATTTAAATGGTTATTCTCGTATTTATGGTAAGATTCTAGAAAGATTTGAAAATTTCAACCCAATATTTGATAGAGGTTAATAAGAGATAAGAATAATCTATATTAATAAAATGCAAATTTCATAAGTGGTGTTCGCTAAAAACTTTCGTTACAATGCATCAATTTCGACCAAATTTTCAACATTTATGTAAAACGAGTGGAGCAGGTTTTGCTTAACATCAAAATATTTTTCCTAACTTTAACATGCGTAACTTCGCTGTTATCGATTAAATACAAAAAAATCAACAGAGTTAATTTTATTTATATATAAATACAAAAAAAATTCAGCAATTCATTCAACTCAATCTAAAAAAATATTCAAAACAAGCAATTTTAAGATAACACCATATGTAAAACAGTCGGCCAAGAAAACAACAACGATATTACATCTTTCTCACATATTCACACACAATCTTGATTAATAATTAAAACTAATCTTTAACATTGTTTATTATACTTCATAATATATAATATTCGTTAGGCAAACTTTCACTCGGATAAAACCCGGGCGAAGCCGGGTACACATCCGCTAGTATATGTATAATATGTAATTCGGTTGGTCAGAAATTTATGGTCTAACTTTGAGATATTTGAACAGTGCTATAACAACAAGTGAATAGATAAAAATATAACTTTACAATAAGGACTAAGGGTGTTATGCTCAAATTACCAAGGTTTTTGTTCATTTCTACCAATCATTTCAAAATTGTTATTGAAATGCAAGAAAAAAATTGTATGTGTGCGAGTGGTTTCATATAAATAAAATTTGAAAAATCAATTATAAAAATCAATTATGGTTAATTTATGGTAAAACTTTCAAATCATTGAACTTTTTATAACAACTTAGTGGATAGAGTTAGTCACAAGGGCTCTTCAATAAGTAATGCAATAATAATCATTGAATAAATAATGTTTCCTATGATTGAATAAACATTCCTCTTTCATATATATCGGCGAAAAAAATTAAGATATATTTTGTATTTTTTTCAGATATGCAGCCTGAAGTAAACACCAAATTCGACAATGGTCGATAATGTAGTTTCTGTTTATGTCAAGAGACATTTCAGCCACTGTACTTCATTCTAATCTAAAATTTGTATATATAAACAAAGACATGGATGGAAACACAATACTTAAGATAGATTTAGAGCTTCAAGACTGGTGATTTTGAAATTAAATATAAAGAAAGGTCATGTATATAAACCTGAGTAGTGATGACCAAAATTTGACTCTAATGGAGGAATTGATCAAGAATAAAGACAATGACAAATATCAAATAATGGAAAAACTTACTAAAGGAAGTGTTCTTAAACTTATTAATGATCGTGGATATCGAAAGTGGGTGCCAAAACTTCTAATACAATAAATTATGCAAATACAAAAAGATATTTGTTTAGACCTCATGAAAACTTTTTCTATTGAATTTTCTCGGATGTTTGAAAAAAAAAAAGGATGTGATAATAAGTTATGGGGCTTGAATTTATCATTATGATCCTTCTTAAAGCAACAATCAATGCAATGGACCTGAGGGGGCCGAGAGCTTCCTTCCAGCTTGCTGATATGACAAACCACTCTGTCAGCAAACACTCAAGCGGGCCATGAAATAGAAGATGACCACCATTGCGTGGCGCGGCAGATCGGCGGAAGTCAATCAGACCCCAATAGACATTCTAGGGTGTTGTCCTTTTGTCTTCCTTTATCGACTTCCTATGAAATGTAGCTGAGGCGTAATACCAATAAACACTAACTTTAATAAACTTTTCTGGGCCATCGCTGGACTAATAAATTGACATACCACAGACCCATAAAACATCGCCAGAGCGACTTAAACATATAAACGCAGCTTTAAAAAACCAAGTCAAATTTCATCAAGATAATTCGATACCTCACACTGAAGCATTAGACAAAATGGTGGCTAAGGGTTATTTATGTGAGGTGGCGAGCACACACACAGTAAATGGGCCACTCCAGTGGTTGTAGTGCCGAAGAAAAATAAAGAGATCAGTATTTGCTGCGACTTCAAGATAACTCTAAATAGATATTTGGACACTGCGGTCTATCCCCTTCCCACACAGCAAGATTTATTCTCCACATTGGCCAAGGGAAAATACTTTTCGAAATTGGACTTGAGGAACGCTTATCTGCAATTAGAGGTGGACCCAGGCACCCGACCGTTACTAACGATAAATACTCATAAAGGGCTTTTCAGGTTTAAGGGAATGCCATTTGGATTGGCAAATGCGCCCAGTTATTTTCAATCTGTAATGGATAGGGTTTTGTCGGGTATAGGAGGCGTAATTTATTATATTGATGATGTCCTTATAGCCACAGCATCAATTGAAAAACATCTGGCGTTGTTGAAGACTATATTTGCTCGCTGGGCGAAGTATAATATCAACCTAAAGAAAGAAAAATGCCTATTTTTGCAAAATGAAATTAAATATTTAGGACATCTTGTCACGGGAGAGGGCATCAGACCTTTGGATCATAAGGTACAAGCAATACAGAAAGCCAAAACGCCTACGAATATCTCTGAATTAAGAGAGATCATTTCTTGGTTTTGTTAACTTTTATGGGAAGTTCATACCCAATTTGCCAGAGCTTTTAAAGCCTATTCATGAGCTTCTTCACAAAAAACGTCCTTGGGTTTGGACAAAGGAATGTGGAGAGGCCATTGACAAGTGCAAGAATTGCATTACCTCTGAGAGGGTGCTAGTCCCATATGATACGACTTTGCCATTGTGTTTGGCCACTAATGCATCGCAGATTGGAGTGGGCGCTGTGTTGTCACATATTATAGAAGGCCAGGAGAGACCGATTATGTTTTCCTCACGGACTTTATTGGGAGCAGAACATAATTATTCTCAGATTGAGAAGGAGGCTCTAGCCATTATTTATGGAGTAACCAAGTTTCATCAATTTATTTATGGAAGAAAATTTATCCTTATTACAGACCATAAGCCATGGTGACCATTTTGGGCCCAAGATCAGGAATCCCCACCTTATCTACTACAAGATTGCAGCGTTGGGAGCTTATTTTGTCAGCTTATACTTACGATATTAAATTTCGAAGAACTCAAGACCATGGGAATGCAGATCTTCTGTCACGTTTTCCTGTGGGTTGTGAAGAAATTCCAAGACTAAATAATGTCTATGCTTTATCCTATGTGGAAGAATTGCCAATCACAGCAAAGGAAATTGCGACGGAAACTGAAAAAGACGAAGTGCTCTCATTGGCCAAATTTTATACTCAGCAAGGCTGGCCTGAAAAGGTGGCTGATCACCTCAGACCTTATTTTCAAAGGAAACTTGAGCTATCTGTAGATGGAGAGTGTTTGGTTTGGGGAATGAGAGTCGTCATTCCACCATCTCTCAGAATAAAAATGTTGAACTGTCTTCTTGAGACTCATTCCGGTATGAACAAAATGAAGGCTGTAGCAAGATCACATTTTTGGTGGCCAAATCTAGATACCCAAATCGAGTTTTTGGTAAATAAGTGCAGAAGCTGTCAGCAATCCCAGGATGGGCCAAATAAAGGAAAATGGCAACCCTGGAGATGGTCAACCAGACCTTGGCAAAGAATTCATAATGATTTTGCAAATAAGGAAAACATCAATTTATTAATAGTAGTAGATAGTCATTCAAAGTGGATCGAAGCCATCCCAATGAGAGAGACCACCACACGCAAAGCCATTGAGCAACTACGGCGACTTTTTTCTTCCTATGGTTTACACGAGGAACTTGTGTCTGATAATGAACCTCAGTTTACTGGCAGTGAAATGAAAAGTTTTCTGGAAGGAAATGGAATTAAACAAACATTGATCCCGGCGTACCACCCGCAAAGTAATGGCTTGGCTGAAAGAGCGGTTAGAACAATTAAGACTACTCTGGATAAAAAAAAAAGAAAAATTGGGGATACCATTCAAGACACCTTATCAAAAGTTATTCTGGCATATCGAAGCACCCCGCATGTGACAACGGGAAAGACTCCATCAGAGCTCTTTATTGGGCGTGCGCTTCGAACCAGAGTATCGTTGATACATCCCAGCTTGACATCTAGAGTTAGGGACCAGCAAGCCAGGCAAATGAAGTATGATCGGCTAACCCATTTGGAAGAATTCCAGATAGATGATTTAGTGTGGTATAAAAACTTTAGAGGTGGTGATAAATGGATCCCAGGAAAAATTGTGGGCAAGAAGGGAACTAGAGTCTACATTATTTTGATCCACAGACAGGTAAAGGCCTATCACAGGGATCAAATTAGAAAAAGGTGGAGGAATGGTGAAGAAGATGAGAGTGGAGATGGAGAGTGTCAACTCGAGAACTCAAGAGGAGCCGGTCCCAGTACCATAATCTCGGAGACGAGACAGAGGTTATATGGAGTCGCTGTCGCCAGGACTAACTAGCCAGCAGTCGGATCAAGATTCAGAGGTTCAGAGTGATACAGACGATGGAAGGTCATTAGAGCCTCTTCGCTCGCTGGACCCCGAGACTATGAGAGAGGAAGGTCCTGTCCAAAGGCGGAACCCACCTCGAGCCAGGAGACCTCCTGTGAGATTTCGTGTTTGAAGAGAGAAGATGATGATACATAACTAGCAATAAATATGTATGTGGCAATATAATAATAAGGTGGGGAAAGAGAAATAATCACACCACAAGTTGGAAGGGAAGGAACCCAGGCAATCAGAGAGAGAGGGGGGGGGACAGCCGGGCCTGCCACCGCTCGGCCGGCCATTCGTTCTTGTCGCCCACAATCCCCCAACTGACTTAATAGTCTCGAGGTTCCAAGTAACGGCCCCTGTGGTCGCCCCTTGGAATGTCGCTGCTGTCTCAAGTGACTGCACTTTACCATCCCGTCTCTCTCTGGGTCGACTGTAGGTTTGCTTTATTATTCCTGGAAGAGCATATATTATGACATGTATATATATGTTTCTATGAAAATGTTAATCTGCAAGACGCAGGTTATTGTTATGATTGATCCGGCAACACTGCCGACTCGACTGGTAAACACTCTTAGAGATATAACCATGTTATAATAAATAGATGTTAATAAATAAATACTTAGTTCAGTTGCATTCTGCGTGATCAAATAGACACAAGAACAACATAAACAACATGGTGGCAGCGGTGGCAGCGGAAAAGTGAGTACTTTTTCAAATAAATATATTATTGAAAAATTTTAGTGAAAAAAAGAAAACATGGACTTTGTTAGGCCTAGCGAACTCGCCCTGCACGGAAATGTAGCGAAAATTGGCGAAGGTTCAAACAGCGATTAATGCTTTATCTTGAAGCAACAGAAAAAGCCACAAAGCCTGATAAACTGAAAGTTGCCATTTTATTAAATTTTATTGGCGAAGAAGCCTTGGAAGTTTTCAACACATTTCATTTAAAAGAAGATGAAGCAGAAAATTTCGATCTTTTAATAAACAAATTTGATGATTTTTGCGAGCCTAAAAAGAACGTCATTTTTGAAAGATTCAAATTTTTTTCAGCGACCCAGAAGGATGGTGAATCCATCGATAGTTTTATAACAGAACTAAAAGGATTATCCACATCATGTGAATTTGAATCACAAAAGGATAGTTTAATAAGGGATCGCATTGTGTATGGAATACAAGACAAGGCTTTGCAGGAACGCCTCTTAAGAGAGCCCAATTTAACTCTTCTAAAAGCCATTGAAATGTGCAAAACAGATGAAATAAGCAAGCAACAGATCAAGATCATGCAGAACAACCAGAACATTTGTCAAATAAGAAAATATGAAAAGAGAAACACAGTCCAAAACAAAATCAAGAATCTGAAAAAGAATTCAAATGCCAAAGGTGTGGAAAGTCCCACAGAGCAAAAAATTGTCCTGCATGGGGTAAAAGATGCTCCAAATGCAAAAAGATGAATCATTTTGCAGCTTTCTGTAAAAGTTCAGCTATCAGAAGTCTGAATGATGAAACAGAAGAAACTGTATGGTCAATACATGAAGCAAAAGTAGTCCATACTTTGGAATGGAAAAAATCCATCATAGTGAATGGAAAGGAAATATGTTTCAAGTTGGACTCTGGAGCAGAAGTAAATGTTTTGCCATACACATTCACCAGACAAATGAAAGGTTTGGAAATATTTCAGACTAACCGAAAGCTAACATCATATACAGGACATGAAATCAAGATAAAAGGAATTGCCACACTAAATTGCAAAACTAAAAATAAGACGGAAAGTCTAGAATTTTTCATTGCTGATGGATACTATCAACCAATTTTAGGAATAGAAGCTATTGAAAAGCTTTCACTAATTAAGAAATGTGATGCTGTCCAAACAGAGCAGAACAATTCAGCAAAAGAAAATTTGAACAGGCACAAAAATATATTTGAAGGCATAGGAAGACTGCCAATTGAACACAAGATTAGACTAAATGAAAATACAACTCCAGTTATTGCTCCAAGCAGAAAAAATCCTTTTTCCATTAGAGAAAAAGTTAAAGCAGAATTGGAACGGATGGAAAAACTTGACATTATTGAAAAAGTTGAAGAACCAAGCGAATGGACACACCCTATTGTAGTGGTACAAAAACTTTCTGGGGATGTCAGAATTTGCATGGACCCCAGGGAACTGAACAAATATGTTCAGAGAGAGCGCTATATTCTGCCAACAGCTGAAACAATATTTTCTGAACTGAAAGGTGCTACAGTTTTCTCTGTATTTGATGGCAAGTCCCATTAGACAAAGAAAGCACCAACCTGTGCACCATTGCGACTCCCTTTGGAAGATTCCGGTTCAAGCGACTTCCCTATGGATTGAACAGTGCATCGGAGGTATTCCAGCGATGCATAAACAATATCCTTTCAGGTCTCCAGGGAACTGCTTGCTATATGGATGACATCTTGATCTATGGAAACACAATGGAAGAGCACAACCGAAACCTTGAAACAGTTCTTCGAAGGTTGGAAGAAAATAATGTCAAGCTCAATGCTAAGAAGCAGCAGATAGCTGTCGACAAAGTAAATTTCTTAGGCCATATAATCAGTCGAGATGGAATAGCCATTCAAGCTTCAAGAGCAGAGGCAATACAAAAGTTGAAAAGACCTGAGAACAAGACTGAAGTCCAAAGATTCTTAGGTATGGTAACGTACCTTGGCAAATTCATTCCTAATCTGTCTGACAAGACTGCACCTCTAAGGAAATTGATAAGCAACAAGAGTGAATGGAAATTTGGAGGCGAAGAAAATGATTGTTTTGAAAAACTCAAGAATATGGTTTCGAATGCTCCAATATTGACATTTTTTGACCCAACCAAGCCAATCACCATTTCATCTGATGCAAGCCAATATGGTATTGGTACAGTGCTCATGCAAGGGGGACAAGCAATTGAGTATGCGTCCTTCAGCCTGAATGCAACTCAAAGAAAATACGCACAGATAGAGAAAGAACTTTTGGCTATAGTCTTTGCATGTGAACGCTTCCAGTACTATATTTGGGAAATGATGTTATTGTGGAAATTGACCACAAACCTCTCCTGAGTATTGTTAAGAAACCTTTAGAAAAGCTTTCCCCAAGACTGCAAAGAATGGTCTTACGTCTCATGAGATTTCAAATATCTTTGAAGTTTACACCAAGGAAAAACATGTTTGTAGCTGACCATCTGTCTAGAGATCCATTAAAAGATGAGGTGGACACAAGCTATTTAGAAGGTCAAACAGAATCAGTGCACATGTTGCTGGTTACCACAGATGAAAAAATAAAGAGACTACAAAAGGAAACTCATGGGGACCACACCTTGATACAACTAATAGAGTATGCGAAGAATGGATGGCCGAAATATAAAACTAAGGTCTGTGATGAAGCAAAACCCTACTGGCAATTTCAAGATGAAATTCATGTGAGTGACGGAATTGTTTACAAAGGAAATTGCATCATGGTGCCATCGACTCTTCGAAAAGAAATCCTGCAGGTTGTTCATTCATCACACCAGGGCATAGCAGCTTCCAAAGAAAAAGCAAGATCAGCATTTTACTGGCCCAGCATGATAACACAAGTAGAAAATGAAGTGGAAAAGTGCAGAACATGTCAGGAATATTCAAGAAAGAATCCTGAGGAGTCAAGAATAGCTCATGAAATCCCTGAATTTCCATGGGAAAAAATTGCTGTAGATTTCATGGAGGTGAGTGGAACCAGTTCCATCTTGGTTGTCGATTACCACTCAAAGTTTGTTGAAATCCGGAAATTATCAAGCAAAAGAGAAACCGAAACCATCCTGCAGTTGAAAACCATTTTCAGGACTCATGGAATTCCAAGAACTCTAGTTTCGGATAATGGACCCCCTTTTAACTCTACTGGATTCAAAAATTTTGCTCAGAAATATGAATTCAAACACCAAACCTCCAGTCCCAAATATCCAAGATCTAATGGACAAGTTGAGAGGACAATTCAAACCATCAAAGGACTGATAATTAAAGCTGTGAAGTCAGGAAGAGATCCCAATCTGGCTTTGATGGAGTTCAACAACACACCTAAGTATGACTTGCCATCTCCGACCCAAATGCTTATGGGAAGATCTGTGAGAACTCTTTCGACATACACCCGGCAACAGTTGAAACCACTGTTTGACACAACAAAGAATTATCAAAAATTGAGAGACCATCAACAAAAGTATGCAGGAAGTCCAAAGAGAATTTTGAGACCTTTGGAAGTAGGAGACAACATCATGTTGCAGGAAAGGCATAGAAAATGGGTTCCGCAACAGTGACCGCAAAGCATGAAACTCCACGCTCATATATGGTGAAAACACCAAGTGGTTCTGAATACCGCAGGAACAGGTCTCACCTTAGACCGAGAAAGTTCAGTGTAGAAGACTCTGCCCCAACAAGTCAAAGTCCAAGCATTCCTGGATCTCAAGCAGGGACAGCCATGGATGACAACATACAAGATCACGGAAGACCCACTTCTGAAAACAGAAGAGCATATGATCCAAGGGAGAACGTGGCCAAGAAAGGTGAAGAATCATCCACTTCTCCTAGTGTGCGAACCCGCAGTGGTAGAACAGTGAGAAAACCTTTGCGTTATAGAGACTAGGAGAACTGCAATCCTTTTTATTTTTGTTTAAAGGAAACATGTTATGATTGATCCGGCAACACTGCCGACTCGACTGGTAAACACTCTTAGAGATATAACCATGTTATAATAAATAGATGTTAATAAATAAATACTTAGTTCAGTTGCATTCTGCGTGATCAAATAGACACAAGAACAACATAAACAACAGTTATCATCATCCCTTTTTGATTTGTTTTTGTCTTTTTGGCGGTTCGCAAACAAAGAACAAAAAGCTGTATCAGACATTATAGAGACAATAAAGATTTTCTGATAATAAGAAAGTACAAAGATGTTGCAGGATCAAAAATACAAAACGTGGAGTCTCTATAAATAAATTGTCTTGTAAATCAAAGGGGAATAAAATGCACAAATTAAATGTTATTTCTTAAATAATTATATTAGAAGTTTAAAATATACATGATATTTTGGTATTTCTGATATTAGGTTTTATTTTCACTACAAAAGAGTCATTGTATCTATTTTTCAACAGAAGATATATAGTTTAAATGTAGAAATGGTAAAGTAAATATATATTTTGTCATTAGAGTTATACAGAGATTTATATAAAACGCGGCTATCTAATTTAACAAGATGATAGAAGTAAAAATGAAAGATAGGATTTTAAAACTTTCAATCCAAAATTCAGAATGCGCTTAAATAATATATTCCGATAAAATATTTTACTTGAAAAAGCACTTTTTGAAGAATTTTAAGATCAATTATATTTATATAAAAAAAAAAACAGAAAAATATTTTTCCTATATTAAATTATATATCTTAATACCTTAACATATTCAAATAACTAATAACGAAATCGCAAATTTTATTTTCAGGTTTTATATTCATAAAAAAAACTATATAAAATACTTTTATAAAATATTACTTTATATTTCAAAGTCTTAATTTTCAAAAGTTGAGATCAAATCAATAATAGTATGCATTATTAAAATAGAATGAAAAGTTTTCTAAAATTCGAAAATTATATATAATCTTTAGTTATTATATTAAAATAAAATAGATACATTAACAGAAACTTTTTCTTTATATTGTGAGCAAAAATTGGTTTGGCCACAGATTAATAAATATATTGATTGAAGTTACGATTCGACGTTTTTATATTTTTTGAGTTTCGCTTTTTTTTAAAGTCTAAATGTAAAATATAATTCTTATTTAGGTGTTGAGTGTGTAGTAAAACGTTTTAAATGTTTTTAAAAATTTTAGAGAATCCACATATTCCATAAGGTATTTATTTATAATTATACTTTATTCAAAAATACAACACTGTATTATAGACGTAGGACTGTCAAAACACCCTTATGGTTCCCACATAACGCTTTTTATTGTTGTTCATGTATATACTATCGTCTGGTTAAAATATTTGTATATGCACTGCGGATACTGCAATGGCGCCTTTGAGCATCCACGACGCCAAAATAACATCCACAGAATAAATATGCGTGCATATTTATACATCCCTTTAATCGTCTCTAGAGTTTACAATGACACGTATAGATTACCAAATAATATTTTCAATTAAAAATATTTTTATTAACTGATTGATATCACACAACAGATGTTATCCAAAATATGTGAAACTGTCAAATATATCGCCAAACTCTAAGGGTAAATAAATTATTCAGTATGAAACAAAACTACTTCAAACGTCAAAATTTTAGCAGATTTTGTATGATGAATTAGGAAAATAAATAAGAATATAACTTTTAAACCTAAATTTAAATTTTCAAATAATTCTACCATTCATATTCACCATTTTATCTTAAGTTTTATATTGTTCTTTTTATCATTTTCTCTTTACTGATAATTTTTCTATATAATCAATCAACATAGAGCAGAAACTTTAAAAAATCACAGTTTCTTAACATGACTAGTTGACCATGCAATTAAACAGGGATACACACCACATTTTGACATTGTAAAGATAATCAAAAGTTGAAAGTTGGGCAATGTTGATCCAATTCAATCTTCCCATATATAACCAACTTTTCAAATTTAAAAAAAAGAAAAATGAAGTCGTTGAAGCATGCATGTTTCTTTTACACATATAAAACTAACTTCTACTGTCCTTACTGCAATGAAAAAGTATTGGAGGGCTTGGTTCATCTATGGTAAACCCTCCCAGCAGTTTCACCAATTTAATCTACCAGACCGCTTCTCATAGAGCTCTAATACTGTATTGGATCATTCTGCTTATATATGCTACACTGAAAGGTGAAATTTTAGGAATGGTATTCAAGCAAACTATGGACATAACAGCCTAAATACAAGGTAATAAGACCAAATCCAAATAAATAAATAGTCTGTGTGACATTTTGGGAACATCATTATTACCATCATCAAACATGATGGTAACAATGCTGTTACCGAAACATCACACACTAATTACTTATTTGGTCTTATTACCTTGTACATGAGCACTAATGGTCTGGAATAAATCTTATGAGAGGTCATTAACAGAATAAAAGATGCAAAATAAAACTGGGTTTCTAATTATGAAAATATCAAAGAGATTTTTATTCTATGGAAACAATAACGATAAATCACAATTTGGATTATAGATTATAATACAAGAAAATAAGACCTAATAATTTATTAGTGTGTGACGTTTCGGCAACAGCTTTGTCTGATGATGGTGACAATGCTGTTGTCGAAAGGTCACACACTAATAAATTATTTGGATTAGGTCTTATTTTCTTGTTCTACAGAAACAAATTCATAAACCTAATCAAAACACACAAGGTAATAAGACCAAATCCAAATAAATAAATAGTGTATGACGTTTCGGTAACAGCGTTGTTACCATCTTCAGACAAAAGTACTGGATGTACCATGTCGTACATGTACATCACACACTATTTATTTATTTGGATTTGGTCTTATTACCTTGTGTTTATAATCTATAATCCAAATCGTGCCTTATCTAATCAAAAAATATATTTCTCTAAAAAATAGACACTTCAGCCAGTTAAAGTTTTATTTACTCAACATTTCAACAGAATTCTTTGGTCTTCTTCAGTAGAAATAAAAATAAAGTATTTGGCGTTAAAATTTATTCTGAGGTTGCAAGGGCGTTCTCACATGATTTTTCAAATTAAGAAATATAAATGCCGGCCAGGCAACCTTTATCTTCAAGATAATATGTTGTTGAAATTTGATTTAAGAGAAATTATTATTGTTGGTTGATTATTTGATAGGTTGAAAGTGGGGACATGAAAACCTGGTTGAATTAACAAGGTTATACAGTATTAGCAACCATGATCATCATGCCTTGTGGTGGTGCTTATCTCCATGGTTAAACCAATTCCTGAAGTCCACTCCTCTCCAATTTTTTTCTTCCCCAAGACCTGTTAACTGCCTCAAAGTGGCGGGGGGTGACCCTGACAGGTGATGGAAAGGTGAAGTATGTCTGGAGTTCTGAACTCCTGGTACCCAAGACCTGTTAACTGCCTCAAAGTGGCGGGGGGTGACCCTGACAGGTGATGGAAAGGTGAAGTATGTCTGGAGTTCTGAACTCCTGGTACCCAAGACATGAAGGCTGTCCCACTATGTCCAGCTAACATTCCTACCTACATCAGATGTCCCATCAACAGACATCTAAATACTCCAATGAATTCTGCTCCTCTCTCTAATGCTGCACCATCCGTCGCGCAGAATAAAAAGGGATGCGTTTAGGACTTAGGCAGAGGGTCCTGTTCGAAAAGTAAATACAGTCTCCATATTTCCATATTAGGGGGTCGGTGGAAGGATGGTCTAAACCATTGGTTTTCTATCACTACGACCCGGGTTCGATTCCCGCATTGGCACTTTTTTTCTGATTAAAAAAAAATGCTCCAATGGCCCCCGATTCTTGCAAAAATCCAACCCCACCAGGGGTAAGTAACCAAACAGGGCTCCGGCACATTTGTAAATGCAAAAGTCGAACTGCTTTTCATATGTGTAGATATGTGGTGCACTTACAGTAAAAGCAGTCGCCTATTTCTACCCACCATGATTATCATGGCCTGTACCACATGTACTAGGGATAAGCAAAAAAAAAGAAGACAGTATTGTTGCTTTATGTCAGCATTGATTTTGTTATACTTTAATCTGAGATCAAGAGAGTTGAATACCTTGAGTGTATTGTATAAATTTCTTGTATTTTGATAAGGAAGGAAGAGGAAATATCAATGATATTTATAGATATGCTTTTAATTATATCTAAAAAAAAGTGGGTTTTTTCCACTTTTAATTCTAAAAATAATTATTTGTGTTTCTCAGAAAACTATCTTCTTCTTATCTGCTATCTTGTTTACACACTTGATAACAGTAACTATATTTAAAACATGCTATGGTAAAATTTCTCATTTAGTACTTTTGTCTGTAGATGGTAACAACGCTGAAACGTCACACACTATTTATTTATTTGGATTTGGTCTTATTACCTTGTGTTTCTTGTATTTTGTCTTGGAGTTCATGCTGCAATTCATTATAGTGTGGAATAATATTTTTTTTTCTAAAACCTTTGTAAAGAATTTCTCCTCTTTGATTATCCTCATTAGATCCCAACAATTGGCTCTTGCCATTGAAGTCACCAAGAATGATGGGTACAAAGAGCTGCTGTTGATGGTTGGCTATCCACCACATGACAGTCAGACTTTGTCTCCCTTTGAAAAATAAGAAAATTTTCAAATATTTTGAGAGATTCCTCTCTCTCTCTTATCAGTTTTTTCAACTTTGGATAAAACAAGCTGCTAAAAAGAAACTGTCCCTTGAAATATTTCTTTAAATTCCAAGAAAATAAGACCTAATCCAAATAATTTATTAGTGTGTGACGTTTCGGCAACAGCATTGTCACCATCATCAGACAAAAGAATAAATGAGAATTCTTTGAATTACATTTTAAATACAAGGTAATAAGACTAAATCTAAATAAATAGTGTGTGATGGTAACAGTGGCATTACTGAAATGTCACACACTATTTATTTATTTGAATTTGACCTTTATTACCTTTTGTTTATAATCTATAATCCAAATTGTGCCTTATCATAAATTTCATTTTATTTATTCTCCCATATCCAGGTACATTTTTTGTTGTTATCTTTATTACAAGAGTGATTTTGAAATAAAGGTCTTCTTCTTTCTTATCTCCACTCAATCATATTAGGGTATCAAGCGCTTGTTAAGCTTGAGACTTGGCAACTATCATGATTGGGTGAAGTAGAATGCGTCTGCCTTTGTCATTAAGACTGGGAGCACTACTCAGTGGCAGGCCGACTTTGCTCCAAAAGAAATGGCCGCCTCTGACATGAGGAACTTACACCATGTGCAGCCACACCTAACATGGAGTACAAACGATGCTCATCCTGTATCCCTGGATTAGGAGCCCTTACAGGGTACTATCAGCCGGGCCAGCTGAGCCCAGGTTTTTTAGTGAGCTTGTTACTGCTCCCCCTCCTCCTTTTACATCCGGGCTTGGGACCGGCAAAGGCGGAGTTGAAATAAAGGTAATTAGATCGAATCCAAATAAATGAATAGTGCGTGACATTTCTGTAACATCGCTGTTATGTCATACACTAGACGAATGGCCCGGGCAACGCCCGGGTTTTACCAGAGTGCGTATATATTTTAAAAACGTTTTAATTCAAATACTATTCGTTGCAATTATAAATTGGCGCCATGGATATCACTCTTGTGAAACGTCCCGTTCCAAACTGTGTGTTTTTAAAATGTTTTAATTAAAATACTATTCGTTACAATTATAAATTGGCGCCGTGGATGTCTCTCTTGTGAAACGTCCCGCCCCAAACTGTGTGTGTCTTGAAAATATAAAAATAAAAATGTGAATTTTCATAAAGATTTCATTTTTTCTTTTTTTTTTGCATTTCACCTACTAAATCGATAGAGATAATTACATTTGCAACGTGAACTTAGGTATATTGACTAAATAGAAAACTGCATAGTAATAAAGATCATTTTTTAAAGGTACCATATCGTTTTTTTTTTAAAATAAAATCGAAACAAAAATTAACGATAAATAACGATAATTGCCTTAAAAAGAAATTGCCTTAAAAAAAATAAACATTCGCAGTGATTTTGTCTTGCATTCGTTTATACAATTATTATATACGAATGACCCGGGCAACGCCCGGGTTTTACCCGATTAAATGCTTTTATTCAAATACTATTCATTACAATTAGAAATTGGCGCCGTGGATGTCATTCTTGTATAATATATAAATGAGTTTTAAAATTGTAAAAAAAAAAAAAAAAAAAAATGCATCGGCCGGGAATTGAACCCGGGCCGCCCGCGTGGCAGGCGAGCATTCTACCACTGAACCACCGATGGTTATGAAAAATCCCATCCGTGAGCTTCAAACAGACAGAATAAGGCAAATATATAAGTAGATTATTTATTTAGATTTGGTCTTATTGTCTTTTATTTAAACTCCGCCTCTGCCGGTCCCAAGCCCAGATGAAAAAGGAGGAGGGGGAGCAGTAACAAGCTCACTATAAAACCTGGGCTCAGCTGGCCCGGCTGATAGTACTCTGTAAGGGCTCCTAATCCAGGGATACAGGATGAGCAGCGTTTGTACTCCATGTTAGGAGCGGCTGTACATGGCGTCTGTTCCTCATGTCAGAGGTGGCCATATCTTTTGGAGCTAAGTCGGCCTGCCACTGAGTAGTGCTCCCAGTCTTAATGACAAAGGCAGACGCATTCTACTTCATCCAGTCATGATGGTTGTCAAGCTTCACAAGCTTGATACCTTAATATGATTAAGTGGAAATAAGAAAGAAGAAGACTATTTTGACACTCTCTGGTAAGAGGACACCTCTCTCTAAAGGGCACTTTGGCTCTGTACCTAAGTGTCCTTTACTGAGAGGTTTTACTGTATTGACATTTAAGTAGTAGCGTTTTTACCGAAATTTCATACACTATTTATATGGATTTAAGTCTTATTACCTTGTTTTTATAATCTACTAGACGAATGACCCGGGCAACGCCCAGGTTTACACTATTAAATGTATTTTACATATGGAAGATGGACGTAGTTCCCGGAGGTCACCCGCGAGGCTTTTTTGGCACTTGGCACAGCTGTGTCACCAACTCTGCACCCGCGCGCCAGGACCGCGCGCGGTGGGAACTTGAACTGGCCAACCGGCCGGCAGCCGGACGATTACATTTTCTCGGAGGGGGGGGGGCCCCCGGGGGCAGGGAAGTCACGTGCTCGCCGGCAGCCAATGGGCGCGCCCCGCCGTCAGATCCCCGCGTTCTAGAGGGCGCTGCTCGTGAGCTAAGTAGAATAATTTGAATATATAGTTTTAATAATTGATTTATATATATTTTTAAATGCCTATCGTCATCCTCGTTATTTTTTACCTATGTATGGAAATTTTGGTTTGAATTAGTGAACTACTGTGAATTTGTATACCGGACATACCAACAGACAGACAAACAAATATACAAACATTCATTTTTATATATATAGATAATCCAAATTGTACCTTATATCAAACGAGTAATTTTATTTTTGTTAGAGAACAGGTCTCTACCTTCAGCCTGGCTCTGACAGCTGCTGTTTGCAGGCTTCCCACCATGTCATCTCTGGAGCTGGAAGACCTCAGCTTGTTCAACTTCTGGAAAACCTTTCTTAGAGATAATGGCCCCCTTGACATGGGCAACTTATCCCTGGCTCTCAGACACATGGGGGACCCTCTCTTCAAACATTTCCAAGCTCGGTACAAGAGACTGAGAAAGTTTTTCACATCCTTTCCTTCTGTCTTTGCCATCGTGAGTAATCAAGTATCCCTGCTGCCCCCGCCAGACTTCAGCAACATCATGCAGTACACGGTGTACAAGGGCGTCATCATTGAGGTGTGTGACTACGGGGGGATCATCCTGCTCACTGACATGGACCAGAAGGTGATGTTCGACAGTGACTCCCTCATCCAGAGTCTCCCCCAGAAGGCTAGCTTTGAGAAGCTGCTCTCCAAGAATGTCACCACCCTGCTGTACAAGAGACTGGAGGCCACTGATATCCCCCCCTACACCATGGTGGTGGACATCAGCGAACCTCCCCAGCCCCCTACCAAGATCCCCAACCACCTCAGAAAGCTGACCCCAACCAGCGCCATCAAGAATCTAGAGGGGGAGATCAGCTTCGTTTTCAAGAATGACGGTTACATTCTGACTCACGTCAATCTCTTGGCAGTTGCCGCCCACTTCGACAAATCTATTGTTTTCCCCCCGCTGTCCAAGAACATTGAGGTGCTCAGCCAGATTCTGAAAAAGAGGGACAGAGTGACCTTCAGCATGGAGGAATTTGAGGATTACAAGTACGGCAAGAAGTGGAAGGTGACTGAGATGTACTCGGACAAGATCTTTCTTCTTCATAGGAGGCACCTTAATCTCTCTGGGATCCTCTATGCTTTCTCAGATCGCTATGGGATCTGCTTGGTGACAAAGAGCGACGGCAACCTCTATGTGCATGTGCTGAACAACATTGTGTTTGATGGCAAGATGGTGGTGGTGGATCTGAGAGAGGTGTCATCCCAGAAGATCTGCCTGAATGCCATTGAGACCAGCGGAGTGGCCAGGGCCACTATAGCCTGGCTGAACAAAAGGCTTTGCAGAGATGAGGCCTTGCATTGCGAGGAAAAATGGCTGCAGCTCTTACATACCTACATCTCTTTTGAATCTGACAAGATATTCCAATCCAGACTCAACAAGCTGAAGCAATGCATGACATTCAATTCCAAGACTCTTCAGTCTACCGAAGAGGAGGATCCTGTACCTTTTGAAATCCAGGAGACAAGGATTGAGATCAGTCCTACTGAGAGTTTGATGGTCCCTGAGATCATGGGTTCCTCCAGTTCTGAGGATGGGGAAACGTCATCCACCCATTCCTCAGAGAACAACCAAGTGGCCACTCAGGTTGAAAGCCTCTCCCCCACTACCTCCCAGCAGATCCCCAGGGGCGTCATCCTTCCCTATTCCGTTATCATCTACTGCAAGAACCAGAGAGGTACCGTCCTCGAGGTAAACGACCACTACCTGACCATAGAGTCCACCAACAACCCAGATTTCTCCTTTGACTTCCTAGCCTCCAAAGTCTACATTGACGGCCAAAACGTTGCCCTTAAGTACGGGCCATTCAGTTTGGCCTGGTTCTTCACGGCTTCAGATCTGGTGTCCTTCAGTGTCATAGCAGCTTTGGATGCCCATGGCAAGAAGTACTGGAAACCCTGCTTCCTCTGGAAGGGAGTGAAACCTACAGTCAGAGAGGAAGACATTGTGGCTTCTCTTACCATCGACATTCCCCTCACTTTCCCTCTCAAGATATTCTCTGGAAACATTCCTTACAGCAAGGAAAGGGAAGAAGAGGTTTATAATGAGGGTAAGTACCTATCTCACCTTGCTTCTCATGACACTGAAGACAGTTTTAGAAATCTTACTTTCTTTCCCTACACTTGGATTACAAATAACAATCACACAATGAAAATACAAATTCCAAATTATGGGTGACATTTTGCTAACACATTGTTACTGTATGATATATCTGAGTTATTAAGTTTTATTTTTAGGGTTTTGTAAAAATATATATATTTTTTATTAGAGCAACAAATATACAACTTACATTTTCAATATGTTAGATTTTCAGGAATTAAAAAAAAAAGAATGTAAACAAGATGATGATAATATTTATACAGAAGATACTTAATATATTATAATCATAGAATTTTATGATCAAATATATATATACAGTTAAACCTGTCTATAGCGTCCCCTCTAAATAGCGCCTTCCTCTCTATAGCGCCCTATTTTAAATATGTAGTACGATGCGATTTACATTAAAAGTGACCTGTCTATAGCACTCTATTTTGGTGAGTCCCAAGAGGGGGTGCTATAGATAGGTTTAACTGTATATAGCAATGTGAAAAAATAGTGCAAATATGATATTGTACTGGGATAGGGTTCATAAATTAAGACAAGAAAAAAAAATTATCTCCTCATCGTCCAACTTTCAGTTGCATGATAAAGAGATGCCTTTTTTTCTTGTCTTAATATATCTACCATCTTCAGACAAAAAAAATAAATGAGGAAACTGATAGCCTAGCCTAAAACAAAGATGATACTGATATCATTTAAGTAAAAACAAAAATAGGAAAAATAAACAAGGTAAAATTTTCTAGGAACCTTAAATTTGTACAAAGTATTTCTTCTCAGTAATTTTCATAATTCTTGTCTAACTAAACTGGTATCTCAGTACCAACTATTAGAGGCCAATGCTCTGTTTGTTTCCTCATTTAGTTTTTTTGTATAAAGATGGTAACAGCGCTGTTACTGAGATGTCACCCATAATTTGAATTCAATTTTTTTTATCCTGATAAGGCACAATTTGGATTATAGATTATAAACACAAGGTAATAAGACCAAATCCAAATAAATAAATAGTGTGTGCCTTTTCGGTAACAGCGTTGTTATTGAAACGTCACACACTATTTATTTATTTGGATTTGGTCTTATTACCTTGTATCTTTTTATCCTGTTCTTCTTTCTTATCTTTTTCATCCTGCAGTGTTTTTTAGCGATGTTTGGTCAAATCTTACATTTCTTCATTACTACTGTTATATGGTCAGCATACCACTTTAGTAAGGTATGTCCCCCAATTTCCTACATTTTTTTTTTACTTTAGGGCAATTTTTTATGTCTTACTTATATCCATATTATAAAGACAGTCCAACTTCTTTACATCACAACACCCCGGGGGATTAGAGAATTTTTAGTTCAATTATAGGCAGTTAAGATTATCAATGCATATCGTACAATATTCACTGCTAGTGAACATTTATCTATAGGACCTTTTGTTGCCAATACTTAAGAGAATATAAAAAAACATAGGACTCCTTTCCCCTCAAATTAAACATCAAAACTAAATGCCAGCTATTGACCGTCGCCCCAAACTAAAGGTAATAACACCAAATCCAAATGAATAGTATGTGACGTTTTTTGTCATCAGACAAAAGTACTTATTAAAGTGTTTTATTTATGATGTAATTATTTGGATTTGGTCTTATTTATCTTGTGTTTCTAATCTATAATCCAAATTGTATTCTATCATTCTTGGGCATCATTTTCATAGATTTTTTGGATAGAGGAAAAACTATTACAGAAAAAATACACTAGTTTCCTTCTTCGTCTTTCTCATCTCCACCCAATCATATCAGGGTATCAAGCGACAACCATCATGATTGGGTGAAGTAGAATGTGTCTACCTTTGTTATTGAGACTGGGAGCACTACACTCAGTAGCAGGCTGACTTAACTACAAAAGAAATGGCCGCCTCTGACATGAGGAACAGATGCCATGGGCAGCCGCTCTTAACATGAAGTACAGACGCATCCTGTATCCCTGGATCAGGAGCCCTTACAGAGTACTATCAGCCGGGTCAGCTGAGCCCAGGTTTTTTAGTGAGCTTGTTACTGCTCCCGCTCCTGCTTTTTCATCCGGGCTTGGGACCGGCAAAGGGGGAGTTAATACTACAGTGAGTTAGTAGAATGCTCCGATAAGAGATTGAAAATGACCCAGCTCCATTTGGTAAAAGAAGTGTTTTTTTTTTTTTCACTTTGACAATTTACTAGTACATTCATCCATAGTTGTTGAAGCAAAACAGCATGGATACAATGTCGCCACATCCCTAGTATTCACCCAACCTGGCTGATTGGACTTTTTACCACACCTGAGGAATTGTCATTGTTGAGACAGTGGTGTAGTGTAGGATTCTTGTTTTTGGAGGGATATAGTTGGGATGTGGTTGGAGGAAATGTATGTAGTCACTAAAAGGAACTTTGAAAATAATAATAGTTTGAATTTGAGAAAAATTAAAAGTGAATTCTCATTATGAACACAAATTCCTTTTGAGTATCCCCCCTTTTTTGTATATACCTATTTTCCAAAGTGCCTTATATAAATCTTTTAAGATCTTAAGCAGAGAGGCGAGGACAAAATATTTTTGCCAAAAAACAATATAATAACTTTAATGGAAATAACTTTTCTGTCAAAATATCCATTTTCAAAATTGAATGTTTTTATCTCTAAACAGAAAAAATGTATATGTGTATACACTTGGAATTCAAAGGAATTAGCTACATGTTACATATTGTCAATGTCAATGATTGAGTTGGCCTGGATTTTTCTAGGGTGCATGTGGGTGGTAATTTTATTATTTCATTTTCAATTCTGTCAATTTTGTATTTTTTTGCAGACAGAGCCAAATTTACAGAACTGGATGGCTATCAAAGGACACTAAGTAAAACTTGGATCTCACCAAGGTAGAATGTTAGTGCTACCAAGGGCAATAGTGATTGTATTATTATTATTTTTTAAATTTTAATTATCCCTTGTACATGTGGCACAGGCCATAATAATCATGGTGGATAGAAGTTGGTGACTGCTTTTTACTCTAAGTGCACCACATGTCTACACATGTGAAAAGCAGTTTGACTTTAGCACTTACAATTGTGCCAGAGCCTCGTATGGTTACTTGCACTCGCTGGTGGGGTTGGACTTTGGCAAGAATCAGGAGCCATTGAAGCATTTTTTATTTTTTAATTAGAAAAAAAGTTTTCAATGCAGTTTCAATCACAGGTCGTAGTGATGGAAAACCAACGGTTTAGACTATCCTTCCACCAAACCCCTCAGATTAGAGTGGCTCCATGCTGGACTCCGGAGGAGAACCTTAGCTCGAGGTACCGGAGTGCGTCCACCGGTGGCGGATCGTGGAACGGCCTGTAAGCCCTACAGGTTAGCTGCGATATAAGCAGGTTGTTGTTACCTGGCGAATAAGCAGTCGCAGACCATGAGCAATAGTGCTGTCAGGCAGAGAACTGCACCAAATGGATTCTTCTTTTGAGGATAAACCCCAACATCTTTCTGTTACCTCTCTTTAGATTCTTGTGCTATTGGTAGCCATTTCATAGGAAATAGAGTTATTCTGGTCTGCAAATGTTTTTTTCTTTTAAGGATAGACACCAACAGCTTTTTGTTACCTATCTTCAGATGCTTGTGCTATTGGTAACCATTTCATAGGAAATGAAGTTTATTCTGCTTTGCTACACTCTGGACTTTGTGAATTTGAACTAATAAGCCTTGGTAGAAACTTCTATGATATCATAGAATCCTGGATATGCCAGGTGGAATTGATTTGACCAAGTTGTAAAATACATTTAAGACATAGGTCCTAATTACAGCCTATATGTATGTACAACCTGTACGTATCAGAAAAAAATAGGATTCAGTATTCCTGGATCAGACTTGAATCTCCTGTGTTATGTACACAGAAGGAAGTGTGTTAAAAAGCACCTTATAAGTAGCTATGCTGCAGTGAATTCATCCAATCTCTATATTCTAACCTTTTGCTCTTCTAGAAAACCTATTCAGAAAACTTTGGAAAGACCTCTACAAAAATCTCCAAGACTGCGGTGTAATTGGAGGCAACCAGCTCACAAGTGGGGACAACAAGGAAATAATGGTTGGTTTCACATTGTATAATCTCGTTCCCAACATGTTTGATTTATTTGTGAAACATTCGCGTCTTAATGTTTTCATTTGTTATATATAGATGACATGCCTAACTGGCCTTGTTCTCATTGTTTGCGGAATGCAAATTCCGCTCAATGCAAATATTTATATATAATTCTACTGTCCTAAAAGCTTATGTCCATGGTTTGCTTAAATACCATTTCTATGATTCCACCCATGAATGATCCAATACAGTATTAGAGCTCTAAAGAAGCGGTCTGGTAGATTGAGAGAATTGGAGAAACCGCTGAGGGTTCACCACTGATGAGACAAGCCCTCCCAATATTTTTTCATCGCAGTAGGGACAGTAGAAGTTTGATTTATTTGTGAAAAGAAATATTTGCGTCATAATGTATCCAGTTTTGTTTAGTCCTCTGGCATCTTTAATCATTCAGAGATCTACAGTAGAACCTCACAATAGAAGTCACTTTATACCAACAACTTGGTTGTAGCATCGTAGTTCTTAAAAAGTCCCTAGTTTGTAAGCTCCAATTGTTATAAGGCACAATTTGGATTATAGATTAGAAACACATTGATACACAGAAAACTGTACATTCATGGACAAAACTTAAGGACGTTGTACTTTTTAGCATGTATATTTGGATTCACACAAATAACTCTAAAAGATATTTGATATGCAGTGATCTTTATTGAAGACATACCAGATATATATATATAACCAAGTGTGAACACCCTCCTTCTCCTTCAAAAAATAAATGACCGGCGACATTAAAGATTTTCCATTAGATTAGAAATATATTGTGATACACAGAAAACTGTACACTCATGGACAAAACTTAAGGACGTTGTACTTTTTAGCATGTATATTTGGATTCAGACAAATAACTCTAAAAGATATTTGATATACAGTGATCTTTATTGAATACATACCAGATAACCAAGTGTGAACAGCCTCCTTCTCCTTCAAAAAATAAATGACCGGAGACATTAAAGATTTTCCATTAGATTAGAAATACATTGTGATACACAGAAAACTGTACACTCATGGACAAAACTTAAGGACGTTGTACTTTTTAGCATGTATATTTGGATTCAGACAAATAACTCTAAAAGATATTTGATATACAGTGATCTTTATTGAAGACACATCAGATAACCAAGTATGAACAGCCTCTGTCTCCTTCAAAAAATAAATGACCGGCGACATTAAAGATTTTCCATTAGATTAGAAATATATTGTGATACACAGAAAACTGTACACTCATGGACAAAACTTAAGGACGTTGTATTTAGCATTTATATTTGGATTCAGACAAATAACTCAAATTTGATATACAGTGATCTTTATTGAAGACACATCAGATAACCAAGTATGAACAGCCTCTGTCTCCTTCAAAAAATAGATGACTGGCGATATCAAAGACTTTCCACTAGAGTTTTTTCCATGAGTAGAGAAGTTTCATCTAGCAAGAGTCTTCTCTCATGGAGGTGATGACTGATGACGCTCGTAACTGTATATAGAATACAACAAGTTTTTTAATGGGGACCTTATACCCTACACAGGATTCACCCAGGAGATGAGTTATTTACAGGTGATCTTTCATTTACATATCCATTTACATACAGCTCTCTTTTCTCAATGTTTCTTCTCTTGCGCAGCCCTGTAAGCTAGTTTATATATTATATATATTTACAATTTTTAGATACAAGAAAATAAGACCTAATCCAAATATATAGTGTGTTACGTTTCGGTAACAGCATTGTTACCATTTTCAGACAAAAGAATAAAATCAGATACAAGAAAATAAGACCTAAACCAAATAAATAAATAGTGTGTTACGTTTTGGTAACAGCATTGTTACCATCATCAGACAAAATAATTTTATTCTTCATCATTTTATTCTTTTGTCTGAAGATGGTAACAACGTTGTTAACCGAAATGTCACACACTATTTATATATTTGGATTAGGTCTTATTTTCTTGTATCTATAATCCAAATTGTGCTGTATCATTTGAACAATTTTTGTTTGTTCTCTAATCATAGTTTCTTTTTTTTTTTTTTTTACCTCTCAAGTTACAGGGTGTATCAGGTAAATTTGAGAATAACTTTGGCAGTCCATAAGACAAATACTACTTTAAATCTTAATGAAAATTTGCCTTTCTCATTCTGTAGTCATGTACACAAGGTAATAAGACCAAATCCAAATAAATAAATCGTGTGTGATGTTTCGATAACAACGTTGTTACCATCTTCAGACAAAAGTACTGAATGTACTTTTTTTACTTCATTTTTCTACTTCATTCAGTACTTTTGTCTGAAGATGGTAACAACGATGTTACCAAAACGCCACATACTATTTATTTTTTTGGGATTTGGTCTTATTACCTTGTGTTTATAATCTACTAGCCGAATGACCCAGGCAACGCCCGTGTTTTACCCGATTGAATGTTTTGATTCAAATACTATTTGTTACACAATTATAAATTGGCGCCTTAAATAAATGCATAAATTAGTTAATAACTATAGCCTATGTGCTTTATCTGTCTATGTACTGTTGGCTTCCGTAGGCGTCTCTTACTGGGAAAATGAAAGAGAGGATTCCATTTAGTTGTTAACTAATATATGCATTTATTTAAGGAGCGACCCGCTCCAACACAATAGTTACAAAAACCAAAAAGCGAGTGGGGGGGGCAAAGTCAAAAACAAAGTGTCTCGCGTAGTGGTGGCGTGATCGTAGCCAACCAATAGGAGAGCGCCATTCCAAAAAAAAGCAAACGGTGACAGAGATGACGCTCGTAACTGTATATAGAATAATCCAAATTGTGCCTTATCCTCTGTAGTCATGTAAAATGTAACAGTACATGAGTGTACAGTGTAGTGAGGAACAATAATCGTAAATTTTAAAATTGAAAAAATTAGCTTCTGCGGGAAGGAACCCCTAAGAGATAGTGTAACTTGAACCTTTCCAGTTCACATGAGCATTTGTTTATGTAAGCATAGAGGTTGTTGTATACTGCACTCCTAATACAATCAGCTTGCACATCTCTCCTTAAATCCCCATATTATCAAATATAATTGAAAAAATAAATCATGTTTTGCAAGTAGAAATATATTTATTAGTGCATACAATAATAAAAAGTAATAAAAAATAATAGATATTTTAATAAAGTATGATATTTCCGTAAACAATCCCCCAAAATGAAGAGCTGGTTTGTCACTATAGGTTTCACTATTAAAACCTGTTATTTTTCCTATAAACCAGGTGTGAATTAGGAAAAACAGACCTTGAACTCTGACAGTCTGGGTGTTAGCATTGTGGAACTGATTTTTCATCCTTTCCAAGCTTGCTGAAGTTGAAGCTTTCATAGTTTTTGGACATTCATTCTGTCATGGTTTCACAAGATTTTCCACCAACTGTTCGCTGATGGGCCTCTCAGGGTATAAAATAAAATGTTTGTTGCTAAAGCTGCTTCCAAAACTTAACACAATTCATCTTCACACAATTTCATAAGAGATATAAGATAGTGAGAGAGATATGGGTCATTATGCCTGAAAGCTTGAAGTGTTGGTAATAAAAGAAGACATCCTTGGAGACTTGTTGATTGTGATCAAAGGGTTCTAACCATTTATGGTAAGATATGGTCACAAGGTAATAAGACCAAATCCAAATAAATAAGTAGTGTGTGACGTTTCGGTAACAGTGTTGTTACCATCTTTATACAAAAGTACAGTTGTCTGAAGATGGTAACAACGCTGAAACGTCACACACTATTTATTTATTTATTTAAATTTGGTTTTATTACCTTGTGTTGATAATCTATAATCTAAATTGTGCCTTATCACAGTGAGATATGGTCTAATTACCCTATTAGAAGACATGTTCATACACTTACAAATTATATTAGCAAGCCTTTTTTTTTCTAGGTGTATATGATGTATGAATTGACAGTATAACTTGTAGACCTCAAAAAAAAAAAAAAAAATTTCTCCACCATTTTACAGTTGTTCTGATAAAGTTGTACAATAGTAGCCAGCAACATCTACACCTCCCATATTTGAAGTGTAGTCTATAATGGCAGTAAGTTTTTAATTTCTTCCGAACCACATCTATTTTTCTTGTTGACTAGCTGTGTTGAAGCTGTGTGAAATAAAGAGGCAAGATGAACCATATGCTTCTTCTCCCAACAGAATGAGAATAATAAAGCACAATTTGGATTATAGATTATAAATACAAGGTAATAAGACCTAATCCAAATAATTTAATAGTGTGTGACGTTTCGGTAACAGCATTGTCACCATCATCAGACAATTTTTCTCATTTATTCTTTTTGTCTGATGATGGTGACAATGCTGTTGCTGAAATGTCGCACACTATTAAATTATTTGGATCCGGTCTTATTTTCTTGTAGAGTGGGAATAGTTTTTTTTCTGGAGGCAAGAGTTTGCCCCCACTGAAAGTAGTGTTTTTTTTTTTCTTTTTCAGTTCCTGTTGACTTCCTTGTCAGTTTGGCATCATTAGGTGGATTTGCATTCTAGAAAGTTATTCAATAAGGATGAAATTTGTGTAAAATCTATCCATGAAAATATGAAAGCATCTAGCTCTTCAAGATGTTTCCCTCAGACTCTTCAAATTCGTTGTTGTTTCTTATCCCCTTGTGTAAAGATTATACGAATTCCATGATCTCATGGAATGGGGTGTAGCTTTCATTGATCATGGCACTAATATCCAGGCACACTTTGGTGAAAGTCTGACTTTGCCTGTAGTTTGAGGCTGTTCCTAACATGGAAGCCTTTGCTGCCGACTCTAACATGATTACAGACGCAACTCCTCCCTATATAATTCAAATTTGTAAATTTCAGTAGCTTGGGAAATAATATCAGCATCGAAATAGGAAAAAAAACATTTTCAGTTGATGAATAATTCATACGAAAAAGAGATTAGGAGAGAGCAGACAGTATAAGCTATGTTGAAAAAGTGAAAAAATGCAAGCAAAATAATAAATTGATTCAAGAGGGAATTGGAATACAGCAAGATTATCAAGTGATTTCTAGGAAATATGACACTGGTGCCAGTCTTACCCTCTCTCACCCCGTTTTCTCACAGAAGTCACTGATAGTGGCTTGCAGCCAGCTAACAAACCCTAACACAAAGCCATTGACAGTGGTTTGCGTACCAGTAAGGGTTAAGTTGCTCAAAATCACTTTTTGTCTTGTCAAGAAGCAGTTTGAAGAGGCAGACAGTAACATAGAGGTGTGGGGGTCGAGAGACTTCCTTCCAGCCTGCTGGGATAATAGACCATGGCAAACATACAAGCGGGGCCTGGAAATAGGAGATGCCCACCGCTGCGTGGCAGATCGGGGGAATTCAATGAGAACAGAATCGACATTCTAGGGTGTTGTCTGTCCTTTTGTCTTCCTTTATCAACTTCATATAAAAATGTAGCTCTAATACGTAATACTAATAAACACTAACTTTGTAATACTTTTCTGGGACATCGCTGGACTTAATAAATCGACATACTTGGACAGGATAAGAGGTGAATAATTTATAAAAAATGTCAAGGAGAAGATTGATGGAAACCTTTGGAAGAGCTTGAGGGCCATAGCCAAGGAAATGGACATTTGCTCTACATCAATGCCATGGAGACTGTTGTGAAGCCTTGGATGGACATGGTGGCCTCAGGAAGGAAGTATGTCTTCCAACAGGACCCCAGCCCACAAAGCAAAAATAGTGGCTGGCACTCAACCTTCCTGGAGTCCTGATATTTGGCCCCCTAACTCTCCAGACTACAAATCTACCCACATCCAGTCTGTAAAGAAAGCAGTTCACACAGTGATGACCCAAATGGACAAGATCATTGTCGCCAAGACCTGTGCTTTATTCAGCACTCACCTCGAGACTGTTGTAGCTCATAATGGTAACTATATATATATATATTGAATAAATTAAAACTTTATCCTTTTATCTACTACCATGCCAAATTTAATTTTTTTTTTTTTTTTACTTGCACTACATTTCACTTAAAATTCCATTGTGGTTATTCCCAATTTACCTGATATACCCTGTATAATCTACAAAAAAATCGTTGTTACCAATGATAAGGTACAATTCGGATTATAAATTAGAAATTTAGTCATATTACTTAACATTGTTGTAGCAATTAAATCTTTAAACCCAAATAGTAAGTGAGGCGTAATAAAGGAAAGCAAGCATAAAATGGCTGGTTGTTTCTTCCCCATTGCTCCAAACAATAGAATGGAATTGTTTACTATTGGACGTAATGGAAATGAGGCTTGTGGATCTATTGGGAACATATAAATGTTTTATATAAATTCTACAAGGCTGCAGTCACCGTTCGGAGGAGATTGTTGGATTTTCTGAATGTTGTGGTTCATTTGGATGAGGAAAGTGAAGATTAGAACACAGCTGATTCCACACTCGTCTTTTCAGCGATACGCTAACCTTGGTATATACACTGTGAAATCTGTGGCCACTGGACACATGTCAGACCTGGAGACTGTTGTTGTGTTCTGTACTGCCTGGAGCTCCATCTATGCTTCCTTCCTGAGGTAAATCTGTATAAGACATAACAAAGCTATATGTATGTGTGTATATTAGGAACATGTGCTTTTTATGATGATCAAATATATCTCCAAAGGTGCAACAATAGGAAGTCCAATATCACCAAATACAGCTTGTATCACTATAAGCTAATTAGAAATCAAAGCTCTAAATTCGCTCTTAAAAATGATGTTTAATAGAATGGATTGTTTTGAGGTTGGCTCCATTTACCTGGATACAATGTGGATTCTTTTCCTATTTGGCTTCTAAGACACAATCCAAATTAAGTAATTTGTGTGATATTTCTGCAATGCAGCGTTATCTTGTTAATCTAATTTGTAAGTGTATGAACATGGCTTCTATAGGGTAGGTAATTAGATCATATGGGGGTTCGTTTCCCATCCCTGGACACTTTTTTTTTTCCGTTTATCATTACTCTTCACAATTCATCCTTTCATACTTCACCCCTAAGGATAGAAATAATCGTTATTTCTCCTTAAAATAGGATTTTTCCTTCAAAAGAAACATTTGTGGTATAATTGTCCAAATTTGGTTATACAATTAGACCCTATCTCTCTCCATCTTATTTTATATATTTCTTATGAAATTGTATGAAAACAAATGATGTTAAATAGTTTGGGGGCAGCTTTAGTAACAAACATTCTATTTCAGAATCAACGTCTCCAAGGATAAGTGTCTTTTTTTTTTTTTTGGCTTATCCCTAGTACACGTGGTACAGGCCATGATAATCATGGTGGGTAGAAGTAGGCGACTGCTTTTACTGTAAGTGCATTACATGTCTACACATGTGAAAAGCAGTTTGACTTTGCACTTACAAATGTACCAGAGCCCCATTTGGTTACTTGCACTCGCTGGTTGGGTTGGACTTTTGCAAGAATCGGGGGCCATTGGAGAATTTTTTTTTTTTTAACATAAAAAAGTGCCCAGTGTAGGAATCAAACCCGGGTCGTAGCAGTCGAAAACCAACGGTTTAGACCATCCTCCCACCTACCCCCTAAGTGTCTTCTTTCATTTCCAAGACACTTATCCTTGGAGACCTGTTGTTAATTCTGATTGTGATCAAAGGATTATAACCATTTAAACATTTTATTTCATACCCTGAGATACTTCAATTAGAGTTTGACAAGGATTGAAGAGTTCCTGAAATATTACAGCTTTAAAACTTGGTTTTTTTTTTTTTGGAAGCCATGTTAAATATGATCAGACAACTTCCTGATTACAGACAGTAAGCTGGTTATCTTAACTATCTTGAGACATATTGCACTAAGGCAGGGGTCGGTAAACTGCGGCTCATGAGCCACAGGCGGCTCTTTGGATGTGAAGCTACGGCCCTTTATATAGTTCCATATGCAAATATTATTTATGCAAGTACTATTTATTATTGGAAAGAAAAAATGTTGTGGCTTTTTGAAAACTTTGAAAGTTTGTAAATTGTAATTTTTTACTTTTCCGACTCAAAAGTTTGCAGACTCCTGCACTAAGGCATTGCTTAGACTAGTGGGTCGGCAACCTTTTGAGTCAAGAAGAGCCAAAAATTACAATTTACAAAATTTCAAAGTTTTTAAAGAGCCATAATTTTTTTTTTCTTACCAACAATAAATAGTACTCACATAAATAAAAACTTTATAGGAGTACTACACGCAGTTTCACATCCAAAGAGCCTCATGCGACCTCTGACCTAGTCTATTACATTTTTCTTATTTAACCTTTCAATTGTCTGTAAGGTGACATAAAGCAAACCAATTGACCTCTCTTTGGCTTTCCTCTAAGATGGTTCCATGTACAGAGGTTGACCATTTCCCACACAAGGTGTTCAAATAGAGGAGATCTAGACTAGATGTTGATAAGTATCTTTAGTAAGGAGCAACACCTACAATCCAAAATTCCACAAGAGACTTCAGCAACCACAAATTGATCTACAACCAACAAAAAAAGGCCAACTTCTCAATCTTTCATAGACTGGTATCAAATAGAAATCCCAAACGATCCCTCCAACTTTTTAGAGAAGTATCCACATAATAAGCCAATCAGGTCACCTACATCCATTCAATCTATGAAGAAAGGACAAAATTTACCTAAATACACACAAAATGGAAAAGGCCATCACTCAGCATATAATAAGATAGTAAAAAAGTGAAATTGTACTGGTATCAGGCGGATAAATTAAGGAAAAGACATCTCCTTATCATGTAACTAAAAGTTACTGATGGCTTGCACTATATGCGGGAATAAATATCAACTAAGTCATCACTCCTCAGCATGTAACAAAATAGTACAAAGTGAAATTGTACTGGTATCAGGGGGATAAATTAAGGAAAAGACATTTCCTGTGAAACTAGAAGTTGCTGATGTCTTGCACTATATGCAGGAATAAATATCAACTAAGTCATCACTCCTCAGCATGTAACAAAATAGTACAAAGTGAAATTGTACTGGTATCAGGCAGATAAATTAAGGAAAAGACATTTCCTGTGAAACTAGAAGTTACTGATGGCTTGCGCTATATGCAGGAATAAATATCAACTAAGTCATCACTCCTCAGCATGTAACAAAATAGTACAAAGTGAAATTGTACTGGTATCAGGCAGATAAATTAAGGAAAAGACATTTCCAGTGAAACTAGAAGTTGCTGATGTCCTGCGCTATATGCAGGAATAAATATCAACTAAGTCATCACTCCTCAGCATGTAACAAAATAGTACAAAGTGAAATTGTACTGGTATCAGGCAGATAAATTAAGGAAAAGACATTTCCAGTGAAACTAGAAGTTGCTGATGTCCTGCGCTATATGCAGGAATAAATATCAACTAAGTCATCACTCCTCAGCATGTAACAAAATAGTACAAAGTGAAATTGTACTGGTATCAGGCAGATAAATTAAGGAAAAGACATTTCCAGTGAAACTAGAAGTTGCTGATGTCCTGCGCTATATGCAGGAATAAATATCAACTAAGTCATCACTCCTCAGCATGTAACAAAATAGTACAAAGTGAAATTGTACTGGTATCAGGCAGATAAATTAAGGAAAAGACATTTCCAGTGAAACTAGAAGTTGCTGATGTCCTGCGCTATATGCAGGAATAAATATCAACAATTAGTTTGTTTTTGTTCTAACAGATGGTCAAAGACACTCAATATAACAAACCAATGAAGAGCAGGATTTTCAGGAATTTACCCGAAGGATAAGAATAAAAAACAATATCAGTACAGTAAAAAACCTCTATGTAAGTGATACTAAGTTGCAGAGCAAAATTGTCCTTTAGACAGAGGTGTCCTCTTACCTCAGAGTTGTTAAATAGCAAAAATGATAATTTTAACAATGAAAACTCCTCTCATGGAGATTCTTTTTTTTTTTTTTTTTTGCTAGTACACGTGATACAGGCCATGATAATCATGGTGGGTAGAAATAGGTTACTGCTTTTACTGTAAGTGCACCACATGTCTACAGATGTGAAAAGCAGTTCTACTTTTGCACTTACAAATGTGTCAGAGCCCTGTTTGGTTACTTGCACTCGCTGGTGGGGTTGGACTGGGGTTGTTAAAATCCACATTCCTGAGTGTGGTAGGTTGATGAGACTGTGTGTGTTCCAGATTACAACAACCTGCTTGAAAGACCTCCTCTTGCTAGCATACAATTCCTCACACAAGACTGAGCTGAGGCCCTGAGGAGTTCTTCTTCACCTTGCAAATCATGTTAATAAACTTCATTGCCAATTTCCCCCCCCTTCCTTCCTTCTGGCTCTTTATTTAGAAAAAATAGTACAAATGTGACATTGTACTGGGGTACGGTGCATAAATTATGAAAAAAGACATCTCCTTATTGTGCAACTGAAAGTTGAAAAACGCGTCCATGGTTAGCTTTTCTTGATTAATCAAGAATGGGTATTTGACCAATTCTAGAATAATTAAAAATCAATGAGAATAGTTGATATTTATTCCTATAGATGGCGCAAGCTATCAGCAACTTTCAGTTGCGCGATAAGGAGATGCCTTTTTTCATAATCTTTATTTAGAGTTAAAAATGACACAGAGTACTGAGGTAACAAGAATTGATATTTTAAAATAAGTTCAAGGTAACAAAGCCAAATAAGTATCTAATATCAATAGATTTAAATCTCCTGGATCGAGCAAATGTTACAGGTTTCTGGAGGTGTGTTTCTTTTATCTTTATTAAATGTAATGTTCAGACATCTCTGTCCTTCTACATGAGTACATGGAAACACCGTTAAGATGCTAACTGATTTATATATACCTTTAAATATTAGGATAGATTTTGCATATTGCTCAATATATATATTTATCAACATCTAGCAATATGCAAAATCTATCCTAATATTTAAAGGTATACAGTAGAACCTCCATGAGACGACATTCCCGCTAGAAGACATCTCTCTACAAAGGACAGTTTTCATATACAAAATTATCATTTTTACTATTTTGACACTATCTGGTAAGAGGACACATCTCCCTAAAGGTAACTTTGGTTCTGCAATTAGGTGTTGTCCTTTACAGGGAGGTTCTACTGTATATAAATCAGTTAGCATCTTAAAGGCGTTTCTATGTTTCTATATACTACTGTAGAAAACCAGAGATACCTGAAAGCTCGAGATTATGTTTAATAAAGATGAAGAAACTTCAGAAACCTGTAGCATTTGCTTAATTAAAAAGTATCTAAGTTTATTATCAAACTGCTGCATGCTTCACATAACTGGTACAGAGCAGGAGAGACAAGAACCAATTCTGTCCTTCCAAGAGAACAACAGTCTTTGATTTCCAGACTTAATTCTGTTATCTATGGACAATGACTTTCCAGAATGGTTTCAAGGTTTTCCCACTATGTACTAAGTGTCAACCTGCAACCTCAAACCACATTATTGACTGTATTGACTCATCCATTGATGAGCTTTACTCATCCCCAGCAGAAACCATCAACAAGCTCTACAGACTTGATATCCTGATATGATCGAGTTTCCAGACTTAAGTCTGGTAATCTATGGACAATGACTTTCCAGATTGGTTGCAAGGTTTCCCACTATGTACTAAGTGTCAACCTGTAATCCCAAACCACAGTATCCAAAACAAAAATAAAACAAGACCTGGAAGATCTCACCTAAACACAGTGTGGACCCAGGAGTGAACCTCAGAAATAGACATCATCAAACAACAGTAAGATTTTTAGAACAGGCCATCTTAAGCCATTGAAGAGCCCCATAAAGCAAGAAACTTATTCTCGGATGCCGTTTTTTATTATTGCTTTAAGACCCTTTGACCAGTTTTTTCCCAAAGGATGGGTCACCCTAATGTAGCAATTTACACAATGAACTTATCCAAAATGCTTTAAATTGGACAATTTGGTTGAACATTAACAAGTAAAATTATTATTTTATACAATAGAGTAAATATTTATAAATTCAATTGGAATCTATCGATAAATTTTGTAACAAATATATTTATTGGCGATGATAAGGCACAATTTGGGTGATTTATAAACACAAGGTAATAAGATCAAATCCAAATAAATAAATAGTGTGCGACGTTTCAACGTTGTTACCAAAATGTCACACACTATTTATTTATTTGGATTTGATCTTATTACCTTGTGTTTACTGGCAATGTGTTTCTTTTCAATAATATCATCAAATATTATCTCTCTTCTTCTTCTTTCTTATCTCCACACTGGGTGAAGTAGAATGCGTCAGCCTTTGTCATCAAGACTGGGAGCACTACTCAGATCTCTACAGATCTTATATTGCAATGATATAAGTTATTGAATTTAATAACTTTTATCATTGCAGTAAGGTCTGTAGAAATAATATTTGAGGTAATTATTGAAAAGAAACACATTTCCAGTAAATTTAATTTTGTTAGAAAATTTAACAATAGATTATCTTTCTAAAGAACAACATCTAGTTGCAGAGCCAAAGTGTCCTTTAGAGAGAGGTGTCCTCTTACCGGAGAGTTACAAAATAGTAAAAATGGTCATTTTGTAAATGAAAACTGTCCTTTGTAGAGAGGTGTTCTCTAGCGTGAGTGTCCACATTCATGAAGTTTAGCACCCAGAGAGTGTAAATTTATTATTTTTGTGTTAAAAACTTCCAATGTGGCCCCCAATTCTTGCAAAAGTCCAACCCTTCCAATGAGTGCAAGTAACCAAACGGGATTCTAACACACTTGTAAGTGCAAAGTCGAACTGCTTTTCACATGTGTAGACATGTGGTGCACTTACAGTAAAAGCAGTTGTTAACTACCCACCAAATACAGTAGAACCTCCCTGTAAAGGACATCTAATTGCAGAGCCAAAGTGTCCTTTAAAGAGAGGTGTCCTCTTACTGGAGAGTTGCTAAATAGTAAAAATGGTAATTTTGTAAATAAAAACTGTGCTTTACAGAGAGGTGTCCTCTAGCGTGAGTGTCCTTTCATGGAGGTTCTACTGTATATATTCAACTTGGACGGGGCTCTGGCACATTTGTAAATGCAAAGTCGAACTGCTTTTCACATGAGTAGACATGTGGTGCACTTACAGTAAAAGCAGTCACTAATTACCCACCATGATTATCATGGCCTGTACCACATGTATTAGGGATAATTTAAAAAATATATATATACAGTTAAACCTGTCTATAGCGCCCCCTTTTGGGAATCACCAGAATAGGGTGCTATAGAGAGGTCACTTTTAATGTAAAATGTTTACATTTTAATGTTTAAAATTGGATGCTATAGAGAGGAAGGCGCTATTTAGAGGGGGCGCTATAGACAGGTTTAATTGTATATTCAACTTGGGTCTCATCTCTAGGACCATTCCCTGTATGTTATACCCACAAACTTTCTATAGACATCACACACATAAATAGTGGTGGTGCTTATCTCCATGGTTAAACCAATTCCTGAAGTCCACTTCTCTCCAATTTTGTGATGGTAGTTATAGGCCTGGAAAATAGGTCCTCTATTGTCAGTTCTGAGCATGATATGTTCCGGAGAAGCTTCCGCACTATTGTATTTCAAGTATTACTATACAGGGTGTACCAGGTAAATTGGGACTAACTTTGACAGTCCATAAAACAAAAACTACTTGAGATTAAAAACTTTTTTTTTTTTTTCATTACGTAGCCATATTCATGTAAAATGCAACAGTACATGTGTGCGCAGTGTAGTGATGAAGAGTAACCGAGAATTTGAAAATCGAGCTGCCACCATCGTTGCTCTGCGCGCCGGAAGGAGCCCCAAAGAGATAGTGTATTTTCTTAAGTTGCCCAAAACCACTATTTATCGTGTCAAGAAGCAGTTTGATGAGGCCGACAGTAACAAAGAGGGGATAGCTACAAGGAAAAAGCACTCGCGTCGATCGGACAGGGTAAGAGGCGAAGAATTTGTCAAAAATGTCAAGGAGAAGATTGATGGAAACCCTGGGAAGAGCATGAGGGCCATAGCCAAGGAAATGGACGTTGGCTCTATGACAATTGTCAGAACTATCCATGAGGACCTTGGTCTCAAGTCTTATGCCCTTCGGAAAGGTCAGTTGCTGACTGAGAATATGAAGAATAACAGAAAAGGAAAGGCTGCTGCCCTCCTCAACAACCTGAAACACGACTCTTTTGGCATGCTAAGGTTCTTCTCTGACGAAAAGAACTTTGACGTGGACCAAAAGGTAAATCCCAGGAATGATCGCTGGATCTGTAAAGACCCCTCAGAGATACCTGTCGTGATGCACACGAAATTTCCTGCCTACATAATGGTCCTTGGCGTTATCAGCAGTGAAGGTGATGTCATGCCTCCCCATTTCTTTGAGAAGGGCCTTAGGATGAACGCTGACACCTACATCAATGTTCTGGAGACCGTTGTGAAGCCTTGGATGGACATGGTGGCCGCAGGAAGGAAGTATGTCTTCCAACAGGACTCAGCTCCAGCCCATAAGGCAAAAAAGACACAATCGTGGCTGACACTTAACGTCCCTAGTCACTGGGGTCCTGATATTTGGCCCCCTAATTCTCCAGATTGCAATCCCCTCGACTACTATGTATGGGGCGTTGTTGAGAGAGATGTCAACAAAGCTCCTCATACCACCATCCAGTCTGTCAAGAAAGCAGTTCACACGGTGATGACCCAAATGGACAAGGTCATCGTCGCCAAGGCCTGTGCTTCATTCCGCACTCGCCTCGAGACTGTTGTAGCTAATAATGGAAACTACATTGAATAAATAAAAACTATATCCTTTTATCTACTACTGTGTCAAATTTCATTCGGATATTTTAATTTTTACTTGCAAAAAATTTCAGTTAAAATACCATTGTTGAAATTCCCAATTTACCTGGTACACCCTGTATAGTCCTGGCTTATCAGTGATGGTGGTGCCTATCTCCATGGTTAAGCCAATTCCTGAAGTCCACTCCTCTCCAATTTTGTGATGGTAGTTATAGGCCTGGAAAATAGGGCCTCTATTGTCAGTTCTGAGCATGATAACATGATAACATAAATAGTAAAGAGAGTAACAATTTATTTTATACCTAGAGGTTGAAATACAAATTATTAAAGCATGCAATTGAGAGAGAGAAATAGAGATAAAAGAAAGAGGAATAAATGTACACAAAAAGTCAAGTACACTGTATTTGTCTGTGCAATGTATAGCAATAAAAATTTACCAGTTAGGCATAGTTTTAGGGTGTATATATCTAATCCACTAGAGATCTAAAATTATAGAAATGAACAACAACAACAACAAAACATAATCTGTACAGTTGTCAAGGAAGAAGCTTATATACCACACCACAGACTAAGGTAGGTAGGTTTGGGGAATCTAAAAAAAAGCTTTGCTGCTAAGAACCAATCAGTAAGGATGAAGAGAGCAAGTATATTCCTGATGACTTCACAGTTCCTATATACAATGTCCAGTTGGCAGAGTAGGGATGTAGGTATAACAACCTCCCAGTCACAGTAGATTTTTTGTTGTCTTGTATGAAAGTAGCGGAGTTACGGAGGGGAAACAATCAAATTGGTTGGCCAATCTTTTCAGAAGTATGTACATAAGTTAGCGGGTCAGACCCATTCTCTCTAGACGGTCTGTACACACACATAGGTCTTATATACATGTGAATGGTACAGTGAGACCACAAATTGAATTATACATTAGAAACACACGGTAATAGGAACAAAATCCAAACTAATAGTGTGTGACGTTTCGGTATCAGCATTTTTACCATCATTAGACAAAAGTATATTGAATGTTCTCTCGGCAGAGCTGACTGCTACAGAGCACGTTCCCAGATGGTGGATAGGGGAACAACCTTCAGATATGAAGGCCAGCTGTGAAACAAGCAGAATAACTCTAATGAATAAGCAGTCGCTGACCAACAGCAGCATTGTTAGAAAGAGGATAAAAGACCTCTTCAAAAATCCTGAGTTCAACTGACCCAGTTGATAGACCTCAGCAAGGGTTCCTCTCCAGGGATACGGAGGATCTGTGTCTGTACTCATGTTAGAGTCGGCAGAAAAGGCTTCTATGTTATGAACGGCCTCAAATTACAGATAAAGTCAGACTTTCACCAAAGTGTGCCTGGATCATGGTGCCATGATCAACGAAAGCATATTTGTGTAATCTTTACACATGTGGATAAGAAACAACAACAACATATTGAATGTTACCGAAACTGTCACATATTATTTGGATTTAGTGTTACTACCTTGTGAGAGGTATGCAACAAGGACACTCACAGCGGTCATAGTTATCTTGCAGATGTTGGTTGATCCGGACTCTGGCGTCGGGCACATGGAGACTCAGTCCCAGCCTGATTAAGGACTTGTTCTTGAGGATCAGTCGGGCCACCTCCATCTCCACACGGTTACCCAACAGGAACGGCCTCTGCTCATCCACAATTATCATAGTCTCCTCTTTTTGAAGTAAAGTAGATTACATAAATCTTTTTTTTTTTTTTTAATATAAAGGCTTGTGTGTTTGCGTGGATCACAGAATAGCTTTTTAAAAAACTATATTTTGATTAATGTTACAGAAATTGTAAAAATAATGGTTTTAAAATATATAAATACTGCGTGTGATCTAATAAAAGTCTGCACTCCTCCAGTCCCATCATGACAAGTTGCATACTCTATAAAATGACCTTCCATGATTTAGGTATTGAAGCTGGCTGAACTACATATATAATTGTTTAATTTTAAAAGGAATCATACGTGTCTATAATAGTTTTGAATTCTCATAACAGATGACCCACTAATGTATCATATTATAACATATTTATATTTATTAGACAAGGGCAGGGATGTGATGCAGTGCAGTGCTGGGCTCGTGGTCCAGTCCAGGAAGGTCTGGGTCTCGTTTGGCTGGTGTATGAGGGGTTGGAGCTGTGGCTAGACATTATGCAATTGCCAGTTATGATCTGAACAGGACGAAGATTAATTTACTACCGGCACGTTGTATTTAACACATCGCTGCAAAATGGTGGTCAATGGTCAAATACAATTTATACCCTTCATCTTGTTGACACACAACAATATTGTCGCGAGCATCACCTGAAAACAGCTACAACCTCCGCCAATAGACGACGCTTTGGCCTGTTTCTAGTCTGGGATTAGTGTTGTGAGTCGCCTACTACTGTGGTCCTGTTTCCTGGGGCAAATAGTTTTAAATATATTTTTATATAGGCTCTTGTATGTAAATTACTGTAAATACCCGTTGATTGAGTTCTTATGTAATGTGGATTAAAGATGACAATAAAGGAGGAATGTTAGCAGACTTGTTGCCAGTTGCTGTTATGACTTTCTCTCTCTCTAACATCACAGTAGCTTCTGGTAAGTCTCTCGTGTCCCCCCACCAGTGGTAAGGCTGAGAGATACTGCCAGAGGAAAGGAGATCCACTTGAGTGATGGTTCTCGGAGGGTCTTTGGGCTGTCTGCAGGGTAGAGCTGCAGAGGTGAGGCAATGGAGCCAGGGTAGATGATCCACGGTGGAGGAAGCGTCGTCGTTGTGAAGTACCAGAGGGGAAACATGGGACAATATGTAAATAGAAAGTGTACCTGGTTGGCAGCCCGGAACTCCAACACAGTCTGGTTGGGCAGCAAGGCCTCTAGCAATGAGGCCAGGGTGGGACCAGTCAGGTAGTTGGACTCCACATTCAGCCGTTCTAGGGATTTGTTCTGCTTCAGTGCATCCACCAGCATCTGCACCCACGGACTTTTATACCATGACCACTCTCAGGGGGTAACAGGTGTCTGTCTGACAGTCCATGTGGTACCTCCAGGATAGCTGACCAACGACAGTAGTTCCCCATCATGGAGTTTTATGAACTCCCAGTCTCCATGTTCTTGTATACAATGGAATATTAATTTTTGTCCACTCTCAATGTGTTACAGTAGAATCTCCCTGTAAAGAACAACACCTAATTACAGAGCCAAAGGTGTCCTGAAAGGAGAGGTGTCCTCTTACTGGAAAGTTTCTATATAGTAAAAATGGTAATTTTGCAAATGAAAACTGACCTTTATAGAGAGGTGTCCTCTAGTGTGAGTGTCCTCTCATGGAGGTTCTACTGTGTCAGACTTAAAAAAATTAGATCTCTAATAAGGTGGTCAGTGGAAGGATGGTCTAAACCGTTGGTTTTCGACTGCTACGACCCAGGATTGAATCCCGCATTTGGCACTTTTTCTAATTAAAAAAATGCTCCAATGGCCCCCGATTCTTGCAAAAGTCCAACCCCACCATCGCGTGCAAATAACCAAATGGAGCTCTGGCACATTTTCAAGCGCAAAAGTCGAACTGCTTCTCACATGAGTAGACATTTGGTGCACTTACAGTTAAAGGAGTTGCTAACTACCCACCATGATTATTATGGCCTGTACCACTTGTACTAGGGATAATACAAAAATTTCAAAACAGATCTCTAATGATCCAAAATATCCTATAAGAAGCCGTTGCTAGGAGTTATTTATTCCTTCCCCCAATATCAATGTAGGCTTGAGTGGTCATACCTGACTTGTTACAATTATAATCCCTTTGGGTATAAAATTATAAATAAAAGACAATTCGCTGAGGGAATAATTTCTTTTTTTTCTCTCTCCTCAGCAAACTATCTTTTATTTATAAACCTGTCTTGATAAAAGCACAATTAGAGATTATAGCTACAAGAAAATAATCCAAATAAATTAATAGTGTGTGATGTTTCGGTAACACACTATTAGGCCTTATTTTCTTGTAGCTATAAATCTGTCTCGTCACATGACCGCCCTTATCAATATTCTGCTGCAATTTTCAATGAGAATTATGACTCGCACCTATAAATCTTGCTGCTTTTGACATGTGTATTAGTAAATTAAATTTTATTGCCCTCTATCGTTAAAATTTTACACAAATAAATTTACTGGCAATGCGTTTCTTTTTTTTTTTTATATCTCTACAGACCTTACTGCAATGATATGATTTAATGAATGAGAGGGCTTGGCTCAGCAGTAGTGAAACCCTCTCAGCGGTTTCGCCAAATTAATCTCTAGACCGCTCTACTATTGTATTGGACTGGTTTTGTTATATACCCTGCATTTTCTATGGAAGGCAGCTTAGGGGTGTTTATTGAACTATGGACATAAGCTTATGTCCATAGTTCAATAAACACCATTTAGCTGCCTTCCATAGAAAATGCAGGGTATATAACAAAACCAGTCCAATACAATAGTAGAGCGGTCTAGAGATTAATTTGGCGAAACCGCTGAGAGGGTTTCACTACTGATGAGCCAAGCCCTCTCATTCATTAAATCATATCATTGCAGTAAGGTCTGTAGAGATATATATAAAAAAAAAAAAAGAAACGCATTGGCAGTAAATTTATTTGTGTAAAATTTTATTTGACATGTGTGTTCTCTTAAGAACTTCTTCAGTGCCTTGATAGTTAGTCCATAGTAGATTTTACTTCAGTTTTATTGTGGCATGAAGCATGGCTTTGATGTTGTGGATTGAAGCATGGTTTTAATGTTGTGGCCTCAATATAAAATGTCATCTTCTTAGAGGTAAGTCCTTGTCTTGGGCATAGGAGTCAGTCATAGCAAAACGGAGTACATTGCTCCTAAGTCTCTGCTCCATGATCTTCAGTTTGCCTTTCCTATCCTACCTAGCATCCCCACCAAGATACCACATAGAAAAATATATGGGAAGAGATGGTAATTTAGTTTGAAACATCACACCATATTCACAAAGAGCAGAGAGGCAAATTTTCTTTGTTTGTGAGTAACAGAATATTAATAATATGAATTCTTGTTTTTCTTATCCCCTTGTGTAATGATTACACCAATTCCATGAGTCCATGATCCTGGAGTTGTTTGATGATATGTAGTGGCCTCTCCCAAAGGTTCTGTTTAGTGCATCTAATAACTCCGCCTTTGCTGGTCCCAAGCCCGGATAAAAAAGGAGGGGAAGCAGTAACAAGTTCACTAAAAAAACTTGGGCTCAGCTGGCCCGGCTGATAGTACCCTGTAAGGGCTCCTAATCCAAGGATACAGGATGAGTCTGTACTCCATGTTAGGAACGGCTGCACATAGCGTCTGTTCCTCATGTCAGAGACGGCCATTTCTTTTGGAGCTAAGTTGGCCTGTCACTGAGGAGTGCTCCCAGCCTTAATGACAAAAGCATTCTACTTCACCCAGTCATGATGGTTGAAGAAGAGTGCATCTAAAAGCAAGCCAAAATGTGTTCTCAATTAATAATGAGTAAATAAAATACTAAACCTTTCTCCTTTTCAAACTCACTTTCTCCTTTTCAAACACTTATTTCACACAAAAGGTAAAAGATGCACAAAACAGAAAACCAACTAACCACACAATAGCTGCTTTTTTACACCTTACACAAGCTTTTGATAAGGTATGGAAAAACAAGTTAATTACAAAATTATACAAACATTTCAAAATTGATGGAAAAGCTATCACTTGGATAAATGATTTCCTTAAAAATAGATACATCAGGGTCAAATATAATGGCACTCTATCTAAAACCTTCAAATTGTACCAAGGATTACCACAAGGATCAGTCCTTAGCCCAACTCTCTTCACCCTATTTATTGCAGGCATAGAAGAAAAAATTTCACATAAAACTAATATTGGACTTTTCGCTGATGACATTATTCTATGGAGCAGCAATACTAACTGGAAAAAAGCTGAAAGAGATTTGAACAAGACTCTTTTCCACCTAGAAAAATTTGCTAATAAACATAAATTAGAATTTAACCCCCAAAAATCTGAAACCTGTCTTTTTACTACCGATAAGAAACTATACAAAATAAGACCAAAAATTATTCTGAAAGAACAACAATTGCAATATAATAAACATCCTAAATATCTTGGCTACACCCTGGATCCAGAAATTAACTCCAGTAAACATATTGAAGAAGTTATTAGAAAAGGAAGAGACTGACTAAAAATCCTGAAATATATTTCAGGAAGAGAGTGGGAAGCCGATGCAACCACACTAAAATTAACTTACACATCTCTAATTAGACCTATCCTGGAATATGGATATCAAATCTATGGTACAGCATCTGAAACAAATCTAAAATCACTGGAAAGGATACAACTAAGTGCAGCTAGAATTATTACAGGTCTTCGAAATACCTGCCCTAATGATATTGTACTTTATGAGGCAGACATTATGCCCTTAAAGGATAGAAGAAGCTACAATCTGCCAAAATATATAAACAAAATCAAGAGTTATGGAAACAAACACAGAACTTCCAAGTACATACTTAATTGGGAATCCAATTTAAGACTCAAAAAAGAAGGCCCTCTACACCTGGCCAAAAGAAATGAATTTTTAAAATATAAAGTGGCAAAAAATTATTTAGCAGAAAAAATTTCTCCATGCAAACCACTACAAAATGTTATTTTTAATGCCACTTTAAATGAACCCACCAACAAACAATACCAAAATCCAGAATACTTAAAACAATTATCATTAGAAATAATTAATAACATTCCTAAAAATGCAATAACTATCTATACCGATGGTAGCAGAGACGAGCTTGGACACACTGGCAGTGGCTGTCTCATCAAAACCACAAATGGCATTGAGAAAATGAACAGAAGAAACCCAGATTTTTGCTCAGTCTTCAGATCAGAACTTATAGCCATCTATGAAGCCTTAAAATCCATCAGAAATACTAATTATCAAGATATCTGGATTCTTACTGATAGTAGAAGTGCCATACAACACTTGAGTCACACAGGGGAACTTAGAGACAAAGTAAGCAGGAACATAATTGGTTATCTCCAAAAACTCTCAAAAACCTCAAAAATTCACCTTCAATGGATACCCTCACACGTTGGCATTGAAGGCAATGAAGCTGCTGATGTGCTAGCGAAAAAAGGCACAAAAGAACCCTTGCCACAGAAAAATAAACTTACTTTTAAAGAAATAGAAACAATAGCCAAAACAAAAATAAACAAGAACTGGAGGATCCCACCTAAGCACAGTTGGTACAGTGGAGTGAACCCAGGAGGAGCTCTGAACATCAGAAATAGACAGCATCAAACAACACTAACAAGATTTAGAACAGGCCATCTCAAGCCATTGAAGATAGAAAATAATAACAAAATTTATCCCATTTGCCCAAAATGTAGTTTGGTACCTGCAGCTCCAGAACACATTTTGGCTTGCATTAGATGCACTAAACAGGACCTTTGGGAGAGGCCGCTGCTCATCATAAAACAGCTCGAGGAGCATGAACTCATGGAATTCGTGTAATCTTTACACAAGGGGATAAGAAACATATACAGTAGAACCTCCCTGTAAAGGACACTTATTGCAGAGCCTAAGTGTCCTTTAGGGAGAAGTGTCCTCTTACCAGAGAGTTGCTATATAGTTTTTTTTATATATATATACTTATCCTTTTAGTCTAAATTAAACAAGATCTTGGAGGTCGTGCTCATAAAGAAGTTCAAGAACTCTTCTTGGTTCTCTGTATAGGGATCCCTTGTCCTATATAGTAAAAATGGTAATTTTACAAATGAAAACTGTCCTAAATAGAGAGGTGTCTTCTAGTACAAGTGACCTCTCATGGAGTATGTTCTACTGTATATATAGCAAACGACAATGGGAGAGAGAGAGACTGTGAACTTTTGGTTCAATATATAGGAGATTATTTTAGATTAATTATAAAGGAAAATTCACTATATACCTGGCTTGTGCTTTAGCCAGGTTCTACTGTGTTTTGCTGTAAATAAGCATTTGCCTTATGATATATGGTAGTGAGTGAAGACACACCATGTTACACATGTGCAAAGTCTAGTACCATAGCAAACATTGCTAATCATTTAACAAGAGAATTGAAGAAACAGTGGATTTTTGATAGCCATAACCTGGGATCCAATATTTAGATTTTTTTCTAAAGAAAAAAATTGATTCAATAAACCCGATTTATACCTAATGAAAACATTAAGGCGCGAATGTTTCTTTCACAAATAAATCAAAACCTCTACTGTCCTTACTGCGATGATAAAATATTGGGAAAGCTTGGCTCATCAGTGGTGAACCCTCTCAGTGGTTAATCTACCAGATCGTTTCTTTAGAGTTCTAATACTGTATTGTATCATTCTGCTTATATACATACTACACTCTGAAGGATGGGATCTCAGAAATGGCATTTAATAAACCTATAGATATAAGCTTTTAGGACAGTATAATTACATATAAATATTTGTATCGAGCAATGCTCTGCCGCGAAACCTGATTTATGCAAAAAAGTCCAGCCCCACTAGTGAGTGCCATTTTATGAACTCTGTCGATTAATATTTGTAAATATTTACTTCTAAGTTCTAATTTGTTTGTTGTTTGTTGTTTTGTTTCCTCTGTAATAGGTGCAAATATTTCATTATCACGCCGCCTGGTTGATTAATGAAATGAGAAAAAAAAAAAGAAACCAGTGAGTGCCAGTAACCAATTGGAGCTCTGACACATTTGTAAGTGTAAAAAGTCAAACTGCACTTTCTACATGAGGTGCACTTGAAGTCTCAAACTACCCACCATGATGGTACCCTGTGTTCAGAGGTTTACCTGAACAGGTCCGTCTGTCAGGCCTGTGTTGGCAGCT
>CP092863.1:63895797-63917577 GCA_030710605.1 Cordylochernes scorpioides
GGAAGTCAACAGGAACTGAAAAAAAAAAAAAAAAAAAAAAACACTACTTTCAGTGGGGGCAAACTCTTGCCTCCAGAAAAAAAAACTATTCCCACTCTACAAGAAAATAAGACCTGATCCAAATAATTTAATAGTGTGCGACATTTCAGCAACAGCATTGTCACTGTCATCAGACAAAAAGAATAAATGAGAAAAATTGTCTGATGATGGTGACAATGCTGTTACCGAAATGTCACACACTATTAAATTATTTGGATTAGGTCTTATTACCTTGTATTATAATCTATAATCCAAATTGTGCTTTATTATTCTCATTCTGTTGGGAGAAGAAGCATATGGTTCATCTTGCCTCTTTATTTCACACAGCTTCAACACAGCTAGTCAACAAGAAAAATAGATGTGGTTCAGAAGAAATTAAAAACTTACTGCCATTATAGACTACACTTCAAATATGGGAGGTGTAGATGTTGCTGGCTACTATTGTACAACTTTATCAGAACAACTGTAAAATGGTGGAGAAATTATTTTTTTTTTTTAGGTCTACAAGTTATACTGTCAATTCATACATCATATACACCTAGAAAAAAAAAAAGGCTTGTTAAACTAATTTGTAAATGTATGAACATGTTTTCTAATAGGGTAATTAGACCATATTTCACCGTGATAAGGCACAATTTAGATTATAGATTATCAACACAAGGTAATAAGACCAAATCCAAATAAATATATAGTGTGTGACGTTTCAGCGTTGTTACCATCTTCAGACAACTGTACTCTTTTGTATAAAGATGGTAACAACACTGAAACGTCACACACTACTTATTTATTTGGATTTGGTCTTATTACCTTGTGACCATATCTTACCATAAATGGGTAGAACCCTTTGATCACAATCAACAAGTCTCCAAGGATGTCTTCTTTTATTACCAACACTTCAAGCTTTCAGGCATAATGACCCATATCTCTCTCACTATCTTATTTTATATATCTCTTATGAAATTGTGTGAAGATGAATTGTGTTAAGTTTTGGAAGCAGCTTTAGCAACAAACATTTTATTTTATACCCTGAGAGGCCCATCAGCGAACAGTTGGTGGAAAATCTTGTGAAACCATGACAGAATGAATGTCCAAAAACTATGAAAGCTTCAACTTCAGCAAGCTTGGAAAGGATGAAAAATCAGTTCCACAATGCTAACACCCAGACTATCAAAGAGTTCAAGGTCTGTTCTTCCTAATTCACACCTGGTTTATAGAAAAATAACAGGTTTTAATAGTGAAACCTATAGTGACAAACCAGCTCTTCATTTTGGGGGATTGTTTACGGAAATATCATACTTTATTAAAATATCTAATATTTTTTATTACTTTTTATTATTGTATATGCACTAATAAATATATTTATACTTGCAAAACATGATTTTTTTTTTTCAATTATATTTGATAATATGGGGATTTAAGGAGAGATGCGCAAGCTGATCATATTAGGAGTGCAGTATACAGCAACCTCTATGCTTACATAAACAAATGCTCATGTGAACTGGAAAGGTTCAAGTTACACTATCTCTTAGGGGTTCCTTCCCGCAGAAGCTAATTTTTTCAATTTTAAAATTTACGATTATTGTTCCTCACTACACTGTACACTCATGTACTGTTACATTTTACATGACTACAGATGATAAGGCACAATTTGGATTATTCTATATACAGTTACGAGCGTCATCTCTGTCACCGTTTGCTTTTTTTTGGAATGGCGCTCTCCTATTGGTTGGCTACGATCACGCTACCACTACGCGAGACACTTTGTTTTTGACTTTGCCCCCCCCCCCCCCACTCGCTTTTTGGTTTTTGTAACTATTGTGTTGGAGCGGGTCGCTCCTTAAATAAATGCATATATTAGTTAATAACTAAATGGAATCCTCTCTTTCATTTTCCCAGTAAGAGACGCCTACGGAAGCCAACAGTACATAGACAGATAAAGCACATAGGCTATAGTTATTAACTAATATATGCATTTATTTAAGGCGCCAATTTATAATTGTAACAAATAGTATTTGAATCAAAACATTCAATCGGGTAAAACACGGGCGTTGCCTGGGTCATTCGGCTAGTAGATTATAAACACAAGGTAATAAGACCAAATCCCAAAAAAATAAATAGTATGTGGCGTTTTGGTAACATCGTTGTTACCATCTTCAGACAAAAGTACTGAATGAAGTAGAAAAATGAAGTAAAAAAAGTACATTCAGTACTTTTGTCTGAAGATGGTAACAACGCTGTTATCGAAACATCACACACGATTTATTTATTTGGATTTGGTCTTATTACCTTGTGTACATGACCACAGAATGAGAAAGGCAAATTTTCATTAAGATTTAAAGTAGTATTTGTCTTATGGACTGCCAAAGTTATTCTCAAATTTACCTGATACACCCTGTAACTTGAGAGGTAAAAAAAAAAAAGAAACTATGATTAGAGAACAAACAAAAATTGTGCAAATGATACAGCACAATTTGGATTATAGATACAAGAAAATAAGACCTAATCCAAATATATAAATAGTGCGTGACATTTTGGTTAACAACGTTGTTACCATCTTCAGACAAGAGAATAAAATGATGAAGAATAAAATTATTTTGTCTGATGATGGTAACAATGCTGTTACCAAAACGTAACACACTATTTATTTATTTGGTTTAGGTCTTATTTTCTTGTATCTGATTTTATTCTTTTGTCTGAAAATGGTAACAACGTTGTTACCGAAACGTAACACACTATATATTTGGATTAGGTCTTTTTTTCTTGTATCTAAAAATTGTAAATATGTATAATATATAAACTAGCTTACAGGGCTGCGCAAGAGAAGAAACATTGAGAAAAGAGAGCCGTATGTAGATGGATATGTAAATGAAAGATCACCTGTAAATAACTCATCTTTTCTAAGCAATAATGCTCCTGGGTGAATCCTGTGTAGGGTATAAGGTCCCCATTAAAAAACTTGTTGTATTCTATATACAGTTACGAGCGTCATTCTTCATCAGTCATCACCTCCATGAGAGAAGACTCTTGCTAGATGAAACTTCTCTACTCATGGAAAAAACTCTAGTGGAAAGTCTTTGCCAGTCATCTATTTTTTGAAGGAGACAGAGGCTGTTCATACTTGGTTATCTGATGTGTCTTCAATAAAGATCACTGTATATCAAATATCTTTTAGAGTTATTTGTCTGAATCCAAATATAAATGCTAAATACAATGTCCTTAAGTTTTGTCCATGAGTGTACAGTTTTCTGTGTATCAATGTATTTCTAATCTAATGGAAAATCTTTAATGTCTTCGGTCATTTATTTTTTGAAGGAGAAGGAGGCTGTTCACACTTGGTTATCTGATGTGTCTTCAATAAAGATCACTGTATATCAAATATCTTTTAGAGTTATTTGTCTGAATCCAAATATAAATGCTAAATACAATGTCCTTAAGTTTTGTCCATGAGTGTACAGTTTTCTGTGTATCAATGTATTTCTAATCTAATGGAAAATCTTTAATATCTCCGGTCATTTATTTTTTGAAGGAGAAGGAGGCTGTTCACACTTGGTTATCTGATGTGTCTTCAATAAAGATCACTGTATATCAAATATCTTTTAGAGTTATTTGTCTGAATCCAAATATAAATGCTAAATACAATGTCCTTAAGTTTTGTCCATGAGTGTACAGTTTTCTGTGTATCACAATATATTTCTAATCTAATGGAAAATCTTTAATGTCGCCGGTCATTTATTTTTTGAAGGAGAAGGAGGCGGTTCACACTTGGTTATATATATATATCTGGTATGTCTTCAATAAAGATCACTGTATATCAAATATCTTTTAGAGTTATTTGTGTGAATCCAAATATACATGCTAAAAAGTACAACGTCCTTAAGTATTGTCAATGAATGTACAGTTTTCTGTGTATCACAATATATTTCTAATCTATAATCCAAATTGTGCCTTATAACAATTGGAGCTTACAAACTAGGGACTTTTTAAGAACTACGATGCTACAACCAAGTTGTTGGTATAATGTGACTTCTATTGTGAGGTTCTACTGTAGATCTCTGAATGATTAAAGATGCCAGAGGACTAAACAAAACTGGATACATTACGACGCAAATATTTCTTTTCACAAATAAATCAAACTTCTACTGTCCCTACTGCGATGAAAAAATATTGGGAGGGCTTGTCTCATCAGTGGTGAACCCTCAGCGGTTTCTCCAATTCAATCTACCAGACCGCTTCTTTAGAGCTCTAATACTGTATTGGATCATTCAAGGGTGGAATCATAGAAATGGTATTTAAGCAAACCATGGACATAAGCTTTTAGGACAGTAGAATTATATATAAATATTTGCATTGAGCGGAATTTGCATTCCTCAAACAATGAGAACAAGGCCAGTTAGGCATAAAGCCATTGCATGTCATCTATATATAACAAATGAAAACAGCGAATGTTTCACAAATAAATCAAACTATGATGTGACATGTTGGGAACGAGATTATACAATGTGAAACCAACCATTATTTCCTTGTTGTCCCCACTTGTGAGCTGGTTGCCTCCAATTACACCGCAGTCTTGGAGATTTTTGTAGAGGTCTTTCCAAAGTTTTCTGAATAGGTTTTCTAGAAGAGCAAAAGGTTAGAATATAGAGATTGGATGGATTCACTGCAGTATAGCTACTTATAAGGTGCTTTTTAACACACTTCCTTCTGTGTACATAACACAGGAGATTCAAGTCTGATCCAGGAATACTGAATCCTATTTTTTTCTGATACGTACAGGGTGTACATACATATAGGCTGTAATTAGGACCTATGTATCTTACAACTTGGTCAAATCAATTCCACCTGGCATATCCAGGATTCTATGATATCATAGAAGTTTCTACCAAGGCTTATTAGTTCAAATTCACAAAGTCCAGAGTGTAGCAAAGCAGAATAAACTTCATTTCCTATGAAATGGTTACCAATAGCACAAGCATCTGAAGATAGGTAACAAAAAGCTGTTGGTGTCTATCCCTAAAAGAAAAAAACATTTGCAGACCAGAATAACTCTATTTCCTATGAAATGGCTACCAATATAACAAGAATCTAAAGAGAGGTAACAGAAAGATGTTGGGGTTTATCCTCAAAAGAAGAATCCATTTGGTGCAGTTCTCTGCCTGACAGCACTATTGCTCATGGTCTGCGACTGCTTATTCGCCAGGTAACAACAACCTGCTTATATCGCAGCTAACCTGTAGGGCTTACAGGCCGTTCCACGATCCGCCACCGGTGGACGCACTCCGGTACCTCGAGCTAAGGTTCTCCTCCGGAGTCCAGCATGGAGCCACTCTACAATCTCTGAGGGGTTTGGTGGAAGGATAGTCTAAACCGTTGGTTTTCCATCACTACGACCTGTGATTGAAACTGCATTGAAAACTTTTTTCTAATTAAAAAATAAAAAATGCTTCAATGGCTCCTGATTCTTGCCAAAGTCCAACCCCACCAGCGAGTGCAAGTAACCATACGAGGCTCTGGCACAATTGTAAGTGCTAAAGTCAAACTGCTTTTCACATGTGTAGACATGTGGTGCACTTACAGTAAAAAGCAGTCACCAACTTCTATCCACCATGATTATTATGGCCTGTGCCACATGTACAAGGGATAATTAAAATTTAAAAAATAATAATAATACAATCACTATTGCCCTTGGTAGCACTAACATTCTACCTTGGTGAGATCCAAGTTTTACTTAGTGTCCTTTGATAGCCATCCAGTTCTGTAAATTTGGCTCTGTCTGCAAAAAAATACAAAATTGACAGAATTGAAAATGAAATAATAAAATTACCACCCACATGCACCCTAGAAAAATCCAGGCCAACTCAATCATTGACATTGACAATATGTACATATACATTTTTTCTGTTTAGAGATAAAAACATTCAATTTTGAAAATGGATATTTTGACAGAAAAGTTATTTCCATTAAAGTTATTATATTGTTTTTTTGGCAAAAATATTTTGTCCTCGCCTCTCTGCTTAAGATCTTAAAAGATTTATATAAGGCACTTTGGAAAATAGGTATATACAAAAAAGGGGGATACCCAAAAGGAATTTGTGTTCATAATGAGAATTCACTTTTAATTTTTCTCAAATTCAAACTATTATTATTTTCAAAGTTCCTTTTAGTGAATACATACATTTCCTCCAACCACATCCCAACTATATCCCTCCAAAAACAAGAATCCTACACTACACCACTGTCTCAACAATGACAATTCCTCAGGTGTGGTAAAAAGTCCAATCAGCCAGGTTGGGTGAATACTAGGGATGTGGCGACATTGTATCCATGCTGTTTTGCTTCAACAACTATGGATGAATGTACTAGTAAATTGTCAAAGTGAAAAAAAAAACAAAAAAAAACACTTCTTTTACCAAATGGAGCTGGGTCATTTTCAATCTCTTATCGGAGCATTCTACTAACTCACTGTAGTATTAACTCCCCCTTTGCCGGTCCCAAGCCCGGATGAAAAAGCAGGAGCGGGAGCAGTAACAAGCTCACTAAAAAACCTGGGCTCAGCTGACCCGGCTGATAATACTCTGTAAGGGCTCCTGATCCAGGGATACAGGATGAGTCTGTACTTCATGTTTAGAGCGGCTGCCCATGGCATCTGTTCCTCATGTCAGAGGCGGCCATTTCTTTTGTAGCTAAGTCAGCCTGCTACTGAGTGTAGTGCTCCCAGTCTCAATAACAAAGGTAGACACATTCTACTTCACCCAATCATGATGGTTGTCGCTTGATACCCTGATATGATTGGGTGGAGATGAGAAAAAAGAAGAAGGAAACTAGTGTATTTTTTCTGTAATAGTTTTTCCTCTATCCAAAAAATCTATGAAAATGATGCCCAAGAATGATAGAATACAATTTGGATTATAGATTAGAAACACAAGATAAATAAGACCAAATCCAAATAATTACATCATAAATAAAACACTTTAGTAAGTACTTTTGTCTGATGACAAAAAACATCACATACTATTCATTTGGATTTGGTGTTATTACCTTTAGTTTGGGGCGACGGTCGATATATGGCATTTAGTTTTGATGTTTAATTTGAGGGGAAAGGAGTCCTATGTTTTTTTAAGTATTGGCAACAAAAGGTCCTATAGATAAATGTTCACTAGCAGTGAATATTGTACGATATGCATTGATAATCTTAACTGCCTATAATTGAACTAAAAATTCTCTAATCCCCCGGGGTGTTGTGATGTAAAGAAGTTGGACTGTCTTTATAATATGGATATAAGTAAGACATAAAAAATTGCCCTAAAGTAAAAAAAATGTAGGAAATTGGGGGACATATGCAAACCTTACTAAAGTGGTATGCTGACCATATAACGGTAGTAATGAAGAAATGTAAGATTTGACCAAACATCGGTAGAAAACACTGCAGGATGAAAAAGATAAGAAAGAAGAACAGGATAAAAAGATACAAGGTAATAAGACCAAATCCAAATAAATAAATAGTGTGTGACGTTTCAATGACAACGCTGTTACCGAAAAGTCACACACTATTTATTTATTTGGATTTGGTCTTATTACCTTGTGTTTATAATCTATAATCCAAATTGTGCCTTATCAGAATAAAAAAAATTGAATTCAAATTATGGGTGACATCTCAGTAACAGCGCTGTTACTATCTTTATACAAAAAAACTAAATGAGGAAACAGAGCATTGGCCTCTAATAGTTGGTACTGAGATACCAGTTTAGTTAGACAAGAATTATGAAAATTACTGAGAAGAAATACTTTGTACAAATTTAAGGTTCCTAGAAAATTTTACCTTGTTTATTTTTCCTATTTTTGTTTTTACTTAAATGATATCAGTATCATCTTTGTTTTAGGCTAGGCTATCAGTTTCCTCATTTAGTTTTTTGTCTGAAGATGGTAGATATATTAAGACAAGAAAAAAAGGCATCTCTTTATCATGCAACTGAAAGTTGGACGATGAGGAGATAATTTTTTTTTCTTGTCTTAATTTATGAACCCTATCCCAGTACAATATCATATTTGCACTATTTTTTTCACATTGCTATATACAGTTTAAACCTATCTATAGCACCCCCTCTTGGGACTCACCAAAATAGAGTGCTATAGACAGGTCACTTTTAATGTAAATCGCATCGTACTACATATTTAAAATAGGGCACTATAGAGAGGAAGGCGCTATTTAGAGGGGATGCTATAGACAGGTTTAACTGTATATATATATTTGATCATAAAATTCTATGATTATAATATATTAAGTATCTTCTGTATAAATATTATCATCATCTTGTTTACATTCTTTTTTTTTTTAAATTCCTGTATATCTAACATATTGAAAATGTAAGTTGTATATTTGTTGCTCTAATTAAAAATATATATTTTTTTACAAAACCCTAAAAATAAAACTTAATAACTCAGATATATCATACAGTAACAATGTGTTAGCAAAATGTCACCCATAATTTGGAATTTGTATTTTCATTGTGTGATTGTTATTTGTAATCCAAGTGTAGGGAAAGAAAGTAAGATTTCTAAAACTGTCTTCAGTGTCATGAGAAGCAAGGTGAGATAGGTACTTACCCTCATTATAAACCTCTTCTTCCCTTTCCTTGCTGTAAGGAATGTTTCCAGAGAATATCTTGAGAGGGAAAGTGAGGGGAATGTCGATGGTAAGAGAAGCCACAATGTCTTCCTCTCTGACTGTAGGTTTCACTCCCTTCCAGAGGAAGCAGGGTTTCCAGTACTTCTTGCCATGGGCATCCAAAGCTGCTATGACACTGAAGGACACCAGATCTGAAGCCGTGAAGAACCAGGCCAAACTGAATGGCCCGTACTTAAGGGCAACGTTTTGGCCGTCAATGTAGACTTTGGAGGCTAGGAAGTCAAAGGAGAAATCTGGGTTGTTGGTGGACTCTATGGTCAGGTAGTGGTCGTTTACCTCGAGGACGGTACCTCTCTGGTTCTTGCAGTAGATGATAACGGAATAGGGAAGGATGACGCCCCTGGGGATCTGCTGGGAGGTGGTGGGGGAGAGGCTTTCAACCTGAGTGGCCACTTGGTTGTTCTCTGAGGAATGGGTGGATGACGTTTCCCCATCCTCAGAACTGGAGGAACCCATGATCTCAGGGACCATCAAACTCTCAGTAGGACTGATCTCAATCCTTGTTTCCTGGATTTCAAAAGGTACAGGATCCTCCTCTTCGGTAGACTGAAGAGTCTTGGAATTGAATGTCATGCATTGCTTCAGCTTGTTGAGTCTGGATTGGAATATATTGTCAGATTCAAAAGAGATGTAGGTATGTAAGAGCTGCAGCCATTTTTCCTCGCAATGCAAGGCCTCATCTCTGCAAAGCCTTTTGTTCAGCCAGGCTATAGTGGCCCTGGCCACTCCGCTGGTCTCAATGGCATTCAGGCAGATCTTCTGGGATGACACCTCTCTCAGATCCACCACCACCATCTTGCCATCAAACACAATGTTGTTCAGCACATGCACATAGAGGTTGCCGTCGCTCTTTGTCACCAAGCAGATCCCATAGCGATCTGAGAAAGCATAGAGGATCCCAGAGAGATTAAGGTGCCTCCTATGAAGAAGAAAGATCTTGTCCGAGTACATCTCAGTCACCTTCCACTTCTTGCCGTACTTGTAATCCTCAAATTCCTCCATGCTGAAGGTCACTCTGTCCCTCTTTTTCAGAATCTGGCTGAGCACCTCAATGTTCTTGGACAGCGGGGGGAAAACAATAGATTTGTCGAAGTGGGCGGCAACTGCCAAGAGATTGACGTGAGTCAGAATGTAACCGTCATTCTTGAAAACGAAGCTGATCTCCCCCTCTAGATTCTTGATGGCGCTGGTTGGGGTCAGCTTTCTGAGGTGGTTGGGGATCTTGGTAGGGGGCTGGGGAGGTTCGCTGATGTCCACCACCATGGTGTAAGGGGGGATGTCAGTGGCCTCCAGTCTCTTGTACAGAAGGGTGGTGACATTCTTGGAGAGCAGCTTCTCAAAGCTAGCCTTCTGGGGGAGACTCTGGATGAGGGAGTCACTGTCGAACATCACCTTCTGGTCCATGTCAGTCAGCAGGATGATCCCCCCGTAGTCACACACCTCAATGATGACGCCCTTGTACACCGTGTACTGCATGATGTTGCTGAAGTCTGGCGGGGGCAGCAGGGATACTTGATTACTCACGATGGCAAAGACAGAAGGAAAGGATGTGAAAAACTTTCTCAGTCTCTTGTACCGGGCTTGGAAATGTTTGAAGAGAGGGTCCCCCATGTGTCTGAGAGCCAGGGATAAGTTGCCCATGTCAAGGGGGCCATTATCTCTAAGAAAGGTTTTCCAGAAGTTGAACAAGCTGAGGTCTTCCAGCTCCAGAGATGACATGGTGGGAGCCTGCAAACAGCAGCTGTCAGAGCTAGCCTGTTCTCTAACAAAAATAAAATTACTCGTTTGATATAAGGTACAATTTGGATTATAGATTATAAAAACAAGGTAATAAGACTTAAATCCATATAAATAGTGTATGAAATTTCGGTAAAAACGCTACTACTTAAATGTCAATACAGTAAAACCTCTCTGTAAAGGACACTTAGGTACAGAGCCAAAGTGCCCTTTAGAGAGAGGTATCCTCTTACCAGAGAGTGTCAAAATAGTCTTCTTCTTTCTTATTTCCACTTAATCATATTAAGGTATCAAGCTTGTGAAGCTTGACAACCATCATGACTGGATGAAGTAGAATGCGTCTGCCTTTGTCATTAAGACTGGGAGCACTACTCAGTGGCAGGCCGACTTAGCTCCAAAAGAAATGGTCGCCTCTGACATGAGGAACAGATGCCATGTGCAGATGCTCCTAACATGGAGTACAAACGCTGCTCATCCTGTATCCCTGTATCCTGTATCCCTTACAGAGTACTATTAGCCGAGCCAGCTTAGCCCAGGTATTATAGTGAGCTTGTTACTGCTCCCCCTCATCCTTTTTCATCTGGGCTTGGGACCGGCAAAGGTGGAGTTTAAATAAAAGACAATAAGACCAAATCTAAATAAATAGTGTATGACATAACAGCAATGTTACAGAAATGTCACGCACTATTCATTTATTTGGATTCGATCTAATTACATTTATATCAAAATCACTCTCGTAATAAAGATAACAAAAAATGTACCTGGATATGGAAGAATAAATAAAATGAAATTAATGATAAGGCACAATTTGGATTATAGATTATAAACAAAAGGTAATAAAGGTCAAATTCAAATGAATAAATAGTGTGTGACATTTTAGTAATGACACTGTTACCATCACACACTATTTAGATTTAGTCTTATTACCTTGTATTTAAAATGTAATTCAAAGAATTCTCATTTATTCTTTTGTCTGATGATGGTGACAATGCTGTTGCCGAAACGTCACACACTAATAAATTATTTGGATTAGGTCTTATTTTCTTGGAATTTAAAGAAATATTTCAAGGGACAGTTTCTTTTTAGCAGCTTGTTTTATCCAAAGTTGAAAAAGCTGATAAGAGAGAGAGAGAGGAATCTCTCAAAATATTTGAAAATTTTATTATTTTTCAAAGGGAGGCAAAGTCTGATAGTCATGTGACACCCCCTAGATAGCCAGCCAACAACAGCAGCTCTTTGTACCCATCATTCTTGATGACTTCAATGGCAAGAGCCAATTGTTGGGATCTAATGAGGATAATCAAAGAGGAGAAGTCCTTTCCAAAGGTTTTAGAAAAAAAAAAAATTATTCCACACTATAATGAATTGCAGCATGAACTCCAAGACAAAATACAAGAAAGAAACCATTTATACAATACACTCAAGGTATTCAACTCTCTTGATCTCAGATTAAAGTATAACAAAATCAATGCTGACATAAAGCAACAATACTGTCTTCTTTTTTTTTTTTGCTTATCCCTAGTACACGTGGTACAGGCCATGATAATCATGGTGGGTAGAAATAGGCGACTGCTTTTACTGTAAGTGCACCACATGTCTACACATATGAAAAGCAGTTCGACTTTTGCATTTACAAATGTGCCGGAGCCCCGTTTGGTTACTTACCCCTGGTGGGGTTGGATTTTTGCAAGAATCGGGGGCCATTGGAGCATTTTTTTTTTTAATCAGAAAAAAAGTGCCAATGCGGGAATCGAACCCGGGTCGTAGTGATAGAAAACCAATGGTTTAGACCATCCTTCCACCGACCCCCTAATATGGAAATATGGAGACTGTATTTACTTTTCGAACAGGACCCTCTGCCTAAGTCCTAAACGCATCCCTTTTTATTCAGCGCGACGGATGGTGCAGCATTAGAGAGAGGAGCAGAATTCATTGGAGTATTTAGATGTTTGTTGATGGGACATCTGATGTAGGTAGGAATGTTAACATTTAGCTGGACATAGTGGGACAGCCTTCATGTCTTGGGTACCAGGAGTTCACAACTCCAGACATACTTCACCTTTCCATCACCTGTCAGGGTCACCCCCCGCCACTTTGAGGCAGTTAACAGGTCTTGGGGAAGAAAAAAATTGGAGAGGAGTGGACTTCAGGAATTGGTTTAACCATGGAGATAAGCACCACCACAAGGCATGATGATCATGGTTGCTAGTACTGTATAACCATGTTAATTCAACCAGGTTTTCATGTCCCCACTTTCAACCTATCAAATAATCAACGTTAATTCAAAACCAACAATAATAATTTCTCTTAAATCAAATTTCCAATTTATCTTGAAGATAAAGGTTGCCTGGCCGGCATTTATATTTCTTAATTTGAAAAATCATGTGAGAACGTCCTTGCAACCTCAGAATAAATTTTTAACGCCAAATACTTTATTTTTATTTCTACTGAAGAAGACCAAAGAATTCTGTTGAAATGTTGAGTAAATAAAACTTTAACTGGCTGAAGTGTCTATTTTTTAGAGAAATATATTTTTTGATTAGATAAGGCACAATTTGGATTATAGATTATAAACACAAGGTAATAAGACCAAATCCAAATAAATAAATAGTGTGTGATGTACATGTACGACATGGTACATTCAGTACTTTTGTCTGAAGATGGTAACAACGCTGTTACCGAAACGTCACACACTATTTATTTATTTGGATTTGGTCTATTACCTTGTGTTTTTTGATTAGGTTTATGAATTTGTTTCTATAGAACAAGAAAATAAGACCTAATCCAAATAATTTATTAGTGTGTGATGTTTCGGTAACAGCATTGTCACCATCATCAGACAAAGCTGTTGCCGAAACGTCACACACTAATAAATTATTAGGTCTTATTTTCTTGTATTATAATCTATAATCCAAATTGTGATTTATCGTTATTGTTTCTATACAATAAAAATCTCTTCGATATTTTCAGAATTCGAAACCCAGTTTTATTTTGCATCTTTTATTCTGTTAATGACCTCTCATAAGATTTATTCCAGACCATTAGTGCTCATGTACAAGGTAATAAGACCAAATAAGTAATTAGTGTGTGATGTTTCGGTAACAGCATTGTTACCATCATGTTTGATGATGGTAATAATGATGTTCCCAAAATGTCACACAGACTATTTATTTATTTGGATTTGGTCTTATTACCTTGTATTTAGGCTGTTATGTCCATAGTTTGCTTGAATACCATTCCTAAAATTTCACCTTTCAGTGTAGCATATATAAGCAGAATGATCCAATACAGTATTAGAGCTCTATGAGAAGCGGTCTGGTAGATTAAATTGGTGAAACTGCTGGGAGGGTTTACCATAGATGAACCAAGCCCTCCAATACTTTTTCATTGCAGTAAGGACAGTATAAGTTAGTTTTATATGTGTAAAAGAAACATGCATGCTTCAACGACTTCATTTTTCTTTTTTTTTTTAATTTGAAAAGTTGGTTATATATGGGAAGATTGAATTGGATCAACATTGCCCAACTTTCAACTTTTGATTATCTTTACAATGTCAAAATGTGGTGTGTATCCCTGTTTAATTGCATGGTCAACTAGTCATGTTAAGAAACTGTGATTTTTTAAAGTTTCTGCTCTATGTTGATTGATTATATAGAAAAATTATCAGTAAAGAGAAAATGATAAAAAGAACAATATAAAACTTAAGATAAAATGGTGAATATGAATGGTAGAATTATTTGAAAATTTAAATTTAGGTTTAAAAGTTATATTCTTATTTATTTTCCTAATTCATCATACAAAATCTGCTAAAATTTTGACGTTTGAAGTAGTTTTGTTTCATACTGAATAATTTATTTACCCTTAGAGTTTGGCGATATATTTGACAGCTTCACATATTTTGGATAACATCTGTTGTGTGATATCAATCAGTTAATAAAAATATTTTTAATTGAAAATATTATTTGGTAATCTATACGTGCCATTGTAAACTCTAGAGACGATTAAAGGGATGTATAAATATGCACGCATATTTATTCTGTGGATGTTATTTTGGCGTCGTGGATGCTCAAAGGCGCCATTGCAGTATCCGCAGTGCATATACAAATATTTTAACCAGACGATAGTATATACATGAACAACAATAAAAAGCGTTATGTGGGAACCATAAGGGTGTTTTGACAGTCCTACGTCTATAATACAGTGTTGTATTTTTGAATAAAGTATAATTATAAATAAATACCTTATGGAATATGTGGATTCTCTAAAATTTTTAAAAACATTTAAAACGTTTTACTACACACTCAACACCTAAATAAGAATTATATTTTACATTTAGACTTTAAAAAAAAGCGAAACTCAAAAAATATAAAAACGTCGAATCGTAACTTCAATCAATATATTTATTAATCTGTGGCCAAACCAATTTTTGCTCACAATATAAAGAAAAAGTTTCTGTTAATGTATCTATTTTATTTTAATATAATAACTAAAGATTATATATAATTTTCGAATTTTAGAAAACTTTTCATTCTATTTTAATAATGCATACTATTATTGATTTGATCTCAACTTTTGAAAAATTAAGACTTTGAAATATAAAGTAATATTTTATAAAAGTATTTTATATAGTTTTTTTTTATGAATATAAAACCTGAAAATAAAATTTGCGATTTCGTTATTAGTTATTTGAATATGTTAAGGTATTAAGATATATAATTTAATACTAGGAAAAATATTTTTCTGTTTTTTTTTTTTATATAAATATAATTGATCTTAAAATTCTTCAAAAAGTGCTTTTTCAAGTAAAATATTTTATCGGAATATATTATTTAAGCGCATTCTGAATTTTGGATTGAAAGTTTTAAAATCCTATCTTTCATTTTTACTTCTATCATCTTGTTAAATTAGATAGCCGCGTTTTATATACATCTCTGTATAACTCTAATGACAAAATATATATTTACTTTACCATTTCTACATTTAAACTATATATCTTCTGTTGAAAAATAGATACAATGACTCTTTTGTAGTGAAAATAAAACCTAATATCACAAATACCAAAATATCATGTATATTTTAAACTTCTAATATAATTATTTAAGAAATAACATTTAATTTGTGCATTTTATTCCCCTTTGATTTACAAGACAATTTATTTATAGAGACTCCACGTTTTGTATTTTTGATCCTGCAACATCTTTGTACTTTCTTATTATCAGAAAATCTTTATTGTCTCTATAATGTCTGATACAGCTTTTTTGTTCTTTGTTTGCGAACCGCCAAAAAGACAAAAACAAATCAAAAAGGGATGATGATAACCTGCGTCTTGCAGATTAACATTTTCATAGAAACATATATATACATGTCATAATATATGCTCTTCCAGGAATAATAAAGCAAACCTACAGTCGACCCAGAGAGAGACGGGATGGTAAAGTCCAGTCACTTGAGACAGCAGCGACATTCCAAGGGGCGACCACAGGGGCCGTTACTTGGAACCTCGAGACTATTAAGTAAGTTGGGGGATTGTGGGCGACAAGAACGAATGGCCGGCCGAGCGGTGGCAGGCCCCCGGCTGTCCCCCCCCCCTCTCTCTCTGATTGCCTGGGTTCCTTCCCTTCCAACTTGTGGTGTGATTATTTCTCTTTCCCCACCTTATTATTATATTGCCACATACATATTTATTGCTAGTTATATATCATCATCTTCTCTCTTCAAACACGAAATCTCACAGGAGGTCTCCTGGCTCGAGGTGGGTTCCGCCTTTGGACAGGACCTTCCTCTCTCATAGTCTCGGGGTCCAGCGAGCGAAGAGGCTCTAATGACTTTCCATTGTCTGTATCACTCTGAACCTCTGAATCTTGATCCGACTGCTGGCTAGTTAGTCCTGGCGACAGCGACTCCATATAACCTCTGTCTCGTCTCCGAGATTATGGTACTGGGACCGGCTCCTCTTGAGTTCTCGAGTTGACACTCTCCATCTCCACTCTCATCTTCTTCACCATTCCTCCACCTTTTTCTAATTTGATCCCTGTGATAGGCCTTTACCTGTCTGTGGATCAAAATAATGTAGACTCTAGTTCCCTTCTTGCCCACAATTTTTCCTGGGATCCATTTATCACCACCTCTAAAGTTTTTATACCACACTAAATCATCTATCTGGAATTCTTCCAAATGGGTTAGCCGATCATACTTCATTTGCCTGGCTTGCTGGTCCCTAACTCTAGATGCCAAGCTGGGATGTATCAACGATACTCTGGTTCGAAGCGCACGCCCAATAAAGAGCTCTGATGGAGTCTTTCCCGTTGTCACATGCGGGGTGCTTCGATATGCCAGAATAACTTTTGATAAGGTGTCTTGAATGGTATCCCCAATTTTTCTTTTTTTTATCCAGAGTAGTCTTAATTGTTCTAACCGCTCTTTCAGCCAAGCCATTACTTTGCGGGTGGTACGCCGGGATCAATGTTTGTTTAATTCCATTTCCTTCCAGAAAACTTTTCATTTCACTACCAGTAAACTGAGGTTCATTATCAGACACAAGTTCCTCGTGTAAACCATAGGAAGAAAAAAGTCGCCGTAGTTGCTCAATGGCTTTGCGTGTGGTGGTCTCTCTCATTGGGATGGCTTCGATCCACTTTGAATGACTATCTACTACTATTAATAAATTGATGTTTTCCTTATTTGCAAAATCAATATGAATTCTTTGCCAAGGTCTGGTTGACCATCTCCAGGGTTGCCATTTTCCTTTATTTGGCCCATCCTGGGATTGCTGACAGCTTCTGCACTTATTTACCAAAAACTCGATTTGGGTATCTAGATTTGGCCACCAAAAATGTGATCTTGCTACAGCCTTCATTTTGTTCATACCGGAATGAGTCTCAAGAAGACAGTTCAACATTTTTATTCTGAGAGATGGTGGAATGACGACTCTCATTCCCCAAACCAAACACTCTCCATCTACAGATAGCTCAAGTTTCCTTTGAAAATAAGGTCTGAGGTGATCAGCCACCTTTTCAGGCCAGCCTTGCTGAGTATAAAATTTGGCCAATGAGAGCACTTCGTCTTTTTCAGTTTCCGTCGCAATTTCCTTTGCTGTGATTGGCAATTCTTCCACATAGGATAAAGCATAGACATTATTTAGTCTTGGAATTTCTTCACAACCCACAGGAAAACGTGACAGAAGATCTGCATTCCCATGGTCTTGAGTTCTTCGAAATTTAATATCGTAAGTATAAGCTGACAAAATAAGCTCCCAACGCTGCAATCTTGTAGTAGATAAGGTGGGGATTCCTGATCTTGGGCCTAAAATGGTCACCATGGCTTATGGTCTGTAATAAGGATAAATTTTCTTCCATAAATAAATTGATGAAACTTGGTTACTCCATTAATAATGGCTAGAGCCTCCTTCTCAATCTGAGAATAATTATGTTCTGCTCCCGATAAAGTCCGTGAGGAAAACATAATCGGTCTCTCCTGGCCTTCTATAATATGTGACAACACAGCGCCCACTCCAATCTGCGATGCATTAGTGGCCAAACACAATGGCAAAGTCGTATCATATGGGACTAGCACCCTCTCAGAGGTAATGCAATTCTTGCACTTGTCAATGGCCTCTCCACATTCCTTTGTCCAAACCCAAGGACGTTTTTTGTGAAGAAGCTCATGAAGAGGCTTTAAAAGCTCTGGCAAATTGGGTATGAACTTCCCATAAAAGTTAACAAAACCAAGAAATGATCTCTCTTAATTCAGAGATATTCGAAGGCGTTTTGGCTTTCTGTATTGCTTGTACCTTATGATCCAAAGGTCTGATGCCCTCTCCCGTGACAAGATGTCCTAAATATTTAATTTCATTTTGCAAAAATAGGCATTTTTCTTTCTTTAGGTTGATATTATACTTCGCCCAGCGAGCAAATATAGTCTTCAACAACGCCAGATGTTTTTCAATTGATGCTGTGGCTATAAGGACATCATCAATATAATAAATTACGCCTCCTATACCCGACAAAACCCTATCCATTACAGATTGAAAATAACTGGGCGCATTTGCCAATCCAAATGGCATTCCCTTAAACCTGAAAAGCCCTTTATGAGTATTTATCGTTAGTAACGGTCGGGTGCCTGGGTCCACCTCTAATTGCAGATAAGCGTTCCTCAAGTCCAATTTAGAAAAGTATTTTCCCTTGGCCAATGTGGAGAATAAATCTTGCTGTGTGGGAAGGGGATAGACCGCAGTGTCCAAATATCTATTTAGAGTTATCTTGAAGTCGCAGCAAATTCTGATCTCTTTATTTTTCTTCGGCACTACAACCACTGGAGTGGCCCATTTACTGTGTGTGTGCTCGCCACCTCACATAAATAACCCTTAGCCACCATTTTGTCTAATGCTTCAGTGTGAGGTATCGAATTATCTTGATGAAATTTGACTTGGTTTTTTAAAGCTGCGTTTATATGTTTAAGTCGCTCTGGCGATGTTTTATGGGTCTGTGGTATGTCAATTTATTAGTCCAGCGATGGCCCAGAAAAGTTTATTAAAGTTAGTGTTTATTGGTATTACGCCTCAGCTACATTTCATAGGAAGTCGATAAAGGAAGACAAAAGGACAACACCCTAGAATGTCTATTGGGGTCTGATTGACTTCCGCCGATCTGCCGCGCCACGCAATGGTGGTCATCTTCTATTTCATGGCCCGCTTGAGTGTTTGCTGACAGAGTGGTTTGTCATATCAGCAAGCTGGAAGGAAGCTCTCGGCCCCCTCAGGTCCATTGCATTGATTGTTGCTTTAAGAAGGATCATAATGATAAATTCAAGCCCCATAACTTATTATCACATCCTTTTTTTTTTCAAACATCCGAGAAAATTCAATAGAAAAAGTTTTCATGAGGTCTAAACAAATATCTTTTTGTATTTGCATAATTTATTGTATTAGAAGTTTTGGCACCCATTTTCGATATCCACGATCATTAATAAGTTTAAGAACACTTCCTTTAGTTAGTGTTTCCATTATTTGATATTTGTCATTGTCTTTATTCTTGATCAATTCCTCCATTAGAGTCAAATTTTGGTCATCACTACTCAGGTTTATATACATGACCTTTCTTTATATTTAATTTCAAAATCACCAGTCTTGAAGCTCTAAATCTATCTTAGTATTGTGTTTCCATCCATGTCTTTGTTTATATATACAAATTTTAGATTAGAATGAAGTACAGTGGCTGAAATGTCTCTTGACATAAACAGAAACTACATTATCGACCATTGTCGAATTTGGTGTTTACTTCAGGCTGCATATCTGAAAAAAATACAAAATATATCTTAATTTTTTTCGCCGATATATATGAAAGAGGAATGTTTATTCAATCATAGGAAACATTATTTATTCAATGATTATTATTGCATTACTTATTGAAGAGCCCTTGTGACTAACTCTATCCACTAAGTTGTTATAAAAAGTTCAATGATTCGAAAGTTTTACCATAAATTAACCATAATTGATTTTTATAATTGATTTTTCAAATTTTATTTATATGAAACCACTCGCACACATACAAATTTTTTCTTGCATTTCAATAACAATTTTGAAATGATTGGTAGAAATGAACAAAAACCTTGGTAATTTGAGCATAACACCCTTAGTCCTTATTGTAAAGTTATATTTTTATCTATTCACTTGTTGTTATAGCACTGTTCAAATATCTCAAAGTTAGACCATAAATTTCTGACCAACCGAATTACATATTATACATATACTAGCGGATGTGTACCCGGCTTCGCCCGGGTTTTATCCGAGTGAAAGTTTGCCTAACGAATATTATATATTATGAAGTATAATAAACAATGTTAAAGATTAGTTTTAATTATTAATCAAGATTGTGTGTGAATATGTGAGAAAGATGTAATATCGTTGTTGTTTTCTTGGCCGACTGTTTTACATATGGTGTTATCTTAAAATTGCTTGTTTTGAATATTTTTTTAGATTGAGTTGAATGAATTGCTGAATTTTTTTTGTATTTATATATAAATAAAATTAACTCTGTTGATTTTTTTTGTATTTAATCGATAACAGCGAAGTTACGCATGTTAAAGTTAGGAAAAATATTTTTGATGTTAAGCAAAACCTGCTCCATCTCGTTTTACATAAATGTTGAAAATTTGGTCGAAATTGATGCATTGTAACGAAAGTTTTTAGCGAACACCACTTATGAAATTTGCATTTTATTAATATAGATTATTCTTATCTCTTATTAACCTCTATCAAATATTGGGTTGAAATTTTCAAATCTTTCTAGAATCTTACCATAAATACGAGAATAACCATTTAAATAAATATTTCATAGAATTTATCTTGTAGAAAAAAGGGTGGGTTATCATTTATCCCTCACAATTTACACCATAAATTCCTCCACACACAAAACCATCTGTAATTTTTATCATAATTATGAACTATTTTGAATGATTGGGGCAACTGCTCAAATACTTCGCGAAAGTTAAACCATAAATTTCAAAGAACAACCATAGCATGCTATTACTTTCACATTGAATTCATTCTCAAATATTTAGTTAAAATGCTTAAATAGGTATACATTTTTTCCATAAATTTTCTTGCCACTTTTTTGCATATTGTAATGTAGTAATGGATGACAAAGCAGATCACAAAGATAAAGCAGAAAATATTTTATTTATGACGCCAGGACGACTAGGCGACTATATTTAAAACTACCGAATTATTATTTACAGCTAGAGTGTATTTAACAACAAATCTATAAAGAAGATTCCATAAATACAGAGTTATATTATTCTGTGTATTTTCATTGATTAAATAAATAACGAAATAAAGTTATAAAATTATTTATTCTCCACACAATATTTTATCTTTTTTTTTTCTCGATAAGCTCAATCAATATATTGATACAAATGCATATTCAGGCTGCATATCTGAAAAAAACACTGATTATATCTTAATTATGTTCGCCGATATATATGAAAGAGGAACTTTTATTCAATCAGTAAACATTATCCGAAAAGCATAGATACTTTTAAAATTACAAATAGAAATCTCTTTATTGCTCCAAAAATAATTTTTATCATAATTCTTTTGAAACTGATTGACACGCAATCCGTTTATTTTATATTTGAATCTAACTCTCATAGCTTTCTTCTTCAAAATTTTCTTTAAAAGCTGAAATGTTCTACCCAGTTTTCAATATAACAAAATGATTAAAAACAGACTTTTCAATATCAGAAAAAAATCCTAGAATTAACTGGGTTTAACTTGAAGGTCAACATGTCGTTGATAAAAGCGGCATTCTTTTTACACAACTCTT
>CP092863.1:63917677-63948039 GCA_030710605.1 Cordylochernes scorpioides
TTGTCAGTTTGGCATCATTAGGTGAATTTGCATTCTAGAAAGTTATTCAATAAGGATGAAATTTGTGTAAAATCTATCCGTGAAAATATGAAAGCATCTAGCTCTTCAAGATGTTCCCTGACTCTTCAAATCCAGAAATTTGGTGTGATCCGTGGCATCATTAGGTAAATTTGCATTTTAGAAAGTTCTTCAATAAGGGTGAAATTTGTGTAAAATCTATCCATGAAAATATGAAAGCATCTAGCTCTTCAAGATGTTTCCCTCAGACTCTTCAAATTCGTTGTTGTTTCTTATCCCCTTGTGTAAAGATTATACGAATTCCATGATCTCATGGAATGGGGTGTAGCTTTCATTGATCATGGCACTAATATCCAGGCACACTTTGGTGAAAGTCTGACTTTGCCTGTAGTTTGAGGCTGTTCCTAACATGGAAGCCTTTGCTGCCGACTCTAACATGATTACAGACGCAACTCCTCCCTATATAATTCAAATTTGTAAATTTCAGTAGCTTGGGAAATAATATCAGCATCGAAATAGGAAAAAAAACATTTTCAGTTGATGAATAATTCATACGAAAAAGAGATTAGGAGAGAGCAGACAGTATAAGCTATGTTGAAAAAGTGAAAAAATGCAAGCAAAATAATAAATTGATTCAAGAGGGAATGGAATACAGCAAGATTATCAAGTGATTTCTAGGAAATATGACACTGGAGCCAGTCTTACCCTCTCTCACCCCGTTTTCTCACAGAAGTAACTGATAATGGCTTGCAGCCAGCTAACAAACCCTAACACAAAGCCATTGACAGTGGTTTGCGTACCAGTAAGGGTTAAGTTGCTCAAAATCACTTTTTGTCTTGTCAAGAAGCAGTTTGAAGAGGCAGACAGTAACATAAGAGGTGTGGGGGTCGAGAGACTTCCTTCCAGCCTGCTGGGATAACAGACCATGGCAAACATACAAGCGGGGCCTGGAAATAGGAGATGCCCACCGCTGCGTGGCAGATCGGCGGAATTCAATGAGAACAGAATCGACATTCTAGGGTGTTGTCTGTCCTTTTGTCTTCCTTTATCAACTTCATATAAAAATGTAGCTCTAATACGTAATACTAATAAACACTAACTTTGTAATACTTTTCTGGGACATCGCTGGACTTAATAAATCAACATACTTGGACAGGAATAGAGGTGAATAATTTATAAAAAATGTCAAGGAGAAGATTGATGGAAACCTTTGGAAGAGCTTTGAGGGCCATAGCCAAGGAAATGGACATTTGCTCTACATCAATGCCATGGAGACTGTTGTGAAGCCTTGGATGGACATGGTGGCCTCAGGAAGGAAGTATGTCTTCCAACAGGACTCCAGCCCACAAAGCAAAAATAGTGGCTGGCACTCAACCTTCCTGGAGTCCTGATATTTGGCCCCCTAACTCTCCAGACTACAATCCCCAGACTACAAATCTACCCACATCCAGTCTGTAAAGAAAGCAGTTCACACAGTGATGACCCAAATGGACAAGATCATTGTCGCCAAGATCTGTGCTTTATTCAGCACTCACCTCGAGACTGTTGTAGCTCATAATGGTAACTATATATATATTGAATAAATTAAAACTTTATCCTTTTATCTACTACCATGCCAAATTTAATTTTTTTTTTTTTTTACTTGCACTACATTTCACTTAAAATTCCATTGTGGTTATTCCCAATTTACCTGATATACCCTGTATAATCTACAAAAAAAATCGTTGTTACCAATGATAAGGTACAATTCGGATTATAAATTAGAAATTTAGTCATATTACTTACCATTGTTGTAGCAATTAAATCTTTAAACCCAAATAGTAAGTGAGGCGTAATAAAGGAAAGCAAGCATAAAATGGCTGGTTGTTTCTTCCCCATTGCTCCAAACAATAGAATGGAATTGTTTACTATTGGACATAATGGAAATGAGGCTTGTGGATCTATTGGGAACATATAAATGTTTTATATAAATTCTACAAGGCTGCAGTCACCGTTCGGAGGAGATTAATGGATTTTCTGAATGTCGTGGTTCATTTGGATGAGGAAAGTGAAGATTAGAACACAGCTGATTCCACACTCGTCTTTTCAGCGATACGCTAACCTTGGTATATACACTGTGAAATCTGTGGCCACTGGACATATGTCAGACCTGGAGTGTGTTCTGTACTGCCTGGAGTATAGGAGCTCCATCTATGCTTCCTTCCTGAGGTAAATCTGTATAAGACCGGTGGACTTAAAGCTATATGTATGTGTGTATATTAGGAACATGTGCTTTTTATGATGATCAAATATATCTCCAAAGGTGCAACAATAGGAAGTCCAATATCACCAAATACAGCTTGTATCACTATAAGCTAATTAGAAATCAAAGCTCTAAATTCACTCTTAAAAATGATGTTTAATAGAATGGATTGTTTTGAGGTTGGCTCCATTTACCTGGATACAATGTGGATTCTTTTCCTATTTGGCTTCTAAGACACAATCCAAATTAAGTAATTTGTGTGATATTTCTGCAATGCAGCGTTATCTTGTTAATCTAATTTGTAAGTGTATGAACATGGCTTCTATAGGGTAGGTAATTAGATCATATGGGGGTTCGTTTCCCATCCCTGGACACTTTTTTTTTCTGTTTATCATTACTCTTCACAATTCATCCTTTCATACTTCATTACTCTTCACAATTCATCCTTTCATACTTCATCCCTAAGGATAGAAATAATCGTTATTTCTCCTTAAAATAGGATTTTTCCTTCAAAAGAAACATTTGTGGTATAATTGTCCAAATTTGGTTATACAAATTAGACCCTATCTCTCTCCATCTTATTTTATATATTTCTTATGAAATTGTATGAAGACAAATGATGTTAAATAGTTTGGGGGGCAGCTTTAGTAACAAACATTCTATTTCAGAATCAACGTCTCCAAGGATAAGTGTCTTTTTTTTTTTGCTTATCCCTAGTACACGTGGTACAGGCCATGATAATCATGGTGGGTAGAAGTAGGCGACTGCTTTTACTTTAAGTGCATTACATGTCTACACATGTGAAAAGCAGTTTGACTTTGCACTTACAAATGTACCAGAGCCCCATTTGGTTACTTGCACTTGCTGGTTGGGTTGGACTTTTGCAAGAATCGGGGGCCATTGGAGATTTTTTTTTTTTAAACATAAAAAAGTGCCCAGTGTAGGAATCAAACCCAGGTCGTAGCAGTCGAAAACCAACGGTTTAGACCATCCTCCCACCTACCCCCTAAGTGTCTTCTTTCATTACCAAGACACTTATCCTTGGAGACCTGTTGTTAATTCTGATTGTGATCAAAGGATTATAACCATTTAAACATTTTATTTCATACCCTGAGATACTTCAATTAGAGTTTGACAAGGATTGAAGAGTTCCTGAAATATTACAGCTTTAAAACTTGTTTTTTTTTTTTTTTGGAAGCCATGTCAAATATGATCAGACAACTTCCTGATCACAGACAGTAAGCTGGTTATCTTAACTATCTTGAGACATATTGCACTAAGGCAGGGGTCGGTAAACTGCGGCTCATGAGCCACAGGCGGCTCTTTGGATGTGAAGCTACGGCCCTTTATATAGTTCCATATGCAAATATTATTTATGCAAGTACTATTTATTATTGGAAAGAAAAAAATGTTGTGGCTTTTTGAAAACTTTGAAAGTTTGTAAATTGTAATTTTTGACTTTTCCGACTCAAAAGTTTGCCGACTCCTGCACTAAGGCATTGCTTAGACTAGTGGGTCCGCAACCTTTTGAGTCAAGAAGAGCCAAAAATTACAATTTACTAAATTTCAAAGTTTTTAAAGAGCCATAATTTTTTTTTCTTACCAACAATAAATAGTACTCACATAAATAAAAACTTTATAGGAGTACTACACGCAGTTTCACATCCAAAGAGCCTCATGCGACCTCTGACCTAGTCTATTACATTTTTCTTATTTAACCTTTCAATTGTCTGTAAGGTGACATAAAGCAAACCAATTGACCTCTCTTTGGCTTTCCTCTAAGATGGTTCCATGTACAGAGGTTGACCATTTCCCACACAAGGTGTTCAAATAGAGGAGATCTAGACTAGATGTTGATAAGTATCTTTAGTAAGGAGCAACACCTACAATCCAAAATTCCACAAGAGACTTCAGCAATCACAAATTGATCTACAACCAACAAAAAAAGGCCAACTTCTCAATCTTTCATAGACTGGTATCAAATAGAAATCCCAAACAATCCCTCCAACTTTTTAGAGAAGTATCCACATAATAAGCCAATCAGGTCACTTACACCCATTCAATCTATGAAGAAAGGACAAAATTTACCTAAATACACACAAAATGGAAAAGGCCATCACTCAGCATATAATAAGATAGTAAAAAAGTGAAATTGTACTGGTATCAGGCGGATAAATTAAGGAAAAGACATCTCCTTATCATGTAACTAAAAGTTACTGATGGCTTGCACTATATGCGGGAATAAATATCAACAAGTCATCACTCCTCAGCATGTAACAAAATAGTACAAAGTGAAATTGTACTGGTATCAGGCAGATAAATTAAGGAAAAGACATCTCCTTATCATGTAACTAAAAGTTACTGATGGCTTGCACTATATGCGGGAATAAATATCAACTAAGTCATCACTCCTCAGCATGTAACAAAATAGTACAAAGTGAAATTGTACTGGTATCAGGCGGATAAATTAAGGAAAAGACATTTCCTGTGAAACTAGAAGTTGCTGATGGCTTGCACTATATGCAGGAATAAATATCAACTAAGTCATCACTCCTCAGCATGTAACAAAATAGTACAAAGTGAAATTGTACTGGTATCAGGCAGATAAATTAAGGAAAAGACATCTCCTTATCATGTAACTAAAAGTTACTGATGGCTTGCACTATATGCGGGAATAAATATCAACTAAGTCATCACTCCTCAGCATGTAACAAAATAGTACAAAGTGAAATTGTACTGGTATCAGGCAGATAAATTAAGGAAAAGACATCTCCTTATCATGTAACTAAAAGTTACTGATGGCTTGCACTATATGCGGGAATAAATATCAACTAAGTCATCACTCCTCAGCATGTAACAAAATAGTACAAAGTGAAATTGTACTGGTATCAGGCGGATAAATTAAGGAAAAGACATTTCCTTATCATGTAACTAAAAGTTACTGATGGCTTGCACTATATGCGGGAATAAATATCAACTAAGTCATCACTCCTCAGCATGTAACAAAATAGTACAAAGTGAAATTGTACTGGTATCAGGCGGATAAATTAAGGAAAAGACATTTCCTGTGAAACTAGAAGTTGCTGATGGCTTGCACTATATGCAGGAATAAATATCAACTAAGTCATCACTCCTCAGCATGTAACAAAATAGTACAAAGTGAAATTGTACTGGTATCAGGCAGATAAATTAAGGAAAAGACATTTCCTGTGAAACTAGAAGTTGCTGATGGCTTGCACTATATGCAGGAATAAATATCAACTAAGTCATCACTCCTCAGCATGTAACAAAATAGTACAAAGTGAAATTGTACTGGTATCAGGCGGATAAATTAAGGAAAAGACATTTCCTGTGAAACTAGAAGTTGCTGATGGCTTGCACTATATGCGGGAATAAATATCAACAATTAGTTTGTTTTTATTCTAACAGATGGTCAAAGACACTCAATATAACAAACCAATGAAGAGCATGATTTTCAGGAATTTACCCGAAGGAAAAGAATAAAAAACAATATCAGTACAGTAAAAAACCTCTATGTAAGTGATACTAAGTTGCAGAGCAAAATTGTCCTTTAGACAGAGGTGTCCTCTTACCTCAGAGTTGTTAAATAGCAAAAATGATCATTTTAACAATGAAAACTGTCCTCTCACATGGAGATTCTTTTTTTTTTGCTAGTACACGTGATACAGTCCATGATAATCATGGTGGGTAGAAATAGGTTACTGCTTTTACTGTAAGTGCACCACATGTCTACAGATGTGAAAAGCAGTTCTACTTTTGCACTTACAAATGTTTCAGAGCCCTGTTGGTGGGGTTGGACTGGGGTTGTTAAAATCCACATTCCTGAGTGTGGTAGGTTGATGACATTGTGTGTGTTCCAGATTACAACAACCTGCTTGAAAGACCTCCTCTTGCTAGCATACAATTCCTCACACAAGACTGAGCTGAGGCCCTGAGGAGTTCTTCTTCACCTTGCAAATCATGTTAATAAACTTCATTGCCAATTTTCCCCCCCTTCCTTCTGGCTCTTTATTTAGAAAAAAATAGTACAAATGTGACATTGTACTGGGGTACGGTGCATAAATTATGAAAAAAAGACATCTCCTTATTGTGCAACTGAAAGTTGAAAAACGCGTCCATGGTTAGCTTTTCTTGATTAATCAAGAATTGGTATTTGACCAATTCTAGAATAATTAAAAATCAATGAGAATAGTTGATATTTATTCCAATAGATGGCGCAAGCTATCAGCAACTTTCAGTTGCACGATAAGGAGATGTCTTTTTTCATAATCTTTATTTAGAGTTAAAAATTACACTGAGGTAAAAAGAATTGATATTTTAAAATAAGTTCAAGGTAACAAAGCCAAATAAGTATCTAATATCAATTGATTTAAATCTCCTGGATCAAACAAATGTTTCTGGAGATGTGTTTCTTTTATCTTTATTAAATGTAATGTTGAGCTTTCAGACATCTCTGTCCTTCTACGTGAGTACATGGAAACACCGTTAAGATGCTAACTGATTTATATATACCTTTAAATATTAGGATAGATTTTGCATATTGCTCGATATATATATTTATCAACATCTAGCAACATGCAAAATCTATCCTAATATTTAAAGGTATACAGTAGAACCTCCATGAGACGACATTCCCGCTAGAAGACATCTCTCTACAACGGACAGTTTTCATGGACAAAATTATCATTTTTACTATTTTGACACTATCTGGTAAGAGGACACATCTCCCTAAAGGTAACTTTGGTTCTGCAATTAGGTGTTGTCCTTTACAGGGTGGTTCTACTGTATATAAATCAGTTATCATCTTAAAGGCGTTTCTATGTTTCTATATACTACTGTAGAAAACCAGAGATACCTGAAAGCTCGAGATTATGTTTAATAAAGATAAAGAAACTTCAGAAACCTGTAGTATTTGCTTAATTAAATAAGTTTCTAAGTTTATTATCAAACTGCTGCATGACTGGTACAGAGCAGGAGAGACAAGAACCAATTCTGTCCTTCCAAGAGAACAACAGTCTTTGATTTCCAGACTTAATTCTGTTCATCTATGGACAATGACTTTCCAGAATGGTTTCAAGGTTTTCCCACTATGTACTAAGTGTCAACCTGCAACCTCAAACCACATTATTGACTGTATTGACTCATCCATTGATGAGCTTTACTCATCCCCAGCAGAAACCATCAACAAGCTCTACAGACTTGATATCCTGATATGATCGAGTTTCCAGACTCAAGTCTGGTAATCTATGGACAATGACTTTCCAGATTGGTTGCAAGGTTTCCCACTATGTACTAAGTGTCAACCTGTAACCCCAAACCACAGTATCCAAAACAAAAATAAAACAAGACCTGGAAGATCTCACCTAAACACAGTGTACCAAGGAGTGAATCTCAGAAATAGACATCATCAAACAACAGTAAGATTTTTAGAACAGGCCATCTTAAGCCATTGAAGAGCCCCATAAAGCAAGAAACTTATTCTCGGATGCAGTTTTTTATTATTGCTTTAAGACCCTTTGACCAGTTTTTTCCTAAAGGATGGGTCACCCTAATGTAGCAATTTACACAATGAACTTATCCAAAATGCTTTAAATTGGACAATTTGGTTGAACATTAACAAGTAAAATTATTATTTTATACAATAGAGTAAATATTTATAAATTCAATTGGGTTCTATCGATAAATTTTGTAACAAATATATTTATTGGCGATGATAAGGCACAATTTGGGTGATTTATAAACACAAAATAATAAGATCAAATCCAAATAAATAAATAGTGTGCGACGTTTCAACGTTGTTACCAAAATGTCACACACTATTTATTTATTTGGATTTGATCTTATTACCTTGTGTTTACTGGCAATGTGTTTCTTTTCAATAATATCATCAAATATTATCTCTCTTCTTCTTCTTTCTTATCTCCACACTGGGTGAAGTAGAATGCGTCAGCCTTTGTCATCAAGACTGGGAGCACTACTCAGATCTCTACAGATCTTATATTGCAATGATATAAGTTATTGAATTTAATAACTTTTATCATTGCAGTAAGGTCTGTAGAAATAATATTTGATGTAATTATTGAAAAGAAACACATTTCCAGTAAATTTAATTTTGTTAGAAAATTTAACAATAGAATATCTTTCTAAAGAACAACATCTAGTTGCAGAGCCAAAGTGTCCTTTAGAGAGAGGTGTCCTCTTACCGGAGAGTTACAAAATAGTAAAAATGGTAATTTTGTAAATGAAAACTGTCCTTTGTAGAGAGGTGTCCTCTAGCGTGAGTGTCCACATTCATGAAGTTTAGCACCCAGAGAGTGTAAATTTATTATTTTTGTGTTAAAAACTTCCAATGTGGCCCCCAATTCTTGCAAAAGTCCAACCCTTCCAACGAGTGCAAGTAACCAAACGGGATTCTAACACACTTGTAAGTGCAAAGTTGAACTGCTTTTCACATGTGTAAACATGTGGTGCACTTACAGTAAAAGCAGTTGTTAACTACCCACCAAATACAGTAGAACCTCCCTGTAAAGGACATCTAATTGCAGAGCCAAAGTGTCCTTTAGAGAGAGGTGTCCTCTTACCGGAGAGTTGCTAAATAGTAAAAATGGTAATTTTGTAAATAAAAACTGTGCTTTACAGAGGTGTCCTCTAGCGTGAGTGTCCTTTCATGGAGGTTCTACTGTATATATTCAACTTGGACGGGGCTCTGGCACATTTGTAAATGCAAAGTCGAACTGCTTTTCACATGAGTAGACATGTGGTGCACTTACAGTAAAAGCAGTCACTAATTACCCACCATGATTATTATGGCCTGTACCACATGTATTAGGGATAATTTAAAAAAATATATATATACAGTTAAACCTGTCTATAGCGCCCCCTTTTGGGAATCACCAGAATAGGGTGCTATAGAGAGGTCACTTTTAATGTAAAATGTTTACATTTTAATGTTTAAAATTGGGTGCTATAGAGAGGAAGGCGCTATTTAGAGGGGGCGCTATAGACAGGTTTAACTGTATATTCAACTTGGGTCTCATCTCTAGGACCATTCCCTGTATGTTATACCCACAAACTTTCTATAGACATCACACACATAAATAGTGGTGGTGCTTATCTCCATGGTTAAGCCAATTCCTGAAGTCCACTCCTCTCCAATTTTGTGATGGTAGTTATAGGCCTGGAAAATAGGTCCTCTATTGTCAGTTCTGAGCATGATATGTTCCGGAGAAGCTTCCGCACTATTGTATTTCAAGTATTACTATATAGTCCTGGCTTATCAGTGGTAGTGGTGCTTATCTCCATGGTTAAGCCAATTCCTGAAGTCCACTCCTCTCCAATTTTGTGATGGTAGTTATAGGCCTGGAAAATAGGTCCTCTATTGTCAGTTCTGAGCATGATATGTTCCGGAGAAGCTTCCGCACTATTGTATTTCAAGTATTACTATATAGTCCTGGCTTATCAGTGGTAGTGGTGCTTATCTCCATGGTTAAGCCAATTCCTGAAGTCCACTCCTCTCCAATTTTGTGATGGTAGTTATAGGCCTGGAAAATAGGTCCTCTATTGTCAGTTCTGAGCATGATAACATAAATAGTAAAGAGAGTAACAATTTATTTTATACCTAGAGGTTGAAATACAAATTATTAAAGCATGCAATTGAGAGAGAGAAATAGAGATAAAAGAAAGAGGAATAAATGTACACAAAAAGTCAAGTACACTGTGTTTGTCTGTGCAATGTATAGCAATAAAAATTTACCAGTTAGGCATAGTTTTAGGGTGTATATATCTAATCCACTAGAGATCTAAAATTATAGAAATGAACAACAACAACAACAAAACATAATCTGTACAGTTGTCAAGGAAGAAGCTTATATACCACACCACAGACTAAGGTAGGTAGGTTTGGGGAATCTAAAAAAAAGCTTTGCTGCTAAGAACCAATCAGTAAGGATGAAGAGAGCAAGTATATTCCTGATGACTTCACAGTTCCTATATACAATGTCCAGTTGGCAGAGTAGGGATGTAGGTAGAACAACCTCCCAGTCACAGTAGATTTTTTGTTGTCTTGTATGAAAGTAGCAGAGTTACGGAGGGGAAACAATCAAATTGGTTGGCCAATCTTTTCAGAAGTATGTACATAAGTTAGCGGGTCAGACCCATTCTCTCTAGACGGTCTGTACACACACATAGGTCTTATATACATGTGAATGGTACAGTGAGACCACAAATTGAATTATACATTAGAAACACACGGTAATAGGAACAAAATCCAATTTAATAGTGTGTGACGTTTCGGTATCAGCATTTTTACCATCATTGTATATTGAATGTTCTCTCGGCAGAGCTGACTGCTACAGAGCACGTCCCCAGGTGGTGGATAGAGGAATGACCTTCAGATATGAAGGCCAGCTGCGAAACAAGCAGAATAACTCTAATGAATAAGCAGTCACTGACCAACAGCAGCATTGTTAGAAAGAGGAGAAAGACCTCTTCAAAAATCCTGAGTTCAACTGTCCCGGTTGATAGACCTCAGCAAGGGTTCCACTCCAGGGATACAGAGGAGCTGTGTCTGTATTCATGTTAGAGTCGGTAGCAAAGGCTTCCATGTTAGGAACAGCCTCAAAATACATGTAAAGTCAGACTTTCACCAAAGTGTGCCTGGATCATGGTGCCATGATCAATGAAAGCTGCACCCCTATACCCCATTCCATTAGAATTTATGTAATCTTTACACAAGGAACAACAACAACATATTGAATGCCACGCTGTTACTAAAACTGTCACACATTATTTGGATTTAGTGTTATTACTATGTGAGAGATGTGCAATAAGGAAACTCACAGCGGTCATAGTTATCTTGCAGATGTTGGTTGATCCGGACTCTGGCGTCGGGCACATGGAGACTCAGTCCCAGCCTGATTAAGGACTTGTTCTTGAGGATCAGTCGGGCCACCTCCATCTCCACACGGTTACCCAACAGGAACGGCCTCTGCTCATCCACACAATTATCAAAGTCTCCTCTTTTTGAAGTAAAGTAGATTACATAAATCTTTTTTTTTTTTAATATAAAGGCTTGTGTGTTTGCGTGGATCACAGAATAGCTTTTTAAAAAACAATATTTTGATTAATGTTACAGAAATTGTAAAAATAATGGTTTTAAAATATATAAATACTGTGTGTGATCTAATAAAAGCCTGCACTCCTCCAGTCCTATCATGGCAAGTTGCATACTCTATAAAATGACATTCCATGATTTAGGTATTGAAGCTGGCTGAACTATATATATAATTGTTTAATTTTAAAAGGAATCATACGTGTCTATAATAGTTTCGAATTCTCATAACAGATGACCCACTAATGTATCATTTTATAACATATTTATATTTATTAGACAAGGGCAGGGATGTGATGCAGTGCAGTGCTGGGCTCGTGGTCCAGTCCAGGAAGGTCTGGGTCTCGTTGGGCCGGTGTATGAGGGGTTGGAGCTGTGGCTAGACATTATGCAATTGCCAGTTATGATCTGAACAGGACGAAGATTAATTTACTACCGGCACGTTGTATTTAACACATTGCTGCAAAATGGTGGTCAATGGTCAAATACAATTTATACCCTTCATCTTGTTGACACACAACAATATTGTCGCGAGCATCACCTGAAAACAGCTACAACCTCCGCCAATAGACGACGCTTTGGCCTGTTTCTAGTCTGGGATTAGTGTTGTGAGTCACCTACTACTGTGGTCCTGTTTCCTGGGGCAAATAGTTTTAAATATATTTTTATATAGGCTCTTGTATGTAAATTACTGTAAATACCCGTTGATTGAGTTCTTATGTAATGTGGATTAAAGATTACAATAAAGGAGGAATGTTAGCAGACTTGTTGCCAGTTGCTGTTATGACTTTCTCTCTCTCTAACATCACAGTAGCTTCTGGTAAGTCTCTCGTGTCCCCCCACCAGTGGTAAGGCTGAGAGATACTGCCAGAGGAAAGGAGATCCACAGGAGTAGTGGTTCTCGGAGGGTCTTTGGGCTTTCTGCAGGGTAGAGCTGCAGAGGTGAAGCAACAGAGCCAGGGTAGGTGATCCACGGTGGAGGAAGCGTCGTCGTTGTGAAGTACCAGAGGGGAAACGTGGGACAATATGTAAATAGAAAGTGTACCTGGTTGGCAGCCCGGAACTCCAACACAGTCTGGTTGGGCAGCAAGGCCTCTAGCAGTGAGGCCAGGGTGGGACCAGTCAGGTAGTTGGACTCCACATTCAGCCGTTCTAGGGATTTGTTCTGCTTCAGTGCATCCACCAGCATCTGCACCCACGGACTTTTATACCATGACCACTCTCAGGGGGTAACAGGTGTCTGTCTGACAGTCCATGTGGTACCTCCAGGATAGCTGACCAACGACAGTAGTTCCCCATCATGGAGTTTTATGAACTCCCAGTCTCCATGTTCTTGTATACAATGGGATAGTAATTTTTGTCCACTCTCAATGTGTTACAGTAGAATCTCCCTGTAAAGAACAACACCTAATTACAGAGCCAAAGGTGTCCTGAAAGGAGAGGTGTCCTCTTACTGGAAAGTTTCTATATAGTAAAAATGGTAATTTTGCAAATGAAAACTGACCTTTATAGAGAGGTGTCCTCTAGTGTGAGTGTCCTCTCATGGAGGTTCTACTGTGTCAGACTTAAAAAAATTAGATCTCTAATAAGGTGGTCAGTGGAAGGATGGTCTAAACCGTTGGTTTTCGACTGCTACGACCCAGGATTGAATCCTGCATTTGGCACTTTTTCTAATTAAAAAAATTCCTCAATGGCCCCCGATTCTTGCAAAAGTCCAACCCCACCATCGCGTGCAAATAACCAAATGGAGCTCTGGCACATTTTCAAGCGCAAAAGTCAAACTGCTTCTCACATGAGTAGACATGTGGTGCACTTACAGTTAAAGGAGTTGCTAACTACCCACCATGATTTATTATGGCCTGTACCACTTGTACTAGGGATAATACAAAAATTTCAAAACAGATCTCTAATGATCCAAAATATCCTATAAGAAGCCGTTGCTAGGAGTTATTTATTCCTTCCCCCAATATCAATGTAGGCTTGAGTGGTCATACCTGACTTGTTACAATTATAATCCCTTTGGGTATAAAATCTATATATATAAAATTGAATGTCTGTCTGTCTGTCTGTCTGTTTGTCTGTGGTCTGTGTGTACTCTATAGATTCAAAAACCGTACATCCAATCGCCGTGAAATTTTGGGATATTATTAGGCATATCCCTGGAAAGGTTTACGAAAAATAATATCTTGAATATCTTTAATATCCTTAGAGTTATTTGCAGATTTGTAGCTTTAACTCGCAAGCATCGCCACCATTGAGACGGAGATAGACTTAAGTTTGCTGCTCCTGATGACCTTGGGTCATCGTGTGAGTCACAGCATGATGCTACAAAAACACTCTCTATGGGAATTTTACAGCGTCGACAACCTGTAAGATTGCCTCTCTCATATATTATACTTTAAACATCTGCTTAATTAAAGCATTTCTCATTTGAAAGAGACTGCTCTCTTAACCCCCTTTAGACAACATTAAATCATATCCCGTGTCGTTTTTTTTATTCAACTTATCGAGTATTTTTCAAGGGACCCTTATCGAGTATTTTTCAAGGGACCGGGAAAATATGTTCACTAGATAAAACGATGATATTGTAATGTAGAAAATTAGGAAAGACAAAATTCAGGATGACACGGCACACAGGGACCGGGAAAATATAATCACTTTATCGAGAGATTCACGACCATGATTTTATTCAACTTATCGAGTATTTATCAAGGGACCGGGAAAATATGTTCACTAGATAAAACGATGATTTTGTAATGTAGAAAATTATGAAAGACAAAATTCAGGATGACACGGCCCACAGGGACCGGGAAAAAATGTTCACTTTATCGAGAGATTCAAATTTACGAGTTTCAAATTATCAAAATATATCTCTTTTTTTATAAGTTTATAGAGAATTGTTTTAACAAATGTTCGTTAGACAAACCTTTACTCGGGTAAAACCTCGGGCGAAGCCGGGTACGTCCGCTAGTTATAAATAAAAGACAATTCGCTGAGGGAATAATTTCTTTTTTTTTCTCTCCTCAGCAAACTATCTTTTATTTATAAACCTGTCTTGATAAAAGCACAATTTGAATTAGAGATTATAGCTACCCAAAAGAAAATAAGACCTAATCCAAATAAATTAATAGTGTGTGATGTTTCGGTAACACACTATTAGGCCTTATTTTCTTGTAGCTATAAATCTGTCTCGTCACATGACCGCCCTTATCAATATTCTGCTGCAATTTTCAATGAGAATTATGACTCGCACCTTGCTGCTTTTGACATGTGTGTTCTCTTAAGAACTTCTTCAGTGCCTTGATAGTTAGTCCATAGTAGATTTTACTTCAGTTTTATTGTGGCATGAAGCATGGCTTTGATGTTGTGGATTGAAGCATGGCTTTAATGTTGTGGCCTCAATATAAAATGTCATCTTCTTAGAGGTAAGTCCTTGTCTTGGGCATAGGAGTCAGTCATAGCAAAACGGAGTACATTGCTCCTAAGTCTCTGCTCCATGATCTTCAGTTTGCCTTTCCTATCCTACCTAGCATCCCCACCAAGATACCACATAGAAAAATATATGGGAAGAGATGGTAATTTAGTTTGAAACATCACACCATATTCACAAAGAGCAGAGGGGCAAATTTTCTTTGTTTGGGAGTAACAGGATATTATTAATATGAATTCTTGTTTTTTCTTATCTCTTTGTGTGCAAAGATTGCACAAATTTCATGTTTCCATGCTTCTCAAGCTGTTTGATGATAAGTAGTGGCCTCTCCCAAAGGACCTTTTTAGTGGATATAATAATTCTGCCTTTGCCGGTCCCAAGCCCAGATGAAAAAGGAGGAGAGGGAGCAGTAACAATTTCACTAAAAAACCTGAGCTCAGCTGGCCCAGCTGATAGTACTCTGTAAGGGCTCCTAATCCAGGGATACAGGATGAGCAGCATTTGTACTCCATGTTAGGAGCGGCTGCACATGGCGTCTGTTCCTCATGTCAGAGGCGGCCATTTCTTTTGGAGCTAAGTCGGCCTGGCACTGAGTAGTGCTCCCAGTCTTAATGACAAAGGAAGACGCATTCTACTTCACCCAGTCATGATGGTTGAAGAAGAATGCATCTAATGCAAGCCAAAATGTGTTCTCAATTAATAATGAGTGAATAAAATACTAAACCTTTCTCCTTCTCAAACACAATATATGTATATACAGTAGAACCTCCCTGTAAAGGACACTTATTGCAGAGCCTAAGTGTCCTTTAGGGAGAAGTGTCCTCTTACCAGAGAGTTGCTATATAGTTTTTTTTAATATATATATACTTATCTATTTAGTCTAAATTAGACAAGATCTTGGAGGTCATGCTCATAAAGAAGTTCAAGAACTCTTCTTGGTTCTCTGTATAGGGATCCCTTGTCATATATAGTAAAAACTAGACGAATGACCCGGGCAACGCCCGGGTTTACCCGATTAAATGTTTTATTCAAACACTATTCGTTACAATTATAAATTGGCGCCGTGGATGTCACTCTTGTGAAACGTCCCGCTCCAAACTTTACAGTCAGATTAGTTACGATATAAATCTTCAAATCGAGCGAGCGTCTATAAATATTTCGATTTAGATCAAGTATTCTAATTAGTAAGCGAACTTTTATTAATAAAATTTTGAAAAGATTTCGATTTTAAACGTATTTATAACCTTGATAGAGGGCGCTGTTCGTGAGCTAAGTAGAATAATTTGAATATATAGTTTTAATATTTAATTTATATATAATTTAAAATAACCTATCGTTGTCCTAGGTAGCCTAGTGGTCATGGCATCTGCCCGGTAAGTGGAAGGTCGTGGGTTCGATTCCCATCCCTTGACACTTTTTTTATTTTATCCATTCTGACCAAAATCTATCCGTGAACTTCACACAGACAGAATAAGGCAATTATATAAGTAGATGGTAATTTTACAAATGAAAACTGTCCTTTATAGAGAGGTGTCCTCTAGTGTAAGTATCCTCTCATGGAGTATGTTCTACTGTATATATAGCAAACGACAATGGGAGAGAGAGAGACTGTGAACTTTTGGTTCAATATATAGGAGATTATTTTAGATTAATTATAAAGGAAAATTCACTATATACCTGGCTTGTGCTTTAGCCAGGTTCTACTGTGTTTTGCTGTAAATAAGCATTTGCCTTATGATATATGGTAGTGAGTGAAGACACACCATGTTACACATGTGCAAAGTCTAGTACCATAGCAAACATTGCTAATCATTCAACAAGAGAATTGAAGAAACAGTGGATTTTTGATAGCCATAACCTGGGATCCAATATTTAGATTTTTTTCTAAAGAAAAAAATTGATTCAATAAACCCGATTTATACCTAATGAAAACATTAAGGCGCGAATGTTTCTTTCACAAATAAATCAAAACCTCTAATGTCCTTACTGCGATGATAAAATATTGGGAGAGCTTGGCTCATCAGTGGTGAACCCTCTCAGCGGTTAATAAATCAGACCGTTTCTTTAGAGTTCTAATACTGTATTGTATCATTCTGCTTATATATGCTACACTCTGAAAGATGGGATCTCAGAAATGGCATTTAAGAAAACTATAGATATAAGCTTTTAGGACAGTATAATTACATATAAATATTTGTATCGAGCAATGCTCTCCGGCGAAACCTGATTTTTGCAAAAAAGTCCAACCCCACCAATGAGTGCCATTTTATGAACTCTGTCGATTAATATTTGTAAATATTTATTTCTAAGTTCTAATTTGTTTGTTGTTTTGTTTGTTTCCTCTGTAATAGGTGCAAATATTTCATTATCACGCCGCTTGGTTGATTAATAAAATGAGAAAAAAAAAAAGAAACCAGTGAGTGCCGGTAACCAATTGGAGCTCTGACACATTTGTAAGTGCAAAAAGTCAAACTGCACTTTCTACATGAGGTGCACTTGAAGTCTCAAACTACCCACCATGATGGTACCCTGTGTTCAGAGGTTTACCTGAACAGGTCCATCTGTCAGGCCTGTGTTGGCAGCTGAGAGAAGTTTGAGATGAGTATTCTTCTTTAGGCCCTCAAAGAGCTTCTTGAAGGTTTCCCTGGAGATGTTCTGAAACACAGACAGTGGTCAGTACAGCCAGAATTTCTCTAATTGATAAGGCACAATTTGTATTATATAGTTTATAAGCATAAGGTAATAAGACCATATCCAGATAAATAAATAGTGTGTGTTGTTTCAGTAACAGTGTTGTTACCATCATCAGACATCAACTAAAGAATATGTCAAGCTCGAGGAGCATGAACTCATGGAATTCATGTAAGCTTTACACAAGGGGATAAGAAACAACAACAGAATATGTCAACTAAAGAAGTTTGGGGGTTAGTGGAAGGATGGTCTAAACCATTAGTTTTCGACCGCTACGACCCAGATCAAATCCCGCATTGGATACTTTTTTTCTAATAAAAAAAGTATGCTCCAATGGACCCCCAATTATTGCAAAAGTCCAACCCCACCAGCTAGTGCAAGTAATCAAACGGGGCTCTGGCACATTTGTAAGTGCAAAGTTGAACTGCTTTTCACATGTGTAGATATGTGGTGCACTTACAGTAAAAGTAGTCCCCAACTTCTAACCACCATGATTATCATGGTCTGTACTACGTGTACTGATATAATAATAATAATTAAAAAAAAAAAAGAATTTGGATTATAGATTAGAAACACAAGGTAATAAGACCTAATCCAAAAAAATAAATAGGTTGTGATGCTTCGGTAACACATTTTTACCATCATCCGACAAAAGTATTGAATATTATCAGTACTTTCTTTCAAACTATCATTTAGTACTTTTGATTGAAGATTGTACCAATGCTGTTATCAAAACGTCACACACTATTTATTTATTTGGATTTGGTCTTATTACCTTGTGTTCATAATCTATAATCCAAATTGTACCTTTTGATTTGTATTTGGTCTCTTATTACCTTGTAGTTTTCAAGTTATAAATTGATCAATAACAGGATTGTGTAACCCAATTTAACAAGACCAAGAGAGAGAGAGAGAGAATGTACCTTGATGTTATTGAGGTTTACTGAGGTGAGAGTGGGGTCGTTGTTGGCAATCAGTCTCACTGTAGCTTCCACATCTGTGTCATTGTCGGGTTCTGGGGGCAGGATCTTGAGGGGGGCAGCTTTCACAAGACCTGCAGCAGGACAACACTGCTTACTGAATACGGAAGAAACATATACAGTAAAACCTCCCTGGAAAAGACACCTAATTACAGAGCCAAAGTGTCCATTAGGGAGAGGTGTCTTCTTACTGGAGAGTAGCTAAATAGTAAAAATGATAATTTTGACAATGAAAACTGTTCTTTGTAGAGAGGTATCCTCTAGCGGGAGTGTCCTCTCATGGAGGTTCTACTGTATATATAAAACCAGTACTACATCGCACAAGAGTTACACAACTAGTTCTGCTGTAGATAAACTATTTGAACGGCAGTAAAAAGGAGGATTCAACAAGGGTAGATAACTTACCGTCAAACTTGTCTCCTTTTTTCTGCTGCTTGCTGAGCTGGGTAGTGTGGTACTGGTCCTGGGAGAGCATGCTGTGGAGCCCCAGGATGGCTGTAGCACACATTGTCTGGAGAGTCAGTCACTTCTTCAGCGCATATCTTGTTCTCAGCATTACTGCTGGTGCCACATTCAATAATGAACAGAATTCCATACATTAATCCTTTTTTTATAAGGTAACAAGACCAAATCCAAATAAGTAGCAGAAGCATTGTTACCATCATCAGAAAAAATAACTGAATGATAGATTAAAACTACAAGGTAATAAGACCATATCCAAAAAAATAGTATATGACGTTTCAGTAACAGTGTTGTTACCATCATCAGACAAAAGTACTGAATGATAGAATAAAACTACAAGGCAATAAGATCAAATCCAAATAAATAAATAGTGTGTTACATTTAGGTAACAGCAGCATTGTTACCATCATCAGACAAAAGTACTGAATAAAACTACAAGGTAACAAGACCAAATCCAAATAAATAAATAGTGTGTTACATTTCAGTAACAGCGTTGTTACCATCATCAGACAAAAGTACTGAATAAAACTACAAGGTAACAAGACCAAATCCAAATAAATAAATAGTGTGTTACATTTCAGTAACAGCAGCATTGTTACCATCATCAGACAAAAGTACTGAATAAAACTACAAGGTAACAAGACCAAATCCAAATAAATAGTGTGTGACATTTCGGTAACAGCAACATTGTTACCATCATCAGACAAAAGTACTGAATAAAACTACAAGGTGATAAGACCAAATCCAAATAAATAAATAGTGTGTTACATTTCAGTAACAGCGTTGTTACCATCATCAGACAAAAGTACTGAATAAAACTACATGGTAACAAGACCAAATCCAAATAAATAAATAGTGTGTTACATTTCAGTAACAGCAACATTGTTACCATCATCAGACAAAAGTACTGAATAAAACTACATGGTAACAAGACCAAATCCAAATGAATAAATAGTGTATGACATTTAGGTAACAGCAACATTGTTACCATCATCAGACAAACATACTGAATAAAACTACAAGGCAACAAGACAAAATCCAAATGAATAAATAGTGCATGACATTTCGGTAACAGCAGCATTGTTACCATCATCAGACAAAAGTACTGAATTAAACTACAAAGTAATAAGACCAAATCCAAATATATAAATAGTATATTATGTTTCAGTAACAGCGTTGTTACCATCATCAGACAAAAGTACTGAATGATAGAATAAAACTACAAGGTAACAAGACCAAATCCAAATATATAAATAGTATATGATGTTTCAGTAACAGCAACATTGTTACCATCATTAGACAAAAGTATTGAATGATAGATTTGTTGGATAATGGTAACAATGATAACAATGCTGTTACTGTTATATATGCCTAATATGTAAATATTCACAGATAGAATTGAAGGACTACTCTGTGGAATAAGAAGATGGACCAATGACCAACAATAGACAACAGGAGGTTTGTTTACCTTTTTATCATGATGTAGGAATAAATTATTTAATCCTAAACTTGTTGTTATGGATCTGTTTGAAGTTTATATGTTAATTTTGTATTTATTCTTATTTTTAAATTCATAGAATCATTTTTTTGGCAGACAAATTCAATTTTCATCATCATCATTTTAAAATTATTATGGTTTTTTTTTTTTCCTTTGTTAGTTATCAAATCATTTATAATTGTAGTTTCTTTTTTGTTTTGTTGTGTTCCTTTTTAAGCAATAAAATATATAGAACTAAGGTGTAATATTCAATTCAAGCATATGGAACCAATATCGATTCATTTTTAAAACAAAGCAAAATCATAAGCTTATACAACTTTCACTTTTTCATACAGAATCATTAAAATATAAAACAGTTACCATCACACACAGGGGGTCGATGGAAGGATGGTCTAAACTGTTGGTTTTTGACTGCTACGACCCGGGTTTGATTCCCGCATTGAGCACTTTTTTCTGATAAAAAAAAAAAAAAAATGCTCCAATGCCCCCCGATTCTTGCAAAAGTCCAAAAGTGTAGATATGTGGTGCACTTACAGTAAAAGCAGTCGCCTTCTTCTACCCACAATGATTATCATGGCCTGTACGTGTACTAGGGATAAGCAAAAAAAAAAACATCATATACTATTTGATAAGGCACAATTTGGATTATAGATTATAAACACAAGGTAATAAGACCAAATCCAAATAAATAAATAGTGTGTGACGTTTTGGTAACAATGCTGTTACCGAAACGTCGCACACTATTTTTGTCTGAAGATGGTAACAACGCTGTTACCGAAACGTCCACACTATTTATTTGGTTTTATTACCTTGTGTTCATATACTATTTATATATTTAGATTAGGTATTATAACCTTCTATAGTTTGTTGTGTCCAGAACAAGTAGATAAGAAGAACAGTAGCCATGTAAGCACCAACCTGCCAAGTCCACCAGCTCGTGTTCCTCGGCACTGTTAAGGGCCACCTCATACTCCTGGTCCAAGTCCAGTTCCACTTCTTCTATCTTGGGCTTGGGACTTTCTTTGGGGATCCATATTTTGCCTGAACACAAACTTCCATAATGTAAAGTATTATATTTATAATACAATATAATGCAGCTATGCTTATAGAACGATGTTTAACAAGTTTTACCGCAAATGTTTCTTTTTTACAGAACGAAAAATTATAATTTTCATTATTTAAGGAGAAATAACGACTATTTCTATCCTTAGAAATGAAGTATGAAAAGGATGAATTGTGAAGAGTAATGATAAACAGAAAATAAAAGTGTCCAGGGATTTGACTACCCATATATTTCCCATCCCTGGACACTTTTATTTTTCCGTTCATCATTACTCTTCACAATTCGTTCTTTCATACTTCATCCCTAAGGATAAGAATTGTCATTATTTCTCCTTAAATAATGAAAATTACAATTTTTCATTCTGTAAAAAAGAAACATTTGTGGTAAAACTTGTTAAATGTTGTTCTATAAAGTATTATATATATATATATAGTTTCCATTCAATCAAAGTACAGTAGAACTTGTATAATTCAAAGCCCAAGGGACCAAAAAAAAATTCAAAATATCCAAAAATTCAGATTAAAAACAGAAATTATATTTATATGAGATTCTAGGAACCAAGATAAATATTTGAATTGAAGATGTTTTCGAATTAAAAAAGACGTTCGAATTATCCAAGTTCTACTGTAATAGATTTTTGATGGTCAATCAAATTAGAAATGCTATCGGAAATTTTTTGCCCGAGCCTCTATATATAAATCTCAATACCGTAGAACCTCCCTGTAAAGGACAATACCTAATCACAGAGTCAAAGTGTTCTTTAGAGAGAGGTGTCCTCTAACTGGAGAGCTGAAAAATAGTAAAAATGGTAATTTTGGATATGAAAACTGTCCTTTGTAGAGAGGTGTCCTCTAGCGTGAGTGTTCTCTCATGGAGTATGTTCTACTGTATATGATTTTAGAGACCTATTTGAACACAAGCACTGTGTTTGTCTATTACATAAGATGGCAAGAGGACTGATTCTCCTACCTCTTTTCATCCCCAGCTGGAAGGGCTGTTGCTCAGGCCAGTCTTCCTGTTCCTTGGCATATTTCTCCAGGTACTGCAGGAGCTTCCTGCGGTTCAGAGGTCCTGTGGGGGCCTTCTTGGTCTGGTCCTTACACCGTTGGTTGGGGGGAATATGTGGGTCCTACCTCAGACACACACACACACACTCCCTGTATCATTTATATCACTCCGTCCAGGTCGGGCTGGCCCAGGCCATCGAGGACCCTGTCATCGCCTGTAGGAGGATACTATCGCGGTGGGGAAGAACACCTGGCTGATATTTTTCATGTAAATATTTTAAACTGAAACCTCTCTCCCTACTGTTGACTAGATGACAATAAACTGTGTCTAATTGTCAATTGTCACTCCCTGTATCATTCCTTCCCTCACATAGCTAGTTCTCTACACCTGTTTACAATCTTACTTTTTGATGTATATAGTTGTTTATTTGTTTTGCATATTTTTCATTTATAAATTAATCTCATAATTTAGTCTGTGACTATAAAAATATTGGACCGGTGATGAAAACAAAAACTAAAAATTATGAGCACAAGGTAATAAGACCAAATCCAAATAAATAAATAGTGTGCGACGTTTTGGTAACAGCGCTGTTACCATCTTCAGGCAAAAGTACTGAATGAGAAATTTTACCACAGCATTAAGCACTTTTGTCTGAAGATGATAAAAACACTGTTACCGAAACGTCACACACTATTTATTTATTTGGATTTGATCTTATTACCTTGTGTTTATAATCTATAATCCAAATTGTGCCTTATCAATTAAAAATTATGAGGTTAATTTATAAATGGAAAATATGCAAAACAAATAAACAACTATATACATCACTTTTCTCCAGCAATACACTTCAAATAGATTTTGGGTCACTTAAGAAATGCTTGAATAAAACATAAGACTCATGATGTTATGATGGGAGTTGGTGGAAGGTGGTCTAAACCATTAATTTTTGACCGCTATGACCTGGGATCGAATCCCACATTGGGCACTTTTTTCTTTAAAAAAAAAAAGCTCCAATGGCCTCCAATTCTTGCAAAATTCCAACTCCACCAGCGAGTGCAAGTAACTAAATGGTGCTCTGGCATATTTGTAAGTGTAAAAGTCGAACTGTTTTTCACATGTGTAGACATGTGATGCACTTACAGTAAAAGCAGTCGCCAACTTCTACCCACCATGATTATCATGTACTAGAGATAATAATAAAAAATGATATTGTGAAAAATTTGAAAGATTGTGAAAGAACCTATATATGAGAACCTTAAATTGACAATTTCTTTTTTAAAATTTTATTCAGATGAGAACAAAATTGTTGAAACAGTGAAATTTAAAAACTTTTTTTTTTGTGCTTTTACCTAGTACACGTGATAATCATGGTGGGTAGAAGTTGGTGATTGCTTTTACTGTAAGTGCACCACATATCTACACATGTGAAAAGCAGTTCGACTTTGCACTTACAAATGTGCCAGAGCGCCATTTAAAAAAAAAAAAAATAATAACTCTTGTCTGGGCAAAAAAAGTTCATTTTCTGAAGAAGTGTTTGATGTTGAGATTTAACATCCTGCATGTGTGATGTCAATTTTGATAAAAGTTTCTGAACCTGAGAAACAAAAGGTAATAACACCAAAACCGAAATGTCATACATTATTTATTTATTTGGATTTGGTCTTATTACCTTGTTGTTTCTAATCTATAATCCAAATTGTGTCTCATCATGGAACCTCAAGAAGTTACAGGCTTGGTTTTGAACACAATTTCGCCAATTAGAGAACTATCTTCCCTTGTGAAACAATAGCAAAAAAAGTGAAATTATACTGGGATAAGATGGATAAATTAAGAAAAAGGCATCTTCTTATCATGGAATTGAAAGTTGCTGCTGGCTTGCTCCATCTGTCAGAATAAATATTGTAGCAAAGTAATAAGACACAATTTGGATTATAGATTATAAACACAAGGTAATAAGACCTAATCTAAATAAATAAATAGTGTGTGATGTTTCAGTAACAACGTTGTTACCATATTCAAACAAAAGTGCTGAATGAGAAAAAATATCACAGCATGTTTTAAATAGTTACAAACAAGATAGCAGATAAGAAGAAGACTTTAAAACATGCTGTGGTAAAATTTCTCATTCAGCACTTTTGTTTGAAGATGGTAACAATGCTCTTTTACCAAAACATTGCATACTATTTATTTATTTATTTGAATTTGGTCTTATTACATTGTGATTGAAGCAAAGTGTCTATAATTTTATAAAGAGTATCCTTTCGGGGCTAGAAGACCATGCCTGAAATTGCCAATTAGCCCAGAAGGAAACTCAACAGAGTATCATTTTTTTAAAGTTTATATTTTGCTACAATGGAAACTTTCCTCATTGTTTATCTTTTCTTTATTATTCATAATTTGTTCTTGCTTTAAATAAATTGCTGTGTTACCCTGAAGTTTGTCTTTCCTTATTTTCCACATGGCAATATGAACTATTCTGTTGATTTTTAATTATTCCAGAATTGGTCAAATACTGATTAGAGTATCTTAGAATGGATATTTGGCCCATTCTGGAGTAACAGAATAGTTGATGATAAAGCACAATTTGGATTATAGATTATAATACAAGAAAATAAGACAACATTGTCACCATCATCAGACTGTCTACATCCCATTCCATATGATCTATATAGCTTGTGGAGCATGAATTGATGGAATTTGTGTAATCTTTGCACAAGGGGATAAGAAAGTGTGCCTGGATCATGGTGCAATGATCAACGAAAGCCATTCTATGAGAACTATATAGCTTGTGGAGCAGACAGTCTGATGATGGTGACAATGCTGTTGCCGAAAGGTCACACACTATTAAATTATTTGGATTAGGTCTTAATTTCTTGTAGTAGAATAGTTGATATTTATTCCGTTGGTACAAGCAAGCTATCAGTAACTTTCAGTTGCAGGATAAAGAGATGACTTAATTTCTTCCCGTGATTAGGGAGAGAGAGAGAGTCAAGTAGAGAGAGCTCCACCTTCCCTCTCTCTCCAGCAGAGAAGTGGTTCTATTCCATTAGGTGGTAGCTGCCAACAGCCAGGGGATGGACAGAAATAGCCCCAGCTGCCACCACTCAATGAGGACAGCTAGCACTGAGGGAGTATGTCATATACCACCTGTGTGGTCTGAAACTTCTGCTGTAGGACTTCTTCTCACCAAAGTGTGCCATGATCAATGAAGGCTACACCCCTAAACCCCATTCTATCTATATAGCTTGAGGAGCATGGACTCATGGAATTTGTGTAATCTTTGTACAAGGGGATAAGAAACAACAGGATTTCTTCTCACCAAAATGTGCCATGATCAATGAAGGCTACACCCCTAAACCCCATTCCATCTGATCTATATAGCTTGAGGAGCATGGACTCATGGAATTTGTGTAATCTTTGTACAAGGGGATAAGAAACAACAGGATTTCTTCTCACCAAAGTGTGCCATGATCAATGGAAGCTACACCCCTAAACCCCATTCCATCTGATCTATATAGCTTGAGGAGCATGGACTCATGGAATTTGTGTAACCTTTGTACAAGGGGATAAGAAACAACAGGATTTCTTCTCACCAAAGTGTGCCATGATCAATGAAAGCTACACCCCTAAACCCCATTCCATCTGATCTATATAGCTTGAGGAGCATGGACTCATGGAATTTGTGTAATCTTTGTACAAGGGGATAAGAAACAACAAAAACAAGACTTCATCTCACCAAAGTGTGCCATGATCAACGAAAGCTACATTCCTACACCCCATTCCATATGATCTATATAGCTTATGGAGCAATGGATTCATGGAATTTGTGCAATCTTTGTACAAGGGGATAAGAAACAACAGGATTTCTTCTCACCAAAGTGTGCCATGATCAATGAAGGCTACACCCCTACACCCCATTCCATATGATCTATATAGCTTATGGAGCAATAGATTCATGGAATTTGTGCAATCTTTGTACAAGGGGATAAGAAACAACAGGATTTCTTCTCACCAAAGTGTGCCATGATCAATGAAGGCTACACCCCTAAACCCCATTCCATCTGATCTATATAGCTTGTGGAGCAATGGATTCATTAAATTTGTGTAATCTTTGTACAAGGGGATAGGAAACAACAGGACTTCATCTCATCAAAGTGTTCCATGATCAATGAAAGCTACACCCCTAAACCCCATTCCATCTGATCTAAATAGCTTGTGGAGCAATGGATTTATGGAATTTGTGTAATCTTTGTACAAGGGGATAAGAAACAACAGGATTTCTTCTCACCAAAGTGTGCCATGATCAATGAAAGCTACACCCCTAAACCCCATTCCATCTGATCTATATAGTTTGTGGAGCAATGGATTCATGGAATTTGTGTAATCTTTGTACAAGGGGATAAGAAACAAGATTTTAAGATTGGAGACTGTATAAATCAACCAGAACTGTATTCTTGTAGATAGAAGTTGTCTGGCAAGCATTGATTGTTCTTGAAGTAAGACACACTTCAGCCAGTACTACTGATCCTACTATTGCTGTTGGGATTGTCTGAATTGTAATAGGAGCTGGTGTAGAGAGGGCCAAGAGCTCTCAGGGAGTGCTATGAATGTATATACAGTAGAACCTCCATGAGAGGACACTCATGCTATAGGACACCTCTCTACAATGAACAGTTCTCATTTGTAGAATCACTATTTTTACTATTTAACAACTCTCTGGTAAGAGGACACCTCTCCCTAAAGGACACTTTGACTCTACAACTAGGTGTCCTTTACAGGGAGGTGTATATACTAAGTGCATTGTAAGTAATAGCACTAATTCTCTCATTTTCTATGATTAAAACTAAGTGTCATTTATTTCCAGAACAGTACTATAGTCTTCCCACTAACACAAGGTAATAAGACCAAAACTAAATAAATAAATAGTGTGTGACGTTTCAGCATTGTTACCATCTTCAGACAAAAGTGCTAAGTCAGTTACCGAAACGTCACAAACTATTTATTTATTTGGATGTGGTCTTATCACCTTGTGTTTATAATCTATAATTGAAATTGTACTGTAGTCTTCCAATTAGTTTTATAGAGATCATTGTGTGTTGTTTCTTATCCCCTTGTGTAAAGATTACACAAATTCTATGAGTTCATGCTCTTCGAGCTGTTTTATGATAAACAGTGGCTTCTCCCAAAGGTCCTGTTTAGTACATCTAATGCAAGCCAAAATGTGTTCTGGAGCTGCAGGTGCCAAGCTACATCTTGGGTGATCATTGTGTTGTGTGTGTGTGTGCAGGGATGTGGGTAGACTTGCTGTATCTCCCAGATTGGTTCTGTTGGAGTGAGGGAGTTAAATTTGGAAACTTGGGGAGGAACTAATTGGAGGACAACAACAAAGAAGCCACATAACTGTGTGGGCATGACGCCATAGAGAAAGAAACAACTGTACTTCCTTGTGTCATTGATGATGCCAAAGAAAGTTTCCTAAGCCCCCCCCCCCCCCCCCCCCCCCAGAACATGTTGTCCTTTACTTAATCTGTTTAAAATTGGCATTACATATGTGATAAAGCACAATTTGGATTATAGATTATAGATACAAGATAATAAGACCTATCCAAGAAAGAATAACTTCTTAGGTCCATTTAAGTCTATCAATAATGATAAAGCACAATTTGGATAATGGATTATAGATATAAGAAAATAAGACCTAAAAAGGGATTTATTATTAATATCTTCATTTGTTGTATATAAATGGTGCATTATTACTTTATATTAATTTATGCCTAAATGGCCTTATCCTTATTGTTTGCGGAAGAGCATTGCTCGATACAGATATTTAAATGTAATTCTACTGTCCTAAAAGCTTATGTCCATAGCCATGTTCATAGTCCATGCCAATGTCCATAGTTTGTTTAAATACCATTTCTAAGATTCCACACTTCAGTGTAGCATATATAAGCAGAATTGTCCAATACAATATTAGGTCTCTGAAGAAGTGATCTGGTATATTGAGAATTGGTGAAACCACTGGGAGGGTTCACCGCTACTGAACCAAGCCATCCTAATATTTTTCATCACAGTAAGGAAAGTAGAAGTTTGATTGATATGTGAAAGAAACATCTTAATGTTTTCATTTCCTATATAAAACATTCTTTGCAGTGAGTCTCATGAAAAAATCTAATAAAAAGGTCATTAGGTAAAACTGACATGGTCAAAATGATATTTTTTTTAAAATAGCACAAAGTAAATACAGTTAAACCTGTCTATAGCGCCCCCTCTAAATAGTGCCTCCCTCTCTATACCGCCTGATTTTAAATACGTAGTACGATGTGGTTTACATTAAAAGTGACCTGTCTATAGCATCCCCTCTCTATAGCACCCTATTTTGGTGAGTCCCAAGAAGGGGCACTATAGACAGGTTTAACTGTTTGTTTTTTTTTTCAAATAGCACAAAGCAAATACAGTTAAACCTGTCTATAGCGCTCCCTCTAAATAGCGCCTTCCTCTCTCTAGCGCCTGATTTTAAATATGTAGTATGATGCGATTTACATTAAAAGTGACCTGTCTATAGCACCCTCTCTCTATAGCACCCTATTTTAGTGAGTCCCAAGAGAAGGCGCTATACACAGGTTTAACTGTATTTTCCAAATATCACAAAGCAATATTATGTTAGCTTGTGTAGAGACAATAGATGGGTACTTACATCTGGGTCGACTTCACTCTCAAGGATTTCAAGCTCTTCTGGGGTGAGCTTGTCGAGGAGTTCGTCAAGTGTGAGCTCATCGAGGGTCTTTCCGAAGTACTTGGCAGTTTTGGTGGTGGTGTACTAGAGACACAGGCATCCATTACAAACAAGGAATCAGAGATAGGCAGGATGTTTTGAACCTTTTAGAAAAAACTGCTTAGTATTCCTTCAAAAATGTTTTTTTTTTTGTCTAATCCATCAATTGATTGCTTAAACCACGCAGACCATGCTTTCCTAGTATATTGATGACTTGATGAAGGATAAAAAATGTAAGATCATGCACTATTTGTGGAATTTGTAAATCACAAACAAATGTGTTGTATTGGTGGGTTGATACTGAAAGACACCATAACACTTGAGATTATGAAATATGGTATATACAGTAGAACCTCCCTTTAACAGACACCAGGTCAGTGGAAACCTCTCAACAAAGGACAGTTTTTCATCTACAAAATTACCATTTTTACTATTTAGCAACTCTCCTGTAAGAGGACACATCTTCCTAAAGGACACTTTGGCTCTGTAATTAGAATTTGTCCCTTTACAGGGAGGTTCTACTGTATATGGTATTTTTTGAATAATATAATCCCTTCAGTAAAATTATAAATAGAAGACAATTCACTGAAGGAAGAGTTTCTTTACACATTGCCATATTACAGTATTGTCGTTATATATGTAAAGAATCTATTCCCTCAGTGAATTGTTTTTATTTATATATGGTATTGTTCCAACATGGCATCCTATATATATTGTGGCAAATAAATAATTTATATTTTATTATTCAATGAAAATATTTAAATCAGATTTATTAAATTATATTTGTAAAATCATCATATATGTTACCTAGCTTGCTTGATATTCTCTAGCTGTAGATAGTTTTGTTGATGATTGTCGACTAGTCGTACTGACGTCATCAATAAATACTTTTACATCTTCAGATATTTCAAGACTCAAATTCTATACTACAATATATATCCTTCCTACAATTGAAAGAATTTCAGTATACCATTGCTGAGAAGAGACCAAAGATAAAGGCAACAAGTTTCTTTATTGCAGAGGTGCGAGCCTTCAGACAATAAAGTCCTTCAACAGGCTGGATTTACA